>MU225222.1:250959-283948 GCA_018584345.1 Thuja plicata | reverse complement strand
CAGCAATAAAGTGTGCCTATTAGGGCTACAAGAGTTTGATTGCAACATGCAATCTACCTGGTTAAAGGTCTATTCTATTAAGAACTAAAGATCATTACAATCTACCTTGTTAAAGGATTTCAACTTAAAGTAAAGTAAGCACTTAGCTAAGAGATTTTAAATGGTCTGCTAAAACCACTCTATTAAGAGATTTAACCTAATACACATGTTATAATGTTCCAAGTAGTGATCCTTTTTTATGCACTCAAATGTTGATGATGGATCTTATCTTTCCAATACCTTCTATGATATCTCAATCTGATATGTCTTTACTTTGCTTATCACTGCTCTGTCATTATGCTTGATCTAGGCTTCTTCTCAAAATGACTTGTTGTTCATCTCTCATGAACACACAAACCTTCTCTGTATATCTCTTTCTCTCACACTTCTCTCTCTACACTTTTAGGGTTAGAAGCCATCTTATTATGTCTTTTCAGATCTGGCAGTGAGATCTATATCAATGATCAAGATCTATTGTTTATGCCTCCAATGCATACTAATTTCCTAATTGGCTCCATGCCATGCATAGTATAAAACAATTAAATATGAAAATAACTCAGTAGACAAATATTAAATGCATACAAATGTCAACCCAAATCTCATACAAGTCAGCCTATACCATTTACATCAAAGTTTGAATTAATCCTGACATGTATGCAAAAACTGTTCTGCTCGGCACTAAACATCTATGATGCTCGACACTTAATATTCTACTCAGCTCGGCATGATGTAACTTGGCAACGTAAAAAAATTTTGGCAATGTTGTTCGACCTTGAATGTTTAGCTCAGCCACAGTGATTAACCAACTAAAACTGCCTAAGTAAATGACTAAGTGTGGGTCACTAATCATCAACAGAACTTAGGGATTAACAATATCCCCCTTTGATATTAGTGGTAAAAACACACTTATCATTACAATTCATTCCATCCTAAATGTTTCCTAAGTACATATTGTACTCCCCCTAGGAATGTACATCATATTACATACAAAACTTTACATAGTATACATGCCTTCAAAATATATATATATATACATGGATACATGTATTGATCTCCTTATGCTATATCCTTGTCAGTCCTATCAGATTCCCTCTTGTTTTTGTCACTGATTGCTGGCAGGGTCAAGTTATACTTGTCCAAAAACTATTTATGAAGTTGTAAGGTAGACTCAAATGCAGAGTCCCAACTATCCTTGACAAACTTCATAACCTCTATTTTCACTTCTAGCTCGGCAGCTAGACTTACTAAGCTTTCCGTAGTGGAGAGATGATAATCTCTCTTAATCAATTCATTTGCAGATGAAATTTATTTTTGAATGACCTCCAAATGAGGTATCAAACTTTTTTGAATAATAATCAACTTGGTCCTAATCTGACCATCTTCAACCATGAGCTCGGCTATCCTCCTTTGTTCATAAGTCAACCTATTAAAATGTAAGGAGCTAGTGCTAGCATCCATACTCAGTGAACTTCTAGTTGACTTTAGGTCAAGTTGCAATTTATCTAAAGCCTGTAGATTATCCTTTATGAAGAATTCAACATCAGATAACCTCTTATACAAAGAATAAACATTTGTTGCAACTCCCTCTAAAATTTCTACTAGAGAATAAAGTTCAACCTGTTTTACTGCAATCTCTCCTAAGATTTTTGCTAGTACCTTTTTTCTCAAATTTCCTCTCAAACCATTGCAACAGCTTCTCATTGGCTTCAATATTATCATCATTTACCTTTTGCACAATGTGAACTAACTGTTCAAGAATAGGGGCTTGAGGGTTCTCATCTTCCATTTCAAAAGCCTTTACAAATACGTCTTTGATATCATGTAACACTTTCTTTTTCTTATGCTCCCTTTTCAGTTCCTCTTGTCTTTTCTTCCTCTTAAGTAGCTCCTGAAGAGTCTCAATCTGTTCATAAGACAAAACATTGGGATCCCATGGTGGAATCACAATAACTTCATCTAATGTGACATCTAGAATCAGAGAATTCTTCCTCATAACTTTCCTCCTCATGAATTCAAGTGAACTACTGCTCAACTTCATTTTTACAATACCTTTTCCAGATTCAGTAGTTGTCACCATTGCGTCTTTCAGTTTAGTCAAAATTGCCTCCTGATCAGGCATACTTCCTATCTTAGTTCTAGTGGGAGTTGATGATGCAGAGTGTGGTAGATCAACCAACACTTGCATTGCCTCTTGCTCTTTAGGCTCACTGTTAGTATCTCTTATCTCCTCACTACTATCTAGAACTAATTTTACAACCTCTAAAATAGGTGAATGTTGTATAATTACCTCTTGTTCAATTATTTTCTCCTTTTCTGCTTCTTCTTGAGCATCATTATCCTCATATTCCTTTTGATTTCTCTCTTCTTCTTCCTCTGTACTCTTTACTTCTTTAGCCTCAGTTGCCTTAATAGGTGATTCTATAGTTGAGTCCCTCGGCTCATCCTGACCCTTGGCATCCAGATTTCTAGAGTCATCAATTGTCACAACAATTGGACTGTCAATAGTGAGATCAACAGTGTTAACTTTCTCTATTTTTCCTTGTGCTTCTGTTCCAGTCTTCTCAGGATCAGTAGAAATGTGAACTATTGATTTCTGTGGTACAGGGGTGGATTCAATTTCTTTAGCCTTTAGCTCAGATGTTCCTTCATCAGTTTTCTTATCTTTTGGAGCAATCAATCCAAAAATTTCCTTCCAAATTCTAGTACTTTATTGTACTATCCCTTCAATATCATTCTTCAAAATAGCATAACCTCTTTATTTAGGTATGAATTTATGCTTATACTCTTCAACAAATTTTTCTCTCTATTTCTTGGTTAGCTCAAGAATGACTTGAGCTAAAGTGCCTTCTCTTATTTGTCTCTCAGTTGTGAGTGCAAATTCCCATTTTCCAGATAGAAATTCATACAACTCACTTGACACATTGTTTCCTATTTCTATAGGTGTTAACTTAAAATTATAGATCATGTCTAGGAGAGCTTCCTGAACCTTATGTTTGTCTTCTACCTTCAACGTTTTGTACCTGATAAACTTAAAACCAGATAACCTTGCAAAATTTCTCAATTTTTCACATACCTCATTAATATCTATGACTTGAATGGTGTTGTTGGTATGTTTCTGGTTTCATCAGTTTCTATCTTGTCTTCATCACTTTCTAGATCTAAATGTAGTTTCCTTCTTGGTTTCTTAACTTGTAGGCTCAGCACAGCCTTCGTTGCAAATTTTGTCTTCAATCCAAAACTACTTTCTCCAATCTTATTTGCATAGACTTTTGTTTTCTCTAATGATGATGTGGAAGCAGATGCCCTTGTCCTTGGATGATTGGCAATGGGAGGGGTAACTCTAGGCTTTTCTTTACTCAGCTTTGTTACCTTTGCTACTGCTGGACTCTTCCCTTTTGCCTTAACAGTAATCTCTTCTTCAGATTCACTGACTTCTACATCTTGTTCCTCAGATACGTCTTCTCCTTGTCTAGTAGAAATGTCTAGAGGTGCATCCTCTAGCTCTTCGTCACTCGGCAAGCCAACCATCTTTTTCAGATTTTTCACAATCTTTTTCCTCTTTCTTTCCATGGTTCATGCCTTAAGATTCATTAAAATCTTTGCCTTTTCTTCATCATAATTTTTGAATCTTGTAGCTTTAGTATCAATCTCCTATGCTAGGAGTGTTGTGATAGCTACTAATTCTTCATCAATATTAACTTCATAGGGAAATGGCTCCAGCCATGATACCCTAGGTGTCACAGCCTGAATATAGGTGTAATCTATATCCACTAAGAAACATATCTCTTCATAGTGCTTCTCCACAAGTGAATTGGGAATTCTGGTCCTCAACCTCATTCTCTTTTTGAATTCCACAAAATAACTTCCCATAATACCATTTAAATTATTGCCTAATTGTTGAATACATTCACTAATCTGTAAAGTGATGGGTCTGTCTTTCTTCCAGACAATATTTCCTAGTGTAGGAAATGACTTCTGTACATAGAAGAATATACACATTAACTTAGAGCCAAACTTACATGATGAGATTTTGGATTTCCTGATTGATAGTAAGTTCTCAGCTAGTTGTGTCAACTATAGCTCGGCAAGGTCGTAGGTGTGATTCTTTTTTACTGTCTTCCATGCCTGGTCCATGGCTGTATAGGGAACTCTATCCAGTTGGCTTGACTGATAGAACTTGTGAGAAATCACTCTCACTCCAAAGTCAAGTTCTAAGTCTTTAATTGTAAAGAGTCATTCCTCTATTGTTCCAAACAGCTCCAGTGTTAGCTGTTATCTCTTCTTTACTTTGATCTCTCATAGTTCGTTAACTACTGATAATAGGATACCCAGTAACTCTATGAATAATATCTTTTGTGATCTTTATTGTTCCATTGTCCAGCCACATATGCATATTATGAACTCAGCTTAGGACAACCTTAATCCATTCATCCTTGAATTTTGTTAGAAAATCTAGGGCACAAGTTAACCCTTTGTCAGCTAAATGTTTGAATTTGTCTTTCAGAATTCCATTGTCACACAACTTGTCATAAGATTTTCTCAATTCTCTATCACCCACTTTGCCAATTTTAACCATGTAGTAGGATCTAACATCATGAATCATAAGTACCTTTGGTGGGATTTATGAGAGGGCTCTGTTTAGATCACTCAAAATTGCACTTTCAGGGATGGCACAAAGTTTTGGTGGTGCGCATGCATCACTCCTTACTAGCTTAATTTGATTTAGATCCTCCTCCATTCCCTTGACTGGTGCAGAATAACTTGCAGCCATATTATCTTGAAGTTAGGGTTCAAAAATGAAGAACAGAGTACCTCAGTAAGCAATCACTTCACACTGTTCAACTTAGGGTTGCTGACGGCATGCTGACAAAATTATCGAAACAAAATTTTCTAAGATCAAATTTGCAACTTCTTTGATCACTCTGTGAATGTTGAAAATTGAAAGGTAAAAGTGAATAATAGACTGTTCATCCTTATATAGACTCGAAAGGTTAAGATAGGTAAGAATTAATTATTTTTACTGTTAGGTTAGTGCAAGCCAGCTGTCATTGGCTAACTAACACAACTTGCATACCACTCGCCTTACCATACTCGACCATCACAACTTACTTGGCCAACCAACTTGGCACTTATAGTGCAGATAGCTCTTCTCAACACTTGTCACAAACATGTCCTGGTGCATCTTAACATATGCAGATATGGATTTTGGCACATTTACATATTAGGAACTAGTGTAAGATTTGAAATGTAAATGCAGTTCCTTACATACCTCTATTGCTTAGTTGGATATGGTGTGATCACCTGATTCATTGGATTGGGTGACCTCAACTTTAGTGGATTCACTACTGCTCGGCTTTGTTTTCCTTACCCATGTCTAGTTCATATGTGCTCTTATTTCTTCAATAGTAGGAGAAGGAACTCTTGTCCTACACTCTCTCTTAGAGTGACCTATCTTCAAACAACTAAAATAGACTAAGCTTCCATTCATCCAACTCTTAGATTTCCCTCTAACATGTGTCTTTAAGCAATCTTCAGATGCATGTCCATATTCTTCACAATAATGACAACTCTTCCTTGTATTATAATCCCAATTGTAAGTGTTGCCTCTCTTATATGCTTTTGTTTGTGTCTTTGATGTCCATTGTTGTTTAGCATTGGATCTATAGTCTTGTGCCTTATGACCATGTTTCTGACACTTGTAACAATAACCATTAAATCTTGGTTTGGGGGGTGCATCACTTGCTTCAGCCCAACATTCATGTGCTTTATGTCCAAATTTCTTGCAATTAAAACAATAACCATTAAACTTAGGTTTAGGATTGGACTTACCTTTCTTGCTTCGGCAAATGTTTTTTGTATGACCTGGTTTTCCACAGTGGTGGCAAACAGGCTTGCTGTGCTTTGTCTTTGCATTCCTCCTTTCACCATTCCTAGATGATTCTCCTTTCTTAGAAAATGTCTTTGGTTTAGTGTGACCTAATCCTGAAGAATCCTTTGACCTTCTTGATGCTTCCATCAGATTCTGAAAATGATTCAAAGCTTCATCAGGTTTGTTCAACCTTTCATTAAGTTCCTTCTCAGATCTTAGATCATCTTTCAATTGATTGTTCTCATATCTCAGATTTATCATTTCCATATCTTTCCTACTAATCTCTTGATTTGCAAGTAGCAGTTGATTTTCCATGTCAACCTGATTGATTGTCATCATCTGTACATCATGTGTCCTTTCATCAATTCTAAAAGCTATCACTCTTTTGTCTTCTTCTACCATAGCTTTGTCATCTCCAGCTTTCTTCTTTTGTTCCACTACTTCACATAGTCTCAATGTTTACATTTCTTGTTTTCTTTTCAAGTTTCTAACTTCTTCATATAGTGCATTGTTCTTTTCCAGTAGATCTAGAATTGCTACATCGCTCTCAATATAATCTCCATTCTAAAATAGATTTGCTTTTTCATCTTCCTGGTAATGAGCATCATTCATTTGTTTGGCCAAATCTTTCCTAGATGTTAATGATTTCTTCAATTCCTGTCTTTCTATCTCAAGCTGATGTAATGCTAGCTAGATCTCAATCTTCTAATTCTCAATGACTTTACCCAACATGTAAACCTCCATCTCAAGATTTTTACTCACAAACTAATTAAAAGATTTTGTAGGTGAACTATGCTCTGATACCAATTGTTGGAAGTACAAGAATGGGAAAGGAAGATATTGAGAGGGGGGGTGAATCAGATCTTAAAACTTAATCACTTAAAACAAATTGATTCACATTCATACATATATGAATTTAACCTAATATCAGATAGCATCAATAACATGAAATATGTAACTCATAACACAAAACTTGGTAACCCAAAAACCCAAATAGGTAAAACTGGGGTGGGGATGACACCCACAAAATCTTCACTACTGCAGCAATAAAGTGTGTCTGTTAGGGCTACAAGATTTTGATTGCAACATGCAATCTACTTGGTTAAAGGTTTATTTTGTTAAGAACTAAAGATCATTACAATCTACCTTGTTAAAGGATTTCAACTTATAGTAAAGTAAGCACTCGGCTAAGAGATTTGAAACGGTCTGCTAAAACCACTTTGTTAAGAGATTTAACCTGATACACTTGTTAGAATGTTCCAAGTAGTGATCCTTCGTTATGCACTTAGATGCTAATGATGAATCTTCTCTTTCCAATACCTTCTATGATCTCTCAATCTAATAAGTCTTTACTTTGCTTATCACTGCTCTGTCATTCTGCTTGATCTAGGCTTCATCTCAAAATGACTTACTATTCATCTCTCATGAACACACAACCCTTCTCTGTATATCTCTTTCTCTCACACTTCTCTCTCTACACTTTTAGGGTTAGAAGCCATCTTATTATGTCTTTTTGGATCTGGCACCGAGATCTATATCAATGATCAAGATCTATTGTTTATGCCTCCAATGCATACTAATTTCCTGATTGGATCCATGCCATGTATAGTATAAAATAATTAAATGTGAAATTAACTCAGTACACAAATATTAAATGTGTACAAATGTCAGCCCAAATCTCATACAAGTCGGCCTAAACTATTTACATCAAAGTTTGAATTAATCCTGACATGTATGCAAAAATTGTTCTGCTCGGCACTAAACATCTCTAACGCTCAGCACTTAATATTCTACTCGGCTCGGCATGATGTAACTCGGCAACCTAAAACTTGCTCAGCAATGTTGCTTGGCCTTGAATGTTTAGCTCGTCCATAGTGATTAACCAATTAAAACTACCTAAGCAAATGACTAAGTGTGGGTCACTAATCATCAACAAAACTTAGGGATTAACAGATATTTGGTTTGGCATTGAATTTACATATAAACATCACTAATGAACTCACTATGGAATTCTTGGATCTGAACAAAAGTAGCAATCATTTTTTGTTTGTTTTATCTGCTCACATATTGTTGTATATTTGGAAAGCAATAATAATGATATCTTCAATGGTAGAGGTAGAAGTCTTACTGAGTCTATTAAAAGGCTCATTTATCATAACATTGTTAGGTTTTGACAGATCTGGAACAATATAAGAATAAACAGTTATATGCAGAAAACAAAAGGAGAATAAAACTTAACATAGATAACACACAGATTTAACATGGTTCACCCAAAACCTAGGCTACATCTACCTACATAGTTATCCAACCTTTCTTATTATCTAGAAAAATAGTACACCAAAATTACAATGCATTATGCATCTTAGCCACTTATAACATGTGTTTTAGGGCAACCTCTAAAATTGACTATTTTAGGATTTTACAATGTCGGTCTTCATTTTCCCAAAAAAGCAAATCTTTGTTCATGATTGTCCTATTCCTTCTATCTGACACACCATTTTCTTGTGGGGATCCTGGAACTGTCTTCTGCCTTCAAATTCCATTGATAGAACAGTAATCTTCAAAGGTTGTGTTGCAATACTCACCTCCATTATCGGATCTGAGACACTTAAACTTCTATCATAACTCTTTGGATACTGAGAAGTTTCCACAATATCAACACCCACTACATGATCAGTCACCAAAATATCAACAATCTCCCACTTGGCTACTGATCAGGCTCTACACCAAACAATCTCCCACTTGGAGACTAAAAGTAGACGACAATGTAGCATGTGAAATTTCCACTGGATAAAAGACTTTATTGTGTATTAACTCCACGATCATCAGTCAAGAAGCCCAATAGAAGCTGAGAAAGAAACCAGCTTCTCCTTGGGGACTGCCTTCGTGAACATGTCTGCAAGATTGTCACTTGTGTGAATCTTTTCAAGCTGTAATTGGACATCCTCCAAAACAAACCTTATAAAATGGTACCTGAGATGTATGTGATTTGTCCTTGAATGAAAAGAAAAATTATTTGCAAGATGAATGGCCCTCTAGCTATCATTGTACAATGGATGATCTTCTTTCTTCTGAACCAATTCCTCTAGAAAAACTTGTAACCAAATCATCTCCTTGCTAGCTTATGTAGCAGCTACATACTTAGCTTCAGTGGTTGAAAGTGTATTAACCTTCTACAATCTAGAAATCCAATTGACTATAGTACCCCCTACAGTGAAAACATACCGTTTAGTACTCCTCCTTGTATCAATATCTCCTACCAGATCAGAGTGTACAAATCCACTCAGAGCATAACAAGATCCTATGAAACATAATGCCTTTGTAGTAGTACCTCTCAAATATCAAAGAATCCATTTGACAACATTCCAATGTTTCATACCTGGATTGCTCATATACCTACTGACAACTCCCACTGCATGAGTAATATCTGGTCATGTGCATACCATTGCATACATCAGACTGCTAATAGCTGATGAATATGGGATGTTAGACATTTTATCTACCTCTTCATGTGCCTTTGGGCACATTTCCTTAGTCAATGTGAAATGACTAGCCAAAGGTGTACTGACTGCTTTTGCATCCTGCATATCAAATATTTTCAACACCTTTTTATATACTCACTTTGGAAAAAATTCAAGGTTCTATTTTTCCTATCCTGTATAATCCTCATACCAAGGATTTTCTTAGCAGCACCCAGATCCTTCATAGAAAATGACCTTGCTAATTTCTGTTTAAGTTCATTTATTTGTTGCATATTGGACCCAGCAACAAGCATGTCATCAACATAGAGTAACAAGATAATGTAACTCCCATTATCCAATCTCTTAAAATATACACAGTGATCATAATGATATCTATGGTAACCTTTTTCATCCATGAAACTATCAAATTTTAAATAAAATTGGTGGGGTGCCTACTTTAGGCCATATAGACTCTTCCTTAACCTGTACACTAAATTCTCCTTACCCTTGACCTCATATCCCTCTAGTTTCTGCATGTAAATTTCCTCCTCCAAATCTCCATGGAGAAAAGCTATTTTGACATCTAGTTGTTCAAGATGCAAGTCATCTACAGCCACAAGACTTAGTATAGTTCTAATTAAAGTCATTTTTTCAACAAGGGAGAATATTTCATCAAAATCTATACCCTTTTTTCTGTGCAAAACATTTTACCACAAGTTTTTCCTTATACCTTTTCTTTCCTCCATCTTCCTCCTTCAACCTATAAACCCATTTGTTAGGAAAGGCTCTTTTTCCTTCAGGTAAAGGGACTAAGTCCCAAGTCTTATTTTTCAACAAGGATTCCATCTCCTCTTTCATGTCCAGCTTCCACTGTTGTTTGGCATCCACCTGCATTGCTTCTTCATATTCTTCTTGTTCACCAGAATCAGTCAATAAAATGGAATACAAAGAAGGAGAAAACCTTTCAAGAGGTCTACTTGACCTTGTAGAATGTCTAGCACTTACAAGAGTTTTTGGGATAACCTTTTTTTGTTGAGCATCAAGTACCAGTGGCATTTCATTTTTACGAGTTTCATCCAACACCACATAATCTTGTTTGACCTATTCATGCTTCTTTTCCTGCAACTGTTCTTTATACATGACATTCTCATTGAATATAACATCTCTACTTCTAATTATTTTAAGATTTTAAAAATCCCATAACCGATAACCATATTCATCTACTCCATATCCAATGAATGTACATTTTTGAGAATTAGCATCAAGATTGGTTCTATTTTCTTTATCAACATGGACAAAAGCTTCACAACCAAAAGTTTTTAGAAATGAATAATTTACCTTTTTACTAGTTTGGATGCTTCTTCTGGAATACCACCATCCAAAGGGGCTGAAGGTCCTCTATTTATCAAATATACTTTAGTGTTTAGAACGTCTTCTCAGAAATGAAGGGGCAACCCAGTATGCAATCTCATGCTCCTTGCACGTTCTATGATTGTCCTATTCATTCTTTCTGACACACCATTTTCTTTTGGGGTTCCTGGAACTATCTTTTGCCTTCAAATTCCATTGATAGAACAGTAATATTCAAAGGTTGTGCTACAATACTCACCTCCATTATCAGATCCGAGACACTTCAACTTCTTTCCTATCTCATTCTCCACCAAAGCTTTCCATTTCTTAAATGTTTCAAAAACATCATATTTTTGTTTCAGGAAATATACCCATATTTTCCTGGTTGAATCATCTATAAAAATAACATAATAATGAGATCCACCAAGATATGATACCTAAGCCAATCCTCATACATCTAAATTCACTAGCTTTAACTTCTCACTCTTCTTTTCTTTCCCAACTCTAAGAAATCTGACTCTTTTCTGTTTACCATAAACACAATTTTCACATAAATCTAAATCGATATTTTTTAGTCCTGGCAATAGATCTTTAGAGTGAAGGATTTTCATCCCTTTCTCACTCATGTGCCCAAGCCTATGGTGCCACATTTTTTAATCTGTTCTTGCAACATCTATAGTATCTTTTCCACCATTAACATTATTAGTAGCAGCTAAGGTAGAATAAGTGTTACCAGTACACAGATATAATATGCCTATCTTCGTACCTTTAGCTACTACTAATAAACCCTTAGTGACCTTCCAGACATTGTCTATAAACATGACTATGCAGCCTTCACTACCCATTTGTCCTGCATAAATTAAATTTCTTCTTAAATTAGGGACATGCCTTACCTCCTGCACTATCCAATCATTTCTGTTTGGCATCTTGATCTTTATTTTCCCTTTCCCAACAATAGGACAAGGCTCATCATCACCCAAATATACCTGTCCAAAATCACCTTGAACATAATCTTGAAAATATTTTCTATGGGGTGTAGCATGGAATGAAGCCCCAGAATCAATTACCCAGGATTCATTAACATTATCCAAACATAAGATTAAAGCATCTTGTAAAGTATTACTTGCAACATTAGCTTCCTTACTGTCATCTTCATTTTCGTCTCATTTTTTTTCTGAGACCAACAGTCTCTCTTCAGGTGACCAGGTTTTCTATAGTACAAGCAATCTTTCTTTCCTTTATATTGAGAATGTCCTTTCTTTGACTTCCCTCATGACTTTCCATGTGAAGGGCCTTTTCCTCTTTCACTTTTTCTTCCTCTGTTCTCCATGTTTAAAGCGGAACCTGATGAGGTTGAAGTTTCACCTGTGTTTTTCCATCACATTTCCTCTCTTAGGATAACACCAAAAAATTCATCAAATTTCAAAGTATTTGAACTAGAGATAGAGTTTCTTACATCCATAACCAAGCTATTCCAGCTTTCTGGAAAAGTACATAAAATTAAGAGAACCCTAACCTCTTCATCGAATGAAATTTGTATGGTTTACAATTGACTAGTGACTGTATTAAATTCATTTAAATGATTCACTACAGATCCTCCCTCACCCATTTTTCATATTAAACAAACTCTTCATAAGAAATACCTTATTCGAAGTTGGGGGTTTCTCGTATAACTTAGCCAATGTCTCCATCATCTCTACGATCATTTTTGCCTTTGATATGTCGAATATTACAGATGGTGCAAGGCACAATCAAATAGATATCAGTTCCTTCCTATCCAAGACCTCCCAGTACTCTGTTGACATAGTTCCCATTTTCTTGGTTTTTCCTTCCAATGGCTTCCACGGGTCCTTTTGATACAGATAATCTTCCATCTACATTTTCCATAACTGAAAAATTATGGCCATTGAATTTTTCAATCTTGAATTTGGAATCCTCCATTGCTCCCACTCAAATCTGAAAGTCCTGTCAATATACAACAACAAACCTTGCTCTAATACCAATTTTTAGGTTTTGATAGATCCAAAACAATATAAGAATAAATAGTTATATGCAGAAAACAAAAGGAGAATAAAACTTAACATAGATAACACACAGATTTAACATGGTTCACCCAAAACCTGGGCTACGTCCACCTACATAGCCCTCCAACCTTTCTTATTATCTAGCAAGATAGTACACCATTACAATGCATTATGCATCTCAGCCACTTATAACATGTGTTTTAGGGCAACCTCTAAAATTGGCCATTTTAGGGTTTTACAATGTTGGTCTTCTTTTTAAATCAACACCCACTACATGATCAATCACCACAATATCAACAAACACTATATGATCAGTCACCACAATATCAACAAACATCTATGTGCAGGTGATAGTGATTCTCAAGATAGAGGAGCAGAAGTTCTTGGAATTGATCAATGGAGACTCTGCTAGGATGATGAAAAATGAAATTTCCTATGGTTACACAGCCACTAAAACAACTGGTGAAGAGGATGATTTTGTCATCACATTGATACATTTTCTTGATCAAAATGATTCATGGTGAAGGAGAGTCAACACTTGAAGGACAAGATATGAACTCTCTACATAATTTGTTTTATCCCTAAACCATAGTATAATGCATGTAATTAATAAGGAAGAGTTAAAATTTAAAAAAACATTGTTCAAAGTTCTTTATTGTTTTAAATATAGATAGAGTACCTACAAAAAGACTCGTAGACCAATGGTTTATTAATATTTGGTATAAGAGACTAAGCATATATTTCTTCTTTTGATGTATTTAAATTTTGATCCTAGTAAGTCATTCTAAAAGGTTCTAAACACACATGTTGTTTAAGTTTATTTGGAGACCACATAGGAATATTCCCACTTTTGGTGGTGTTATCCTATTATCTCTTTTCCACCCTAAGTGGGACTTCCACCTTTGGTGCACTTGTCACTATATCACTTTTCCACCTTTGGTGGATGTGTTTCACAAACACCTTTCCACCTTGGAAGGTGATCAACATTTAGTGGACGTGTGACACAATATATTTCCACCTTAGAGGGTGATTCACCTTTAGTGGACATGTGACACTTTCACTTTTTCACCTTTAATGGGTGATCAGATGTCCCTCTATGTATCATGTCATAATCTTATGCATTTGTCATAATCTTATGTACTAGTCATAATCTTATGCACTTCTATATTCTTATATTGGCCTATTTAAAAAAAAGGATTTCCTTTGTAATATTCAATGAACTAAATTTAGTTAATTTAATCATCCAATTGATCCATTCTATTGCATTATTTATAGGAATATAGTTTATTCTTGTCATATTAGTTCTCTCTTGTTATTGTTCTTTCTATTAAACCTCTAGATCTTCGATGGGTACCTTCATAGCCAAATGTTAAATGTTATCAGAGCTCATTGAGTGCCATTGGACCATCTTTTTGAGAGATTTGTTTGTGTCTTTTTATTGCAAGTAAAAATTGGAGCTTTCTTGTGCAAATTTGATGTAAGCATTGGATTTAAAAGGTCTAATTTAACTAATATCAACCATCCTTTCATCAAAATAAAAGCAATGACTTGGAGCCCTTAGAAAAAAATTGTTATCCATGGCAATTTAGGTACCATGTAATTATTCTAGACCTTGGAGGTGATTTTTAAATAGTGATATCTTAGTCATCCAAGATCCTATTTTCAAGGAATATTTTTTTATTTGGGGTAGAATTTTGTGCTTTGTGTATTGGTGTTGGTGGTTTCTGATTTTGGTTCCTATTTTTTCATAAAATTAAGTAATTCCTATTTGTGCAACTTCCAAGGCTTCATTTGAGCTCATATAGACTCCTTTTCAAGTGCAATATTTTTTAAGCGAATAATTTTTTTGTACTTCACAGTGGTACTATCTGTTTGTAGTGATTGTGATTAGAAATTGAACTTTAAGCACATGGCCTTATTTGACTTGTTTTTAGTGATTTTAATGCATAGATCTCATATTATTATTTTTTCATAGTGGTCTAAGTACGATATAGCTTGATTATGGATATTGTAATTATTTAAATTTTAATTTCAATTTTCTTTTGTCTTACAAGTGGCCATTGTATTTGCACTAGTATGAAGCGCCAAATTTTTTTTTTGGGGGTTTCTTTGATTGCGTGAATTGAGGGGGTTTTTTTTGGTTGTGCCTTTAGTTCTCTCTTGGTTCACTCTTGTACTCTTGATTTCTTTTCTATGGGTAATCATAAATTTCTACTTTTATTTTCACATAATTATGCAACATGGAAAATCAATGCATGAAGTAAACTAGTGGACAAAGGATTAACACACTACATTGATGGAACTATTCAAGAAATACATATCCTAATTTGAAAATGGATAAGCTCATTAAAATTAATATGGCTCTTATAAAATTAAGGAAATATGTATAATTTGACCTTATCTTTTATAGTGATAAGTGTAAAATTGATAAGGATGCTTAGGATAAACTTGTTCAATTGTACAAAAAATTTGATGAGATTACGCGATCTACGAGCTTGATAATGACTTAAAAGTTTAGATCCTAAGGTTTTTGATACATTCCAAGGCTATTTCAATAAGGAAAATGAGATAAGAGATAAAATTAAAGATTATGGAATTGAGAAGAAGGATGAACAATTGGTCTTCAATTTGTTGGTTGAGCTTCCATTAGAGTATACAAATTTTGTTTCTATTTTCCACACTCATTGGTTAACTATGGGGAGATCGATACTATGTACCATTCTTTCATTCATTCATAGAGATTTTGATTCTTGAACAAGAATATTTGGTCACAGTGGATATTCTTAATTCAATGAAGTCACGTACTTTGGTTTCTAGTCATGAGAAAGGATCCAACAAGAAGTAGAAGAAATCAAAGCCTAAGACACACAAAGATAGAGCACAATATTTCTCTCACCAAGGACATTTTAAATCCTCTCCTTTACGTGGAGGAAATCAAAGAAGGAGAAGCCTACTTGTGCATATTTTAAGAAGATAGGATATGAAGAAAATTATTGTCATAAGAAGGATATTGATGAATTGAAGCATCTTCTTGAGAAGAATGGAAACAGTTTTCCTTCAAGAATCTCTACTTTAAATATTCTTCTTCCAAAGAAATCGAATATGTTAAGGAAAAGAGCCACATATTTGTGAAAAGTAAGAATAAATGAAAATCTCTTTGTGCTAGTACAAGTCATGATTAGGGATATGGATCCTAAATTAAAGGGTTTGTCATCATATGACATCTTTGCAATCTATGTTCTCTTTATTTCAGCCTTAAAATGTGCCACCTATTTTGGCGGTAAATCATACATATATGACTATAACTAGGAAAGGATCTATTTATGTTTAGGATGGAACCTTCAATGATGTGTTGTGTGTACCTTACTTGACAAAAAATTTCATTTCCATCTATAAAATCACTCATGGTGCAACAAGGAAAAGTGTGTAGTTCACTCTTGATTTAGTTATAATTATAGACTTGGAGAGTGGAGCTACTATTACTATTGAGATGGTGGATCATACATCTCAGGTTTAATCCTTTTGATACTTTGTTCTTATTTATGAATTTAATCTTTTAGATGATGATCATACTTCTATTGTGGATTCTAAACTTGGGGAGAAATTTGGTTACTTAAAATTAAAGATTCTCACATGTGAACCAATTATTGAGCCTTGCATTTCATGTCCTCATATTGAGATCACGTATATTGTTTCTCCTAATGAAATGTATTTCTATAATTTAGGCTTCTTGTGATTCAGTGCAAAAGGATATGCATTATCTTCTCGACATGGTTCCTTGGGATGACTACTTGATAGACATTGCATGTTTTCCTTTGGAGACCTATCTTTTAGATTTGGGAGACACCATTGATGATAATTATCTTCTCTTTGATTGATATAATCTTTCATTAGTTGTTATGAGAGAATGCTTTGACCTTCTTCTTTATTATTATATATATATATGATCATCCTTCCTAGTTTGACAGGATTGTGGATACTTTGGACCAACATTTGGACGTGGTATCATTATCTTAAGAGGATATGCTTTAGTATTTGGATATTTTTCTACATTCATCTTCAATAGATCTTAGATTTTATTTTTCATAAATATGGCCTACTACACCTAATTTAAAGAGTAGAACCTTAAACATTAACATGGGGACACTTTACACCATTTACATACTTCATACATTTTTATATTTCTTCCTACATCCTCCTTTCAACATTAGGGAGCTTCATATGTACACTTTTGGTTTTGTTTCTTCCTAAGGGGAGAAACATTGTCCAATGATTGTGGACTATATTTCACATAAATTTTAGAGCACCTACCATTGGTGTACATTTCACATTGATGGGGGGATATTTGGTCTCTCTCCTTCTCTCTTATGTCGAGGGGAATTTTTCCTTGCATCGGGTATTTTCCTTCTCATTCTTCAATGAGAATATTATATATTTTCATTTCTCCTTTTTCCTAGAAGGTTTTCTCCTTTTTCTCCATTTATGAGAGATTACATTGAATTGGTAAATGGGTTCCTAACATAGCCTAGTAGTTGGGACCCATCTTACATTGTGTGCATACATTCTCTCTAAGTTGCACTTTTAAGGGGGGTATTGGTACGTTTAATTATTGCACACTAGTATGTCATTCTTGTTGGAAAGTGGTTCATTCAAGAATGTTCTAGAACACTTTAGGTTTTTCATCTATAGAAACACATCTAGTATGGATGGTCACTTTGTGTATAACACAATTTTGGAGTTATAGCTTGCAAAATGATTAAGTCCAGGAAGCAGAATTACAGAGTATAGCAGTAAAGTTTTGGTCAGTGAGAACAATATATGGTGAATGAACGCATGTGAGCTTAGGAGAAGATATTTTGGGATTTTTATGACATTCAGTTAAGGTCTCTTATGTTTTGGTGTTGATCGCAGTAAGTTACAGTATGTTGAAGACATGTGAAGATAGAGTAACAGTGATACAAGACATGTGAAAGGTTGTGATGATTAAGGGAGTATAATGCCGTGTCCAAATGTGTTATGTTGGATTTAAATTTATGATTACCTATGTTTTGATAGTGTATGATCACTGACTTGGTATTTACCTTTTGTATAAGTGTTAACTTTATTTTTTGATTCATTAGAAGCCGACTTGACTTATAATGATGTATATATAGGAAGAGCTTTTTTCAGAAGTGAAGTATGAGCATGATGGAATGTATGGTTGTGAATAGATAAATGAATTGTGATGTCATAATTAGATAGATGGTGATGTAAGATTCAACTGGAACAACCTAAGCATAGCGGATGCTTGTATTGTTCAGTATTAAGAAATCATTGTAACATAATCATATTTCTGATTGTATGAGCAGTGAGCTTAGTATAGCTTTAACAGGTTTTTTGTATTCCTCTAACAAGGAAATGTGCTAATGTAATAATCAACTCCTAATAGGGCTAGGTCTCCTAATAGGGACATAATAATTTTAGTACATATTTGTGGGTACCATCCCCACTGGGGTTTTCCCCTTGCTAGGGTTTCCTCGACAACAAATTCATGGTGTTATGAGTTGTGTGTTTTATGTTTATGTTCTTTTCATTTCATCAATTATTTGGTTAAGTTGGAATTTACTAAGTTTAAGTTTAAATTGTTGTAATACTGATTCACCCCNCCCCCCCCCCCCCCCCCCCCCTCTTAGTATTACTTAATCCTAACAATTGATATCAGAGCTATTAGCCCTTGGAGAGAAAGTCTAATAGCTTAAGGGAGATCAATATGGATTTTAAAAGTTTAGAAGAAAACTTTGAAGCAACACTTGAAGACCTTGATAAAGATAAAGAAGAGAATGGTGACTTGAGGTTCAAATTAAGAAGAGCTGAGGGTTTCATCAAGAAACTGAAAGAATAACTCAAACTATCTAGGAGTCAGAGACAAGATTTTATGGATAAGATAAAAGAGGATTCAGACAATGATACTTTAGATAAGATAAAATAGCTTGAACAAGAAAAAGATACTTTGAAGCTTGATAATGAAACTACTTCCCTTCATATGGCTAAAGAGATTAAACAAGTAAAGGATGATAAAAATAAAATTTAAGAAACCTTAAAAGATACAAATGTTCAGATGGGACAAATGAAGATTGAACTTGATCGCTACAAGAACAAGTACCTGGAATTAGAGAAATATAATCAAATCATTAAGGGAGAACTTGTTGAGGCAAAGAAACACATTGAAAAACTTCATTCAAGCAATGATAAGATTGATGAGAAGAGAGATAGAGAGAAACCTAAAGGAGACATGACTGGAGTTGGCTTCAATGAAGCTGAATTTTCAAAGACTTGGGTAGAAAAATCAGAAGTAAAGACTAACGGAGAAAGACCTACTCTTGAAGAACCTAAAGAACAGATCAGACCTTGTAGAGGTAGATGTTTTGGATGCAACAAGATTGGACACATGAAGAGAGATTGCAGAGATAAAGCTCCCTACAAACCCTTTTCAGGATATTGTTTTAATTGTAATACATTTGGACACAAGAAAGCAGAATGCAGGAAGCCTAATCAATCAAGAATTAAGAAATATTACAATAGGGAAGGAACAACAGCTAAGATCACAAGTTATAAGTGCAATAAATTTGGACACATTACAAAGTATTGTATGTTGCATACTAATCAGAATAGATCACCTCCTACATGCTACAAATGTCATAATCCATGACACATAGTGAAGTTTTGCAGATACAATAGAACTGAGAAAAGAAGTGGTCCTCCACCTATTGATACAAAGAAGAGTACTAGTGATGTTAAGAGTATTGCAGAATAATTTAATAGTCATTTCAGAAAAGTAGAAGATGTAAACAGTGGTAAGGTATGGAAGGTAAAGGAATCAAGTGAGGAAATGGTTCATGGAGAGTTAGTAGAAGCTATCGAGTCTTCGCCTAATGCGAACATTGCCACATCAACCTAGATGGACAAGCATGGCCTTAGGGAGAGAATTGGAAGGAATAATCATAAATCTATCCAACCCCTGATAATGAAGAATAAGATCTTGAAATCGTAGAGAGAGCATGTGTAGATATTATGGAACTTATATTTATGATCACATAGCTTTAAAATATATATCATGTGATCACCAAATTGTTAATCAACTAGATTATATGCAGAGATGAGTTTATTGGGAACTGTGTTATTTATTTACACAACAAAGTATAAGGTCAATCAAAATAACTTTTCTAAACATCATTTGAAGAACAGAGCCTAAGGAGAATAGGGATTTGAGCTAAGAGAAGGAAAGAAGCAAGGTTGTTGAGCGTTTGATCGAAGCATAAATTCATAAAATCCCCAGATAAAAGGTATTTATATCATTTGTGAAGCTTTGATTATGGATACTCTGTTGATTTTTTATGTCGCTGAAAGGCCTAGGTATAAATTCAAGAAACACTTGCTCAAATCAACTAAAGATGATCCCAAAGGTGCTATGACATTCTACATGTCAAAGACATTAGGGCTTACATTCACTGTAAGTATGAGTCTTTGGGGGACTTTGAGATCTATAAAGAGATGAAGGAAATGATTGGAGCATATGGTAAGATGAAACCTGAGTTTACACATCTGGAGAGCCTTAGTATAATGTGAATGACTGAAATCTATGAATTTGATGAAGAGGAATGGATTAAGATCATTCTAAGAAGAGTTCATGACCAATTCATTTGGCTTGGAGATCAGCTAGTGAAGATTTGCAGTGACTTAATTCATGCTATAATAGGTTTGGATAACTCCGGTGTTATCCCTGTCATGGAGAAGAACACAAAGAAACAAGTGGAAACCCTAACGCATTCATGATGGGATAAGAGAGTGATGACCATTAATGACATATTTTAGCAAGATTTTAGATTGGTTTCAATGATTCTCAATTATAAACTACATTACAGTAGCCTACCTAACTCAGTATCATCAGGAGTGATTATGATGGCATATAGAATGGTGAAAGAAAATGTCAAGTATAAACTTGAAATACTTGCACAATAGTTTTTGGAAATGTGAAGCAAATTAAGAAGGATAAGTCAAAGGCATTCAGGTTTGGGTCTCTATTGATACACATGTATATTCATATTGTTCATAGTTTTCCTGGTATGCACCCTAGACCTTAAAAGGATAGCTAACCCACTGGAGTTAACATCACACAGAGGTATGGAAGATAGAAAAATGCATGGTTTGATAGTGAATTATTTGGGATGATCAAAATCTTATAGAGACAGTCAAAGGAAATAATTAGGATCCCTAAGGCATTGGTAGAAAAATACAAGGATACAATCTATTTCATGGTTGAAACTGATTGTGTTGCTTTGAGGCAGTGCAACCTAGGATGAAGTGGTGTTATCCTTTGGGATATGAAGTCAGTTCTAAGGTCTTGACCATGCAAGTATAACATAGTTTATCCTCAGAAATTGATCCATCCGAAGAAAGATGGGACACATATGAAGAGAAGTCTATGAAGATAAGGGAAGAACAGACTTGAGCTACAAGAAAGAGAAAAGTAGAAAATATGGTAGACGATCTAGCAGCCAAGACTAGTATAACAAAGGAGGAGATGAAAGAGGTAAGAAAGAAGATGATAGAAAGAACTTCTGGATTGGTGAGCACTACTCCTGCAACCCTTCCACCTCCAGAAGTTGAGAAGGTTATCAGTCCACCTCCTACTATGATTGATGTACCAGAAACCACACCTACACACCCAAAGTAAACATCGTAGGAAGTGAAACTCATCGATTTTCCTAGAAAAAAACACAACGTTCACCAAACAGGACACTCCAACAAAGAGACAGAGGATAGAAGTTGAAGAGAATAAATTTGAAGAAAATAAAGTTGAAGAGAAGAAAGTTGAAGAGAAAAGAAAAGATCTATGAAATAACTTTGGAAGCCTGACATAAAGATACTAGTGAAGAGAATAATTGAGTAGGGAAATCGTATCTCATTGATTAGATACTATGAGAGGTATGATGAATCTGATAATTTTTTTATTGAGGACATGGTCATAAACTATTTACTTTCTTTTAAGAAGAATTTGTTAGATATTGAAGGCAGTATACAAGAGGAACTTTATGAGAAATTAGATATAAGGAAAAAATTAGCTCAAATAAAAGATGAAGCAATCAGAGTACAAGAACTTGAAGATATGTTACCTATTTTCTTAGTAAAGGAAATGGAAAATATATTAAATTCTTTGAAACCTTTGTTAAGAACCAAGTCAATATTGGTGAAGATAATGGGGAGAATGTATGAGGAGGTTATTGAGGAAACACAGAAGACTTTTGATAAGGTTTTGATGGGAATTGAACCTAAGAAGTCCTCACTTCCCAAGCCTCTTAAGCCTAAAATTCTAAAAGGTGAGTCATCAATATTAGTTGATGTAAACATTGATACATGAAAGGATGAAGACAATAGCTAATTTGTCAGTTGTGTGAAGCAATGAGATTTCTTTTTTTATGGTGTGCCTGTGTCTTTGGACACTTTGCAGGATGTTAGTGATCCTTTTAGGAAGAATATCAACATTGATGGAGGAAGCATTGATCCAATAGTGGGAGAGAAAGAAGAGCAGAAAGTAAGTAAAGCTAAAGTAGAAAAATAAATAGTAGATAAAGTCGAAGTGAAACAAGAAAATCATGCATCTATTTCTTCCTCTTTACTTTTGGCAAGTGGAGATATAACTTTGAGCACTGATATTGAGAGTATGGATGAGGATGAGTTGATGAAGCTATCCTTCATTGCATTTGCAAAAGAAAAGGATAGATCCGAGTAGAAAGGTGAGAATAAGTCAAGGGTAATGGAAAGAGAAGTTAATGTTGTCAACAAACTCCTACCTACACCCCTTCCTTTCCAATCAAAGGACAATACAAAGAATTTGAACAAGGTATTGGATGACTTTGACAGTCATTATGAGTCCATAGAGAATATCATTGAAGAGAAGGCAGAGAAGAAGTACCTTGTGAAGAATTTGGAGGAAGTATGCAATTCTATTTCTTGGGACTTAGGCATACTAAGAAAAACCATATCTGAAGCAAAGAGTTGTGTGTCGCATGGCAGAAAGTTATATAGTTATTGTATAAATCCTCTCAAACACATTAAGAACATTGAGGATATAATAGAAAATGACATACAGACTCTGGATAAGTTGATGAACACTGCTTGGATATGTTGAAGGGAAGGTGAGTCCACCCTTGGTTGGTTGGGATTTTTCTTGGAGAGTCAAGATTGGAGAAGCCCTAGTCTTGGAGGGTTTAAGAGCCTAATTTGGGGCTTTTGGTGTTGCCAATGGTCTGAGACTAATTCCTTTCACATTTGTGTGTTTTAGGACATAATTATCCACTGTCCAAGATTTGGATTCTTGGGGTTAAGTTTAAGACATAGTTCCTTTTTAAAAGTGCCAAGTTTCATGCAGTTTTTAGGTCTCAGAGTTGTAGCCTCAAGGTATGGTCCAAAACAACCTACCCCATCCTTTGGATATTTTGTTGTCTGGGATGAAGGGTGTTTTAAAATGCAATTTACTTTCTTTTTTTTTGGGGGAAGTTGTGTGGAAAATTTCCATTTATGTCGATGTTGATCTAAAAGGAAATCAATTAGGCCTTGAGAACAATTTTGGTGTTTTGGCTTGTCGGGTATTGGGGAGAAGTCCAAAAGTGATTGATTCTGGTCTAATAAATATTGTTTGTACCATTTACACTCACTATAGTCTCTTCGAGGGTGTTGGAGTCAGTTGGGTTAGTTTGGACTATTTTGGTACCTTAGGGACTAGTGGGGTTGTAGTGCCCAAGTCTCACAAATTTGATCATTTGTTGTCACCTATCCACCACCGTTGTTACCCACTCTGCATCATATCAATTATATAGTTTTGATTAATCCCTTTTAGGCTTAGATTTAATCAATTAATGTCTTTATAAATTGATCCTTTAATTTTGATTTGATTTAGTCCCATTTGATTTGATTAGTATGCCTGACCAAATTTAGGTGTCTACACCATCCTTATTGTGTTTATCCCAAACTTTGCACTAAAATTTAACTTAGTCCCCTGACCATCCATGTTATTCAGAATCAATGAATGCTTGAAAAGTTACTATTTTGGAACAAGAGGAGATTACACAATAAAGAATAATGTTTACACTTCTTGCTTGTTTTCCACTACACCAACTCCTTATGCAAAAGCTTCTCAATCTCAGTGGTTATGTCAAACTCATAGGAGAGATAGAAATGTTGAGTTCTCATGGACATGTACATGAAGTTGATAGGCATTTTCTCTCTATGATTTTTCCCACATACCTGCGCCCAAGCCCAGTATTTTTTCTGAAAAAAAAAATCTCATGAAATCCTTGGTTAGAAAGGGTCCCTTACCATTCGACCATTTCAATATTTTATTGTCTCCTCTCCACATAAAGAATGCCACTTCTTTCAATCACATAAATCTTATCATTCATTCATAATCTACAGGAAAAAATTCCCTATCTATTTTTGTAAGGGTTTGGGTGTTTAACCCAAAACATTCTTGTATAATTTCCCTAGAAATAACTAAAATTGAAGTTCCATCCACCTTCCTCATTGTCCTAGTCTCGGGCTTGTAATGTGTGGCTAAGGAACCAATTAATTCAGCATCAACAAAGACATTTGGAACCATAATCTTAGCTAGGTCTAAATTCCATAGATTGCACAATGGGACCTTACCACATCTATTCACATGGAAATACCAGAATAAATCCCTACCATGAATAGGGATATCAACATCCCCACATTCTGACCAACTATCCAAAAACAATCCTTTGATATCCAAATCTTGTGAGGAATGTAATAATTTTAACAATGTGTGTTGTGGAAGATACTTTACAACTTCATCGACTACCACCTCCTTCTTTTTCCTAGGCTTGTTTTCTTTTTAAAGGAAAATTGAGAAAATAGAAAAACACTTAGTGGTTTGCGCACCACCTTTCACTAATTACTAGATGACTGCTCACTTGACTGGCCCTAGTTCACCACCTTCTCACTGCGTTTCTCACCTCTTTTAGCAACTGAATCACTTTGTGAATTAGGATTTCATAATTAAAGATACTTCATAACATTTACACCTATGAAAATCCCTTAGTGAGCGAGCCACTATCTTGTGAAGAATGATGATGTCACACTGTGTCCAATCATAAATTAATGCACTGTTATTTTGCAACACATCAAATTTTCCTTTTATGAAATGGAAACATTTCTCTATTTCACCAAACATATTAGTATCCCTTTGTAAAATAGAGATTGATTTGCTATTTTACAAACCACTTTCAAAGACTCCTACGAAATAGAGAAACTTACTTATATTATCATTCTATCATTAACCAACGCTTTCTTTGCTTCAGATTATACTTGTGGAATAACCAGTGCATCTCAAAAATGATTTTGGAAACTCAACCTGATATCACAAATATTTTGAAGCCCACTCTAGAATAGTTTTTTCAGTCCCAACACACCAGCGTTTGCATTAATTCTTGGTACTCCAGACCTGAATCATCTTATAACTCTAGTATCTCCGCTCTAATTGGGACATCTGGACAAAATTTGGAGGCCTTTGGGTGGAACCATTCATCCCAAATGACTTGTTCTTGGACCAAGTCATTCTAGTCAAATCGGGCCTTGGTGTTTGCCTCAAAATTTAAATTGGGGGTAGGTCTCAATGGATAAGCAAAAAATTCAAATTTTGGTCATCCTCTTAAATTTTTTAGCTCCAAAATGCTTTTGAGAGGTGTATAAGAAACCCAGCTCTCCTCATTTTGGTATCCAAGCATTCATAACTACAAGAAATCATAAGAATACCTCAAGAACAATATCAAGATCTCCCTCATTTAAATCATTCCAAGGTATTTTCAAAGCAACCTTCTCCATTGTAGCAAGTTTTTCTCCCTCACTAAAGAAAACGTAGAGGAGATCACAATCATAGAAGAAGACCATAACACAGTTCTCCATCCACAAGCATTTAAAGCATCCAAGCATTCAATTCTTCAAGTCATTCTCCTTCTCTACATCAAGCATTGTGGAAAACTAAAACATCCATTATGTAAGGCATGTCTTTCATGATTTCCTTTAAGGTTTTTGTGTGGAGTCAAACTATTGCATCAACACTTGTGATCACATTCAAAGAAACATTGCATAAGACAAGGTATAAGATATTTTACATTTCATATCTAGCTTCTATTCTGCATCAACACACTTTCTTTTCAAGCATATTTTATTTCAATTTCAAGATTGATTCCTCAACTAAGGTTAGACTAATATAAACCCCTCTCTATCCAACAATTTCTCTCTTTTTGTGCGCGGGAATAGGTGGTGCCCATTATGTGACTAGATTTGGATAGTGTATAAGCTTGGCTATAATATGAGATTGAAAATAGGTAAAAGTGCCTAGACAAATTCATCCAGATGACATGGTCCCTCCATCTTCACTACAAAATGAATTCACATGTTAGTTATTGTCTGAAAGTCTTGTTTCTGATAACATAATTGTTCTATCTGATTCCTATCAATTTGTGTTTGGTAAAAGTCAATTCATCCTTACTTATTTTATCCTATATCTTGCATCCATCATTCTATTTTCCATATCCATCTTCTAAATTTAAAAGTGATGGATCATTGCACTTGCTTAGCGCTTGGACATTCTTGAGCCTAGCAGATCATCTTCCTTCCAAATGTGACTAAAGAAATAGGACCACTACACTATACCCCTTATTTATTTGTTATAATTAGATATAAGCTTGTATGTATTCTTTTTCTCTCATGGGTTATCTAAGAAATGAAGTAAATGAAATTATGTATGATGCATTATTTCCTAGCAAAGGATACCTCATATATTCTATCATACTAGAAGTATCCAAGCTACATATTTGACTCTAAAAAATAATTAGTAGAAAACATTAAAAAAAAATCAAGGATTGAGGACATTAAAGAAAATAAACTAGATTAAGGGGATGATCAAAACTATATCTCCAAAAGTTAACTTAATATAAGAATTGAGGAGTGAAACTTCATGGGGAAGCATGACACCAAATAAAAGTGTGAAATACCAACAAAGGAAAAAGAAAGTGGAGGTCCAAGAAAAAATATGTTGAGAAGGACAATGGATGTAATGTATTCCCAATGGAGATGTATGATATCCCAACATGGACAAAGAAAAAAGAAAGAGTTAGAAGTAAAGGCATACGAAGAAGGGACACTTAGAAAATTTGACAAATTTTCCACATTTATATAAATGATAAAAACATCCCTTAGAATTTTCTTAAATTTTTCAATCTCTAATGTATGATAAACATGTGGGAATGACAAAGAATAACACTTAAGAAATTTTGATAAATAGGGACATATACAAAGGTTTCTAAGATAATTTTGTGTGATGGGTAAACTGAGGCCTAAATACATAAAGGGCTGAGATTCAAGAAAAATTTTCTCTATCAAATTGAGTCTCAACATTAGCTTTTGTTGAAGATGTGTGCCTCCTACAAGCATAATAAAAATACAAATCTCTAATTTACCAAACCATAAAAGGGACACATAAAGAGGTGACATGGACTTACAAGATCATAGTTCTAACAACACTAGAATCAAGGACTAGTACATTCTTCACTTGATCCACTCCCTTATGCAATCCACCAATGGTCCATCTTAGATATGATAGAGAAGAAAATTAGATGGTGCACGTCAAACAACTTAAACATTTTAACATAGCCACCATGATAAGAAAAATAATCTCAAAGTGGAAGGAACACCAACTTCAACAATAAGGCAATAAGTTAAGTGAATTTTAACAATAAATCAAATATGACCATAAAAGTCACAAGATAACAATTATCAAAATTTGGTGTCTATAATACTCATAAGAAGATAATAAAATCATTAACAATCCTCACACAGAATCGAAAATTCATCAGTGAGTGACTGAAAGAAAGTATAACAATGAAGCATCTATACTTTAGATACATCACATGATTATTTCTAGCCACCAACAAGATGACCAAAAGTTAGATTTAGAAGCGTTCATGATAAGAAAAAAATTGTACTCAAACATTACAATGTAAGTCAATCTTTTCAAACTCCAATCATATCATAAAACATAACTCTACAAATACTTGCTAAACATAACAAACAACCATAAAGTGGAACTATCTAGGCATAAGACACAATATAGAGCAACTCAATAGAATAAAAAATTGTTAAGATGGATGCTACAAAATATTATTCCTTTTACAAAGCCACTCTAATTTTCAAATAAAATAAATGTATTCAATATTTTGATAATTGATTTCAAGAGAAGCTAGAAATAATAAACATGATTTTAATAAAACTATTTGAAAGGCCGAGAGCCTGAAATATCCTCCATCTTATTTGTAATTACACCTTTCTAACTTATTCAGTTTATACAATCTTTGAGTGTATCAAAACATTAAGAATAAGCAGCTCTTGCAATCCCAAAGGGGTAATGCATTTTAAAATAATGAGTTCATGCCATTCTTTTGGCTTTTGACAGAAGAAGATGAAGCACGTTGTATTGAAAATCCACGTCATGGCGGCTGAATTTAGTTTGACGTTTCATATATGAAGAGATGATGTTTAGCTTATAATGTTTACAATCCAATGTTTGTCTTTGTTTACTTGGTTTTTCTGAGTTGTATTAGATTCCTCATCAATGTTCCCAAAACTCATGAAGTTCATAAGAAAAAACAAACAAATCTGTTTTAGAACGAGACTGACTGTATTTTAAATATAAAATACTAGGCATACTATTGTATATTGGATTTTGCTCTTCTTATGATGATATCATTGATTTGATGTAATGGACGATTCATGGTCAAAGGCAGCTAAGAAAATATGGTTTATTTACGCCATTGTTGACAAGTTAATGTAAGGCAGATAAGAATGATAATTTTCGCATGGAGAAGAATTTTGAGATTATAATACACCATATGTCTATTCTGGTATTCTGGCTATGAAATAGTTTGCTTTCAGTTTTCTTGTTAGAAACTCTTCATCAATTATTTTGGTTCGAGTTTTAATAATGCATTTTAAGTTTTGATTTATTTAGGTGGTTTATATGAAATCACACTCATTTTTCTAATAGAATTCTATTTATTAGTAGATTTAAGATGGGTCAACTAAACAAATCAAAGTTTAGAGTGCATTGTCTATCACTTTGTATTTGTCTGAAATTTATGTGGCAGTGACAAAACATATATGCCAAGAAATGTAAGTTAGGTTTACTTTCAAACATGAGATATTGGTTTTACAATATTAGTCTTTGGAGTTGGATGAATGTCCATGTGTGCATGGGTATTCACTGTATTTTGAGTGAGTAAATTAATACATTTTATTTCTCATATTAATATAACTATGAATCCCTTCAGATTGAGTTGATATTTCTTCTTCATCAACATAAAAAGTTGGATCAACATATTGCTCCATAGATTCTTATGAGACGTCTTGAATCAATGTTCTTTTTTCTTCATCGCGGAATTTGAGCAAGGCTTGAGAACCAAATCCAAGTGGATCAATACATGGTTTCTCTTCATGTGCTTTCTTCTTTTTGGATACATGGTCTTTCCCAACTTGGACTTCAAGAGCATATATAACTACCTTTGGTTGTTAACATTTTTTAAAAATCAATTTTTTACACCTTTAGTACAATCTTAGCAAACCAAACACCCCCTCCATTTTAGTTGAGTTAGTTTGATAACCTTACCAATTCATAGTAGAGGAGTATCTCTATACAATAAATGTACAACCTTGCATTACACTTTAGGAAAACCTCACATATCATGTCTAATCCCTAGACCTAGACCTATTCCTCAAGGATTCATTTGAAATGACCCTACCTACATATCCCTTTTTATTGACTAGAAGTATTGTAGTTAACATATTAAAATAGAAGGAATTCATCCACACATTTGGGATGAAATCTTTGAAATCAATCTTTAATTAAGCTTATGGTTCTAATTCAATCCACATACAATAGTATCATAGCTCATACATTCTCTTTAAATGTTGTTCCACTCTAACATCAATATATGGACCCACACAATCCATGTAGAGACCAACTCATACACATATCACATGTATACACATAGTGATTAACTAAGCCTAGAACACATGTTCACAATGTGACTACTTTATCCATACATCACATATACATAATGCGAATAACTCATTCATACATCACATACACAATGAAACTAGCTCATGCACACATCACATATACACAATGTGACGAACCCATGCCTACATCACATATACACATTGTGACAAGTCATGTATGTGTCAAATACACAGAGTTTGACTAGCTCAAGCACACAACACATGTACACCATGTGACTAGCTTGTGCAAACAATATAGATACATAATGTGAATAACTTGAACAATGTCATGCGTACACATACTCACTAGTTGGCAAAAAGAAAGTGGTTAAAATATTTTTGTAGTTATATATTCTCATTTACCTATTTAACAAATACATGAGACTTTAAGCACATTACAAGTGGGATTGGAATGGTGAATGCATCACATACTACACTGTGGGTCTCATCCTTTTCCTATTTCATTATTATTTATTATAATGAGATAATAATCTCATACTACTTGTGTCATCATCAACAAGTGCATATATGTAACCTTACACAATATGTGTAGTCACTAATAATATTTCCATACTCTACTCATAATTTGAGTCATCTTATAATTGAATAACATAATCAAGATGTATTACATGGTTTTACCTCACCTAAGACTAGTTCCTATACTATCAATCTTGTAGACTAATTTAACAACCATGAGAAATGTGTTGTAGGAAGATAATGAACTTTTGATATGGGTAGATCTTAGAATCCATCACCTACATGACACTTATAGAATCCTATCTAACCTTTATGCTCATTGCCTACACGTCACTAGTAAAATATAGCCAACACTATAATATTAAATAGCTTCTCACATCTATCACATGAATGCTACTCATGAAAGATAGTAATCCTATGATCAATCAAATATGTATTTTAGTATTGTATACTCATTTATTTTTGTTGTGCTAGACTAGAAATAAGCTTATCTATAATTAGGTCACAAGTATTTATATTTTGGTGATCACATTAGGATGAGTGGGACAAGCTATGCTATGAGAACAATAATACTCTACCTATGCCCTCATAGAATCCCTTTCTCAATGGGCTGATTATGGTGCCAAGAAGTTAGCTCTCGTATTGATTGCAGTTCAATATTTGAACACTTAGACTACAATAATATTGATATAAAATGTATGATCCTAATATTTTGCACCTTAGACTAGGTAATCTATTTATGATACCACCTAGAGTAATCAATCAACTCCTACACATGGTCTTATAGATCTTTGGGAAAAATTTACAAACACACTAACTTAATGCATTGAACCTACATTAGTCGACTTCTACCCTATCATAAATATATTACAAAGTATAAATATATCTAAATAAATCTCAAAGGTTTTTCAGTGAACAATCAATTATTATTCATATGTACAATATTTATTAGATAAAATTTAAACTTGTACAATAGTAATATTATACAATATTCTACATTTGAGGGTATTAGATTTTTGGATATTGTCATTTATAAATCTTAGTGTATAACTCTCCACAAAATAGATATAAAGACAAATGTCAAACCTTATTTGATAATATTTACCATTAGAAACTTGTAGATCACAAAGGTAGTCATAAGGAATTCTACCTTAAACTTGACACAAATATAACACATATTTAGAGGACGTGGATCCTCCACAAAGATTAAACATTGATCACACCATTAGACATGATACCATAATTTTTTTGGATGATATCAGAATTGGGTACTACTGATGATTGGCATTCATGTTTTGTCACTGATGTCAACATATGTTTCCGTGGAGTGAACAGACTGGTTATTACTATTGTATGATGACTGACAGAAGTGTATAGACAGTGTACGGATGAATCATAATGAGATAAGATGAGGATATGAAGAAGGATGTGTGATGACCTTATTCCTTAGGGGGTGATCCCACAATAGTGTGTCCCACTTTTTGGCCAATTTTGACACAGAGATCAACATTTTGAGAAAAAACTTCATTTTCGAACACCTATTGCCACAAAACTATAAGGAATTTGAAGATGATATAAACTAGGGTCTTTTAGCATTTTATTTCTAGTTTCTAATTTTATTTTATTTTATTAAATTAAAATTTATTTTTCCTTCTCCTTCGAAAAGTAGTTTGTGTGAAAAAACTGTGATTTTAAGAAGTGACTTTCACTTGGATCAACATAATTTTTTATAAAATATGATAACAATGTAACTATTTTGAAATTATATTTGTAACTTCAATATCTAGAGGATGTAATTGGTTTCATTCATTTTGGGTCAATATTTCATAGTTTATTAAGTTTTAAAGTGACAGTAACTGTAATTTAGACATAAGGTCACTTTGATCACTCTAACTTGAAATGTATATATCAAAATTAAATTTTTTTATATATAGAAAGGTAACACAAATACATTTTTCCTACATATTTTTCATAATTTTTTTTTTGTAATTTACTATTTTTACCGAAGCCTTGAAGAGACAGGTTGTTGAATCGCCAAACAACCTATGTTTAGTTAAAGTAATATTTGAAAGTGATAACGAACTCAACATGTATTAAAATTATAATCATTAGAAAGCTTGTTCTAAATCGCATAATTTGGAATCGTGTATTTGAGAAAATCATTTGATTTGGTCCTTGTCCCAAGCCTTGAAAGACCAATTTTTAGGACTTGTTTTTTTTCAGACAAGAAATTTTCATTTTAGGGGTCTTCGAGCGAAGACCCCCTTCGCACGAAGGGGTCTAAGCGGCTTCGTGCGAAGACCCTTCACATGAAGCCACTTGCATGAAAATTCTGGTGAAAACCATCCCACCAGAATTTTATCTTGGGTACTTCGCGCGAAGTAGGTCGGCCATGTTGAAATTTTTTTTTTGAAAAATTTAGAATGGTATAAAAGTAAAGTTTTTTGTTTTCAGTTTTTAACTGAATTGCAGCAAGTAATTCGCTTTTTCTATTATTGTTCAATTTTTCCAAATAGGTTTTTGGAATAAAGATTGTTATTTCTATTTTTTTCGAAGGCATAATTTTGAAGAGGAGAAATATTATATCAAAGTATTTTTTTGAAGAAAAGAATTTTTATTGCTGATCTTTTGGAAGACATTTTTGAAGAGAAGAAATG
>MU225222.1:215513-241287 GCA_018584345.1 Thuja plicata | reverse complement strand
TATGCTTAAGAAAATGTGCAGTTCTCCATTGCATAATGAAGTGCAAGACCAAAATCAATAACAAGAGCAATATCTTCAAAGCACAACAATATTGGGGGTTTCACTGATCAATGAAGTTGAATCACTCGATAAGTTATCCCTTATGCTTTATGCAATCCATTCATATTGTTCATGTACCTCAAACTTACACCCACACTCTGAATACAGACCATTATGCAATTTTTTTACAAAACATCAAACTAGCGGTCTTCAAAATAACTTCTCACATTTCTGCAAATTGACCACATAATTGCAACTAGCCTCTGGAACTGGTCTCAAAAGCTGACTGAAACAAGCAATCTGACCCTGAAACTTGGCCATAAGATCCTTTTATCTATAATAAATATGTATGCAAAAGGGCTTCTCCAAATTCGTCCTCTGGTACAAGATGCAAAAAATCAAACTTATCAATTGAGAGAGTAGTGCAAAATGTTGAATCAGCATGAACTTCATCCGGATAGGCCATTGCAAAATCACTAAATCATATTTTGAAGCTTCACCATCAGATCAAATAGTACATTCATATGTAATGAGAATGGTCCCACAATCGGTTCTTGGAAAAAACTTTCAGACAAAAAGTTACCACTCTCTGAAAATGACTAATTTGCAAACTTGGTTCTGTTCTGCACTGTCAATCTGCATAAAACACCTTTGATACTGAATTCATAAAGTCATCAAAATGAACCTTCATAATCTCAAACTCTAAATATGGATTAAATGTCATATGCAAAATTCAAAACCTCAACTATCTTTCTCTGAAAGAAAACTATTCAACTGATACAAATCTGCAAAGTTAGCACCTTAACACTTTTCTAGTTTTAAACTCGGTGAATATGCAGAAAACTAATTTGGAATCAACTTAGAAAAGTGATCAACTAGATTGATCAAAGTCTAAAAATCTTCAAAGAAGTTCACTTCCAGCTCTAAAATGCAAAACATCTTTCAATTATGCCTGACCTTGAACCAGGTGCAAATAGGGAAACCACAAAGTAGGTCACTTAATTCTGGATTCTGCATATTCAGTAAAACTTTATTAAATTGGAAATGGAAAGGCTCTGGAAAAGTGAATAACCAGATTGGCAGGAATCTGAAACTCTTCAAATGGGTACACTCTTATGTTTGCAACATGGGGGATCATTCAATTATGTAGGGCATTCAACTAGGCGTAACTTGGAAAAGCTCAAAGTATGTTATTTAGTAATCTAGGTAATCAGAGAAACAGGAAAGTTCTACAGACCAACTTTGGGGAAGCTAAAAATCCATCAGACTGACTTGATATGGCTTGGGTTCTGAAACATAGACTCTCTGATGTGCATGTAACACATCCCCAATGTGGCGGGTCATGAAACTTAACAGGTCACAAGATATTCAAATGCAAACTGGGCCCGTTACAAGAAATTGAGACTTAGGCAAAAATGCAGATTTTGACAAGTGCTCAAACCAAGACATCATGAAACAACTTGAAACTCAAATTTAATTACCTAGGATGTCTTCAAATGTCAAAACAAAGGTGATGAGTACTTGACATGCATGGTAGACCTCAGAAAATCATCAGGGCAAATAGGCACAAAATGATCATAGGGCTTCAGATTGCAAAATTTTAACATGGTACTTCAAAACCCTTACTGCATTTTTCAATCCCAACAGTGGCTTTGACTGTGGATGCGTGCCCCATGTGAGAATGTAGAGGACTTTAGAATCTCTTGGTACAGCAGACCATCCCAAAAAATAAGTCAGACTTTCTTTTCTCTTATTTCTCCTTTCTCTCTTGAAACTCTTCTCTTAGAACTTTTTCTCTCCAAAAACAAGGAACCTTTTATACGAAAGAAAACACACCACTCAACTGAAGTGAAAGCAACTATACAATATGTACAGTATTTACAAAAATCCTCAAACCTTTTCATGACTGAAATCAACACTTGCCTCTATCAAAAATCTGATTTTCTTCTTGGCATACAAATATCAGAATGAAAATATACTTGTACCGTTGTTGCTCAAATTTACAAGGAATCATACGAATGAAGAATACCTTATTTGCAATTCCTTTCATACCTTCATAATTTCCTCCATCAGAATCAGCATAACCAAAAGTATGAAACTCATCCTTCACATCAGCAAACATCAGAAAATGTAAACCATGACAATGAGGAAATGCATTACCATAAGAAACATCAAACTCCATTTGCATTACCCCTTCATCAGCCGAATGATCCATAAATAAACTAAAATAATCATACTCACAAAGACCATGGATACCAAAATTTGGAAAGACTTCACAATGGAAAAACTCAACATGTTCCTCAAAACATGGATTGGAAACTTCTCCCACTTGCAAATTAGCCACACGGTTACAAGGAACCAGCTGATCATCACCACAGTCCTGCTTAATACATGGAACAATGAACCCATCAAATGCATATTCAAACTCATAATCATTTTTAGCCCTGGAATAGATACATTCTAATTTTTTACTGCATACTGACACATTTTCAACACCAAAATCAGAATAAGTCAAATCTGAAAACTCAATGCATTCCTCAAAAAGTGGATTAACAACACCATTTTTTTCTCCCATATGGACATGGTAAAAAAGAGATGGCTGATCCATATCAATTTCCTCATCAAATACATCATTAGTAAAAACTTTGAAAAGATTAGCACCCTCGCTGTCATGATCACTGTCATAATCACTTTCAGCATATGATTCAAAATCAGAGATATCACTATAAGTAGATTCAACACTTCTATCATTAGGCAAAGAAGTGGATGAAAAATTCATATTACCTTCTTCAACCGAAGGAGATGGGAAAGGACACCAATCATCCTCAAGTTTCTCATCATGTGTAAGATTTTCATTACACAAACAAACCATATGCTTCAATTGATCATCATTAAATGAAGGGATTTCAAAAACACACTCATCTAGCACTTTACCCTTTGACTGAAAAGACTCAACTAACTGATCTTCATTCTTATTTTCATCCATAATATCATGATAAAGTTGCAAGATAGTATCATACTCCATCTCATAAGGAAGACCATCATTTACTATCCCTCTTTCCTTAAGTTTTGACACCAAATCTACTCCTAAGCTCTTGATACCAAACTCATTTGCATCATAATGATGTAAAAGATTATTTTCAGAATTGGTGAAGATACTCCTACCTTCACATGCTGATTTGCATTCACTTCCGTGAATGCTCTTATCTTCCCATTCTATACTCGGCTCACACAACGAATCAGCATCTTCCAACATATCATTCTCTTGCGGGACATAGATTTCAGCATCCCCTTGATCCTCATAAGAGCGTAAAACATACACCTCTTCTTCAACATTCAAAATGTTGTTAGTACCATTGCATCTAGGATCAAAATGAGAGGGTATTTCTAACATAACTTTGTAAGGCAAAGATTTATTGACAAAGTCAGCATCATAAGTATTTGAAACATCATTCATTGCTACCATTCCTTGGACACATGTATTGTTGTCATCATTAGAATTTTCTTCTGTATGCAACAAAAGATTACTAACCATACATCTATTCAAATCTAAATTCAAGACCTGATTAGAAACCAAAGAATCAATACACCTACTTGGAGCTGCAAACTCTTCACAATACTCTTGTCCATTCTCAAATGTATTTTTCTGGAAAATCCCTCTAAAGAAATGGTTCTTTGTCAATCCATACTTGGCATTGTTTTCAATCTCTATTGTTGTCCTAAAAGCTTGATGCAAAGTCTTAGGTTCCTTATCTCTCAACCTATAACTCATCTTCTTGTCAAATGCATCAAAGTAAACCACAACACATACATGATCTTGAGGTCTATTTCTTTCAGGTATTTCATGCAAAGCTCTTGCAAATTTGATATTGAAATCAGGAACTAATTCATCTTCTTTAATCTTAAGATTCAACCAATTAGTAAATACACCATTCAAATTCATTCTCTCACCAAATTGTTCGATGAAGGCAACATGCAATTCATCCCAAGAAGAAATTGAACAAGCTGGTAAAAAAGAAAACCATTCCCTAGAATAATTTTTCAATGTTTGGACAAACAACTTTGTGTATACATCTTCATACTTTATTTCAAAGTCACCCAATAAATCAATGAACATTTGAACATGATGACTCACTGAAACAGCTTGATCTCCACAAAATTTTGGCAAATAATCTATGATTTCATGAGGCACATCATGTGGAAAATCTTTAATGCCATCAAAAAACATTGGCTCATACCTGTTGGTATGAAATGATTTTGGACAACCCTTGCTGGTTTGAACTTTAGATGAAAAAAAATTTGACATCTTACTAACTTGAACCACACCTCTTTCCTAGTGCTGAAAACACTCAATAGAGGCAACATGTTTAAATCACTTAATTCTCATGAAAGAAAAACACATGAGAAGTAGAATACCTTTGTTGTTGCTGCTGAGATGCTCTTTCATGGCTAGCAGAAGTAAACATACTCAAACAACCATCTGATATTTTATCCTTTCTTGCCAAAACAAATTGACAAGGCTTCAAATCTGCAAACAATATACTGCAAAATCTCTGAAATTTTACACGTAAATCAATGCTACTAGTCTGCACAAAAATTCAGAGTTGCCACCCATAAAGATATGGCAAAAGATTTAATAAACTGATTAAGAAATGGATGATAAACAGTTAGTCATCCCAGACTTTACAACAATCCATTTCTCCCTAACAGATTCGCCAATTTGTTAGCTATTCTTCTTGTAGAATCAATTATAATAGCAATAAATGCTTGACCCTCAATTCCCAATTCAGATTCATACATGAACAAGGCTAATTAACAAGGATATAACATCCTTCTACTCTTTGGGCTCCACAAACCCAGGTGGGTGCACCTTCAGCAAAGTATTCTTTAACAGTGGATTAAGGATCTATGACCCTTCTTCTTTTTAAGTTCTCAGAACTAGGAAGGTTAACCTATTGATTCTCTCTCTAAGGAATCACTAAAATGGATTGTATTCCTCAATACAATCAACTAAACATACATGTTCTTGATAACAGAAATTAAAGATTTTAATATTTGAATGACTGATGATGAGAACTACTTTTCAGAACTTAGACTAGTGCCTAATCACGGGCAAAGAGTCCAATGAGATGTAAATCAACAGAAACCCAATTAATAAGAACACAGACAAGATCCCAGATAGAGCGCCTTACAAACTATCCTTTCATTTTCACATCTATCTATCAGATTTTCATACTAATATCTAGCTCTCTGGGATTACTCACAAGACTGACTCCTTCCTTGAAGGAAGCTCACTAGTAACTGCATAGTTACCTTGTAACCAGCATGTTTAGAATGCCTTAAAGACTAAACATACAAAAGCATGAACAAAAGTACAAAAAGACATCACAGATCTAAAACTGGAGATTCCACTGTATTTTATTAATGTCATTCTTCTTCAAAACATTCAAAATAGACACAAAGCTTCAAAAATAAACCATAATCTGATGTCTTCTCTGCAGTTGTAAATTCACCATCCCTATTACAATGGAGAAAAAACCAGATATAGGAGAAAGGAAAAACAATTCAGTCACCGATGCCTGTCTGTCCCCAAAAATATCTGCAACTGCTCAAACTGAAACTGCAAAAATCTGATTTGATTTTCCCTCAAATTATCTACAAAATCCTCTTCTTCATTCCGAGACCTTTCCGACAACATATAATACTCTATACTTTGGATCAAATTTTCCCTTTGAAACTTTAGTCCAAGTTTGCCTTCCCGTGCAAATTTCTTTTAAAAGTTTGAAATATTTCAATTTGAAATAAATTACTTTTCAATAGTTGGACTATTGAAATGGGATAAATTTAATTTTAATATTCCCTTTTTTGCCCAGACTTCACTAGAATGCGACACTTGTCACCTAGGCTTAATGGCTTAAAGGGTAGATGATAAGCATCTTTCCCCTAAGCCATTAAGTCAACCCTAAACTTTTTTTAAACTTGCTCACCTTTTAATCCTTTGCCTTTTGTGATGGATTTAATTAAATATTTTAGTTAATCCATTATTTCCTCAGAATGCACCAGCTTGTGACACTTGTCACTTGGGCTTAATGGCTTAAAGGGTAGATAGTGAGCATCTTTCCCCTAAGCCATTAAGTTAGCCCTTGATTTGTTTTGAACTTGCAAGTTTTTTAACACATTTATTGAAAGAATTTCAAATTAAAAAATCATTTCAAATCTGTACATCTCACCAGAATGTGCCGAGTGTCACCCTCTAATTGGTCCATAGGTCCACTTGGCACCACATGTTGATCTCTTATTGGTGCCTCTAAACTGCATTAGACTTGTGCCACTTACTGGGTGCCACGTGGCATCCTCTGATTGGCTGACCGGTCCACTAGGTGCCACTTTTCACTTATGCCATGTGGACCAATGGCTTAATGGCTTAGCCTTATCTTCCTTGCAACTTTCTCATCAAGCCATTAAGCCATCCGTCAATCTAGCTTACCTTGAGATCCACACCAAAATCTATAGCCTCTTAGCCAAGTCACCTGCCACATCATCCTTGCGGTTCCCACCAAAATATGGGTGTCATTCCTCGGACACAATTTTTGAGGTGAGTCCTCAAATCCTGCACGCGCGCCCATAGCCTCTTCTTGCTTCTTCATATCACATTGTAAGTGTTTTTCCTTATAAACACTTTGAAATCCCCTTTCACAGTGAATGTGGGATTAAAGGCTATGAGTTTTTTAAAGCCTTCAATGTATTTTCGTTCAAAATTTAGGGGACCCTGCCGTGCACTAAGTCTCCATCAAGCCAAGAGGCCCACCGAATGGCCTCTTGGTTCTTTTACTTATTTCATATACTATTCCTTTTAGTATATAAATACTAAAAAATGACCAAACACAGGCAATGTGGGATAATCCCATTTTCATTGTTTTCAAAATTTCTGAGACTTTCAGCAGAACTGCTCATTAATGGCACTGTTTCCTTGCTAATGAAGACCATCAATGTCTTCCAGAGGTCTGGGTGCTCCAATCGATCGATTCACAATTTCAAATTTTAACTAAAAACTTATAAAAAAATCCATACTCCTTAGCTAGGCGCAGCATTCTGTTTTAATGAAACAAAGATCAAATTTGATGTGCACCTCCTTGAAATGTATGGCAATTTGTTTTTGTTTAAAATTTGTCTACCAAAACTACATAGGTTTTTGCCTCTTCTGTTTGAAACTTGGTAAGTTTTTTTTATTTTAATGTATATGGAAAATCAATATTCTTAAACTTTAGCGCAGACTGCCAATTTTTTTTGTTAATACCCTTTTTGTCTTGCAACGCGGGCATCTTCTTTGGTGCTGCATTTACTTGTAATGTGTTTTGGAACATTGCGCATGCTTCCACCAAATTGGGCGACCTTCCTTGGAAGTTTATGTAGGTGCTTGTTTGAACATTGGATTGTTTTAAGTTTTGAAACTATTCATTTCTCTCCATTATGTCTTTTAGCGCAGGCATCCTCTTTGATGTTTGTACTGACTATCTTTGCTATGCCTTGCGCAAGCCACTATTTTCATTTGTAATGGAGTCTCTTTGGTCTGCGCAGGCAATCTCTTAACTCCTTGTTGTCTCACTTGCTTGTGCAGAACTCCAAATTGCTTTTCAAACAACAAGCTCCAAACATTTTAATGCTTTTTTTATGAAAACATTTTAGCATGCCATGTTGCATTGTTATTTGATGTTTAAAACTTATTTTATTCCCTCCATCATGTCTTATGCAGAATCTTTTAATACCCATTGGCTGTGCAGAATTTCAAATTTCATAACACTGGCCTCCTCTACAACTAGCGCAGTCCTCCTTGGTCTTTAAATGCATTTAGAATTTGCATTATTTTAAGAATGAAACCATGAGTAGGCAACCCCCTCCAATTTGTAACCCCTGTGCAACACAACTTCTTGCATTATGATGCCAACTGGCATTTGCTTGAAGTTTTTCAAATGTTTTACAAGCTTGCGCAATCCTCTTTGGAACCACTATGTTGGCTTCATGTTTCACACATCTCTATGCTTAAGAAAATGTGCATTTCTCCATTGCATAATGAAGTGCAAGACCAAAATCAATAACAAGAGCAATATCTTCAAAGCACAACAATATTGGGGGTTTCACTGATCAATGAAGCTGAATCACTCGACAAGTTATCCCTTATGCTTTATGCAATCCATTCATATTGTTTATGTACCTCAAACTTACACCCACACTCTGAATACATATCATTATGCAAATTTTTCACAAAACATCAAACTAGCGGTCTTCAAAATAACTTCTCACATTTATACAAATTGACCACATAACTGCAACTAGCCTCTGGAACTAGTCTCAAAAGCTTACTGAAACAAGCAATCTGACCCTGACACTTGGTAATAAGATCCATTTATCTATAATAAATATGTATGCTTAAGGGCTTCTCTAGATTCGTCCTCCTGTACAAGATGCAAAAAATCAAACTTATCGATTCAGAGAGTAGTGCAAAATGTTGAATCAGCATGAACTTCATCCGGATAGGCCATTGCAAAATCACCAAATCATATTCTGAAGCTTCACCATCAGGTCAAATAGTACATTCATATGTAATGAGAATGGTCCCACAATCGGTTCTTGGAAACAACTTTCAGAAAAACATTTACCACTCTTTGAAAATGATTAATTTGCAAACTTCGTTCTGTTCTGCACTGTCAATCTGCATAAAACACCTTTGATACTGAATTCATAAAGTCATCAAAATGAACCTTCAGAATCTCAACCTCTGAACATGGATTAAATTTCATATGTAAAATGAAAAACCTCAATTATCTTTCTCTAAAAGAGAACTATTCAACGGATACAAATCTACAAAGTTAGCACCTTAACACATTTCTAGTTTTAAACTCGGTGAATATGTAGAAAACTGATTTGTAATCAACTTAGAAAAGTGATCAACTGGATTGATCGAAGTCTGAAAATCTTCAAAGAAGTTCACTTCTAGGTCTACAATGTAGAATTTCCTTCAATTATTCTTGACCTTTAACTGGGTGCAAATAGGGAAACCACAAAGTAGGTCACTTATTTCTGGATTCTGCATATTTAGTAAAACTTTAATAAATTGGAAATGGAAAGGATCTGGAAAAGTGAATAACCAAATTGGAAGGAATCTGAAGCTCTTCAAATGGGTACACTCTTATGTTTGAAACATGGGGGAGCATTCAATTATGTAGGGAATTCAACCGGGCATAACTTGGAAAATCTCAAAGTATGCTATTTAGTAATCTGGGTAATCAGAGAAACAGGAAAGTTCTGCAGGACCAACTTTGGGGAAACTGAAAACCCATCAGAATGACTTGACATGGCTTGGGTTCTGAAACATAGACTCTTTTATATATGCATGTAACACATCCCCAATGTGGCAGGTCATGAAACTTAACAAGTCACAAGATATTCAAATACAAACGTGGCCCGTTACAAGAAATTGAGACAGGCAAAAATGCAGATTTTGACAAGTGCTCAAACCAAGACATCATGAAACAACTTGAAACTCAAATTTAATGACCTGGGATGCCTTCAAATGTCAAAACAAAGGTGATGAGTACTTGACATGCATGGTAGACCTCAAAAACTCATCAAGGAAAATAGGCACAAAATGATCATAGGGCTTCAGATTGCAAAATTCTAACATGGTACTTCAAAACCCTTCCTTCATTTTTCAGTCCCAACAGGTCCTACAAGAGAAAGATCTTATTATGGTGAAAGGTAATTTATATTTTTTTTTATGACTTTTCTAGAATAATGTGGGTTACATATTTAAGGGAGAAGTCCAAGGCATTTGAAAAATTCAAGATATTCAAAGAAAAAGTTGAGAATGAATCAAGTTTGAAGAAAAATATTTGAGATCATATAGAGGTGGTGAGTTTACTTTAGACTTGTTTAATACCTACTACGTAGAACATGGAATATTCGGATAGATATCTTCTCCTACGACACCACAACAGAATGGGATGGTAGAGTGAAGAAACAAAACAATATTAGATGCTACTAGAACTATGTTGCTAGAAGGAAATGTATCGCATGATCATTGGAGAGAAGTTGTTGGTACTGTAGTGTACACCTTGAACAAAATTTAGATCAGAGAAGGTAAGAGTAAGACTCCTTATGAGTTATGGTTTGATCATACTCCTACTATAAGATATTTCAGAATATTTGGAAGTAAATGCTATATCAAAAGAGATGATGAGATAGGGAAGTTTGATCCTAGAAGTGATGAAGGTATCTTCCTTGGTTATTCTACTAAGAGAAAAGCATATAAATGTTTCAAACTAAGATTGAGGAAGTTTATTGAAAGTGCCAATGTGAGGATAGATGAAAATTTTCAGATTCAGGAAAAAATGTATGATTGTGGTCAGATTGCAGAGATAAAGGAGGTCACTGATGATCCTACAGAACCTTTGGAGGTTGATGATGAGATTAAAGATGAATCAATTGAGCTTACTGAGACTCCCAAGGCTCTGAGGTATTTCAAGAGGAACCATCCTAAAAATCAAATCATTAGTAATGCAAGTAAAGGAATGATGACAAGATCTAAAATAAGAGATGAAATTTGTTTGATTTCTCAAGTTGAACCAAAAACTACTGATGAAGAATGTAGAGCTGAATCTTGGACTAAAGCTATGCAAGAAGAAATAGAACATATAAAGAAAAACAATATTTGGGAATTGGTTCCAAGACCTAAAAATAAAATGTGATAGGCACTAAATGGGTTTTCAGAAACAAAATGGATTAGGAAGGAATTGTGGTAAGAAATAAGGCTAGACTGGTTTGTAAAGGCTACTCGCAACAAGAAGGCATAGACTTTGAAGAAACATTTTCTCTTGTTGCTAGGTTGAAATCTGTGAGATTATTTCTTTCTTATGTTGTACATAAAGACTTTAAATTATATCAGATGGATGTGAAATCTACATTCTTGAATGGAGATTTGGAAGAAGAAGTATACATAGAGCAACCCATGGATTTCCTTTGACAGAAGATGAAGACATGGTTTGTAAGTTGAAGAAAGAATTGTATGGACCAAAAGAAGCACCGAGAGCATGGTATGCAAGACTAGTCATGTATCTACTTCATCTTGGTTTCAGAAAAGTTAATGCAGATAGTAATTTATATTTAAGAACTAGTGAAGATGAAATCTTAACCATAGAAGTTTTTGTTGATGATATCATTTTTGGAGGAAATGATAAAATGAGTAAACATTTCTCTAAAGAAATGGAAGATGAATTTGAAATGTCAATGATTGGTGAGATGAAATTTTTTCTTGGTTTGAAAATTAATCAGAATAAGAATGGTATTTTTATATCTAAGTCCAAGTACCTTAAGGAAATGTTGAAGAATTTTGGAATGGGAGATTGTAAACCTGTTGGAACACCCATGGTGACTGGTTATAAACTTACTAGTAATGATGAAACTCGGAGTGTTTTTCAGACAACGTACAGATCAATTATTGGAGATCTACAATATCTAACTCACACCAAACCAGATATTTCCAATATAGTTGGAATTGTGGCAAGATATTAAGAAGATCCTAAAGGGACACACCTTGCTGCCGTGAAAAGAATTTTCAGACACTTGAAAGGAACAATAGAATATAGATTATGGTATGAAAAATCAAATGACTTTATTTTACAGGCTTATATTGATGTTGATTGGGTAGGTAATGTGGATGACAGAAAGAGTACAAGTGGTGGAGCATTTTTCCTTGGAAAAAATTTGGTTTCATGGTTAAGTAAGAAGCAGGACTGTATTGCTCAGTCTACTGTTGAATCCGAGTATGTTGCTACTGTTATAAATTGTACACAAGTTGTTTGGATGAAAAAAATGTTGAAGGACATTGGAGTAATTTTTGAAGAGCTAGTGGTTATCCATTGTGATAACACTAGCACAGTGAATATGTCGAAGAATCATGTAATGCATTCAAAGACTAAACATATTTCTATTAAGTATCATTTTTGAGAGACAAGGTAGCAGAGAAAGAGATTAGACTAGAGTATATTAGCACAAAGGAATATATAGCAGATATATTTACAAAACCTTTACCAAAAGATGCTTTTGAGTATCTCAGAAGCATGCTTGGGGTGAGAGCCCCTCCTTGTAGTAATTAATTGATGCAGGCATGCATCAGTCCAGTGGCTTTCAGAGCTATATCATTTTCTGGACTTGATGTATGGATCTACTCCTTAGGGGGGAGTTATCTCAAGAACACTATAGAGAACATTTGAGTGATTTTGCACCTAGTTGTTAGACATGAAAAAGATACACCTTACAGAAGATTAAAGATGAGTTATGGCACCCTTTGACATTTTTGTAAAAGGGGGAGAGATTCTATGTGAAAATCCCTACTGCTTTAGGGAGAATTGTGTTGAGGATATTGAGAAGATTGTATTGAGAGAGAGTACTTTTGGGTTGATGGATTTTCACATATGTTGTCATCAATGCCAAAGGGGGATATTGTTGGATGATATGAGAATTGGATACTACTGATGTTGTTGGCATTCATTTTTTGTCATTGATGTCAACATATGTTTTTTTGGAGTGAACAAACTGGTTATTACTATTGTATGATGATTGACAGAAGTGTACAGACACTATACAGATGAATTAGAATGAGTGAAGATGAGGATATTAAATAGGATGTGTGATGACCTTATTCCTAAGTTCTCTTGGCTTAATATTGCATAGTAGAGATGTTACAGATTTTTTAGTGAAGACAGGTTTCTGGACTATGACAGTCATGCTTGACAAAGTGAGTCTCTGTGTTTTGGGGATATCTTACAGGTGATGATGATTTAGGTTATGCAAGATTAAGAGATGACACAAGACATATTGAGGAATTTTTTTGTTGATTGTAATTCATGTGGTTGTTGGTGACATGAGCTGTGGCGTGTATTCTGGAGGAGACCTATTTGGGGCCAACTTCAAAGATGTAGCATGCATTATGGATTGCAAGTGTGGATTGCAAATCTTGGATTATATCTGATGTATTGTAATTGATGTTTACTTGTTTTAGGTACCTTGTTTATCTTAGCAAGGGATTAAATAGTTATTTGTATATTGGGAAAGCTTAATTGGTTGACCTAATAAATTATTATAATAGGGTATATATGAGTGATCTTTTCTTTTGAAAAGATGTGATAGTGGAATGATGAGAAGATAATTGAAAAGATAGAGAAGTGTGGAAGTTGTGAAGCTTGATTGGCTGCTAGATGTAGAGCAAAGTTTGTGATTATAGTACTTCATTGGAACTGACCAAGCAAAGATAGTTTCTATCAGACAGTTCACTGGATTGTATATTTCTTATATACACTTGTTCGGATTGTTAATCCTTGAGGGTGGCTGTAACCTTTTTTGGGTAGTGTGCCTGGGCAGTGAGCCCACTATTACTCTTGACTCCTAACAAGGTTTGTCCTTTAAAAGGTACTATGTACTATAATGTTATAATAAGCTCCTAACAGGACTAAATCTTTAAGCAAGGATACTATACTCTCAATACAACATTTGTGGGTGCTAATTCCCACCAGGGTTTTACCTTTAACAGGGTTTATTCGACAACAAAGGATTATATTATTGTGTTGCCATTTACTTTGTTATCATTTGGATTAAAGTTTTGGTTTATAAATTTTAATGTTTAATAATCTATCTCACAATTGATTCACCCCCCCCCCCCTCTCCCAATTGTTCTTGTGGACTGTTATTCCTAAAAAATTTAACATCGTCATAAAATTTAAGTAGGNATTCCCCCCCCCCCCCCTCTCCCAATTGTTCTTGTGGACTGTTATTCCTAAAAAATTTAACATCGTCATAAAATTTAAGTAGGATTTATTCACTCATACATAGCTACATGATGGCCAAGTTTATCAAGATATTATTTCTTGGAGTAATAGACTTATCTAGTGTGTAGACACTACCTTATACCTTCATATGCCTATCACATATCCAAGGCAAAATGTCATAGAATTTAGCATGCAAGACTATAGACACATATCTAAGGCATTTACACATTCACATTAGAGATGGGCCATGAAGATAGAGGCTCTTAAAGGTCATCCATGATTGGAGTATATTTTAAAAATCCAAACACAACAAACCTATGAATAGATAAGCTTGATGATGATGGGTTGATTTTCTTTGGCTCAAACTTATAGATAGTAGGGAAATGTTAATTCAAAAGGTGAGTTACTAGTCATATATAATTTCAACCTCAATTTGAATCATACTAATGGGAAGTTATCAATTCTAAGAGCACCACAAATGTTAAAGCCTTTTCCTAAAACCCTCCTCTATGAACTTGGGTTAAAGGGACATCTTTTTATCAAGGATAACCTAGAAACATGCTTCCAAATGGGATCAAAATCACTTGTAGTTATCCTCACCTTATTTAGTCAAGGAACATAAATACTAACAAGGTAGAGCCCTCAAGGATTCCTAGCATTAATAGATAGTTTCCCTAAAGAAGCTAAGGAATAGATTAACCAAGGAAGATTAAATAACTGAAACCAAATACAAATATTGTTTTTTGTAATAAATTAATTCAATTTGTTAAGATAGTATAGTACTAATAATGAGATTCCTAAAGTACCTCTACATACAATGACCCCATTTGTCAATCATCTTATATAATCCATCTTAGACCATAGTGTCTTATAAGGATCCACATAAAATATGCACAAAAATATAATCAAAATAAAATAATCTTCTTTTCAACATGGCATAAGGTAGTAGTAGCAAAAAATGTTGTCACTAGACAAACATCAAATATGATTATGCATTGTATATCAAAGTGATGGTATTGATATTATGGAGAAACTTAGTATACTCTAGTGCATGTATTCTATTATATCACCCAACAACCAAACTTAAAACGAATAGCTCAAGTAAACACCCCACTTAATCTAATATGTAGTTTTTCCAAGAATCTTCCTCTTAAATGAAACATGATATAGAAACAAAATATAAACATTGATAAAATCACATAGATAGAACAATTTTAGCAAAAGAAAATAATAATCATTTATGCTGAAAAATATATATTCATAAATACACATCCAAGTTTAAAAGTTTAGTTAAATATCTTTAAATAGGTAGTGTATTTCCTCATCCATACCCTAGTCCAATATTCATAATATTAACTTAGCATTGCACCATTGTTTATACTTCAATGTTGACATATAATGGTTGTCTCTAGCATGACAGTGATAGAATGTTACCACTTATGTATATATTAAATATTGTCTTAAATCCCCACCAAAAGTAATGACATTTATTTTATTTGTAGCCCATGTTTATAGATAAAATTACAATGTGCACATAAAATTCTTGATGAAATATAGTACTAGAATATTATCATATTCCCTATATATAGTGAGTTAAGACATCACTATCGAGGACTTGTTTGTATGGACAAACCTTCATAAAATAGTCAATGTATAATCTCTCTTGTTAAAGATAGTTTGTCATGTATCACAATTACCATATCATTAATTTGACCTCTAAATACGTAGTTGGTAAAATGACTATAAGTACAAACATGTGTAGACTTCTATCTAATAATATTTAACAACCTTAGCATCACTTTCTTCATAAACCAGTAGGAGAAAAACCTTAGGAATTAAATAGAGTGAAATGAAATCCATGTTCCTATCCATAATAATGTATAATGTTAATGTTCTTTAACAAAAGATAAAATAACATTAAAGTTTTGGTTATTGATTATATGAGTATGTGTTTTATATATTTTAAGCATCTAGGAAGTTAGCACTTATTTCCATACTTAAAAACATCATTAACATATTACTAATTTAGAGCTCATTATACATTTATTACCATACAAAAGGCATACTTTTATACATTAATTCTAATCAGCACCACAATCATAGGTAGAATAGTATAAGATGTAGAATAGTATAAATCTTATTCATCCATTTTAAGAGATGATTTTCATCGAGTAATCTAGTTACAATTTTCTAGGTAGACATAATTGTAAAAAGTCAACACATGTCAAGGATATGTAAACTATTTTAAAAATATCTCAAAGAATGAGGAATCATGCACATAAAAAGAAATGGTCTAACAAAATGTTTCAAGTTAGAAAAATATAATTTGAAAAAAATCTTTATCATTTCCTTAACCTATAAGATATTGGAATAAATTGAAGGTTAAATCTAGTATCTAATTTAATATTTGCAATATTAATGTTTTTCAAAACCGTGTTGTCTTACAATGCCACAAAATAATGAAAGGAATTTTAAAATTTCACATTTAAATCAATTAATTAACATTCACCATAAGTAAAATTTCTTGGCATTATCCATATGCATAGTGAATATCATGCATGCGACCATCTATTAATCGAAGCAAGTATATCACCATCCATATGGGTAGTAAGGTTGTGGGCCCAACACAATCTTTATTTATTACATGCCAAGAAATATTACTAAATAGAGAAAAAGACATTGAATGACTTAAGGGGAATTTTCATGCATGCATTTAGTAAAATCCTCCCAACCATGGAATAAAGATTCTCGTCTAAGAAGCATTCATAATATAAAACAATATTTATTATCAAGAAATAGATTTATAAAAAATACCTTTATCTCTCGATAGAGGAAGGGTAAGGATTCCTTAAAAGGTTCATGCTTAATATTTTTCTTCTCATTATGATGCTCCACAAATCATCTTTTAGGGAGTATGCAATGGATTTCTTAGAATGCAACATCCATGTACTACATGGGGCCCTACTGGGAAGGCTATCTTACCAATGAACTTATGTTGGTTTAGAGTCCACACATCAACCATGGATTGCCCCATCCATCTATCTTCTTGTTCTTTTATCTCTCTTCTAATTCTCTTGGAAATAAATCAAGTATTCCATTTGTAGAAAATTTATGAAAATTGAATATTTCTATATTACCTAGAGTTTGACATTTTAGGATAAGAATTGGATCTTAGTTGCTCGATTAGATGGGATAGGAAATACTATATGAAAATAGTATTTTGGTGGATATATAATGGGTTGCTGGGAAAATGAATATACATTATTTATAAGTATTTTTTAAGCTTTGCTTGAAAATAAGATTGAATTACTATGAATAGACACAATTTTCACTAGTATGGATGACTAACACTATAAAGGGCATAATTTAGGGTTCACTTATAGTGTACCCAAGTAAAAGCACAATAAGTTGTCACACTTTTATAAAGGAAAAGGCCAACAACACCAAAATTGTTCAACTTCAAGGGCATAAAAGTGATATTTCTGTTGAAAATTTGAAGATGATGAAAACTGATGAAATGTGTAAAACTGGATGAAGTTTATGCCTATAATTTATTTTTAAAAAAATTAGTCAGGAATTGATATATTTTTATTAATTTTTATAGTCTATATTTTGCTTGTTAAAGAACACTGCAAATCAAGGGATTCACTTCCCGTCAAAACCTTGTAAGTAAAAAAACATTTTTCCACTGATTTCAGAATATGTTTTAGATGACATGTATAGCTAGTGCATAAAAAAAACTATTTTTGATCTATATTTTGTCTACATTATAACTAATCAAAGTCGAACTTACCTAAAATCGACAGTTTTCATCTCCCACCTTCTTTCCCTTATCAAAACTACACCAAACAAAAAAAATTATATATTCTTGAAGGGGCCTCTCTCTAGTGTTGTATATATTTTTTAATTTTTTTTAATTTGATTTAGTATATTTTTTAATTTTCTGAATCAACGTCTTCTCGAAACTTAATATACCCACTTACAGTATTTAGTAAATTTGATCAACTTTTTGTAATCAAAATACTATAAAAATTATATATCCCAAATTTTGCTTCTGAGCTCTACAAAAGGATATTTTAAATTTTTTTTTTTTTTTTTTTTCATAGTGAAAGATGTTGTAGAAGTTGAAACTTCTACAATTTTGTAGATTACTTGGGGTTTGGCTGCCAGATGGCATGCCACATCAGATAGTTCGAACGAGTAGGACTTGGCCAAGTTGGATTCCCTCAAATCCCACTCGGCTAAACTTCCCCAGGAGTCGACACCCCTGTGAGTGGTTGCGTAAGTGACCTACCCCTTTGACCACATATATAATAAATGTGGTTTTTTAGAATTTTTCAAATCCAAAAAATCACTTTTATTTTAATAAGTGAAGTGTTTTGAGATCAAAAGTGGCATTTTCGTGAAGGAATATGAAGGTTTTTTTTCTAAAGGAGTGTTAAGGTGGTCTTTTTATCAAGGAGTACTAAAGCAAATTTTTCTTGTTATACATTGTGCAATGGGAAATAAAAGGAATATATCAAGGAAATATGATCACAAAAGGGATGACAAAATGAAAGGTCATACAAAATTTAATGAAGAGAAACTGGTCGATGTTAAAGAAGAACTTATTGATGTTGAAGAAGATGCAACTCAAGTAGGGGAGGAAATTGGTAGTAGTCGTGGTACAAATATTTCTTCTACAATGCAAAATTTGATAGAGATGAATGAGGATTTGCTTTTCAGTCAAATTACATCTGAACACATGGTACCTGAAAGAACTATTAAATTGCATCTCAAAACATGTGAAATGAATATTTTGAGACTAAATCTATGGTGGGAAAAGCACAATTGTTTGCCAAGTTATTTAGGAAAAGAGAAATGAATCCAGCTTTGGATTTGTTGGGTGTTGATAATAAGAAAATAATAGGAGGTCAAGTAAAAAAAATAGTAATTGACAATTTACAACATGCATTGAATCTTGTTAATAAAATAGATCAAGGACCTGATTCAATTGCTACTCGTAGATCATTGATGACTATGATTTCTAGTAAGAATTTGACACATAGAAGACAAGTTAAAGCAATTTTCAAATTACTGAATGTATCTAGAAGAACTATTCAAAGATACATTAGGATGAGAAACATGTTATATTTGAACATTGAAAAGAATTGGATATATATTTGTAGACTTCCTTGAAAAGAAAGAATTCCTAAAGATGTAAGAACATGTTTCGTTGAATATTGGATCACAAAATCTCATGTTACTTCTCATAGAAGGGACAGTCTAAAGTTGACAGATGAAGAGACCGATATGAAAGTTGAACATCCAAAACATTTTATAGATGGAACACAAAGTAAAAATTTTAAAGCATTCAAGAAAGAATTTCCAGATGTGAAAATAGGTCAAAGAATGTTTGAGATGTTGCACCCTTTCTTTGTACACATAAATAAAGTTTGTGAAACTTGTTGTATAAATCATAGTGAGTTTCATCTATACTTGCAATCATATAAAATATTATGGTAGTACTTAATCAAGATATGATCGTCCCTAGAAGTATGACAAAATTTTTGAAGTCCATTCTATGTGATATACCAGATGATTCAGATGAGTTCAATGTCTAGTGTATAAAAAGTGAATCCATTGATTATGGACATTTGCAGAAGTTTCCATTACAAATTGAGAATATTGATGTTTCAACTCTAGTTTTGTGGAAGAGATTTGAATATAAGACATACCAAACCAAGACAAGAGAGGAATCCAAAAAACTTGCATTGAAGAAGAGTGAATTTCCCTACCTTGAGTTTATGAACAAATTTTGAACTATAATTTACCCACATATCCAACATTGTCACGGTGCATGATGGCAAGCTAAACAGTTTCATGATTCCAAAAATTGTTTTCCACCTAGTTGTACTCTTTCAATTATAGATTTCTCTAAGAACTATACATTTTCCCCTCAATCAGAGCTCCAAGCTCAATATTATCATTTTGAACAAGTTTCAATATTTGTGCAAGTGACCTATAGACATGCACAATTTGATTTGGATGACGTAGAAAGTATTGATCGAAATGAATGCATTATCATCAAGGAGGTTCATTTCTATATTAGCGATGATAGGGTACATGATAGGAGCTATGCAACTCATTGTTTTGGAATGTTTTTTGAAGATCTTGCGAATCACGGGATAAATGCTTCACAACATTGGATTTGGTTTGATGGTTGTGTAGGTAAGTACATTATCTAATTCAATTCCAGTATATGCATAATTTCAATTTATAGATTTTATTAAAAATGATTATTTATACATGTGTGTCTACAATTTTATCGTGCAAGACATTTTAAGTCTGCAAAATCCTTTGATTGGTTAGCCATGCAATATGTGAGACACAATGTTAAGTTTCTTTGGAACTTCTTTGAAAGTGGACATGGAAAAGGAGAGCATGGTGGAGTAGGAGCATGTGTGAAGTGTGCACTCTGGAAACATGAACTTGAAGGTCAAAATGGTGTTTAGTGTTTGATGTGTAAGTACATTCTTCAATTTTCATTTTCTTTAAACTGATAAGTTTCTTCTATGTAGGTAACATGATAGAGAATTCAAAGAAAATAGTTAAATGGTGTCGAACTCATTTTGCTAGTCGAGACACAAAATATAACAAATGTTATTTTTGGAAAGAAAAAGGTAAAAACTTTTAAACTTGAATTCTTTTAAAATATCATGAAGTACATTTCACCTTTATCACAATTGTTTATCTAACAATTCCATATTTGTAATAGATATTGATCGGTCTAATCCTTATAATTTTCAATCAATTAACCTTATCCTTTTGTGGCCACATATGATGGACCGTCAACCATCTGGGATATATGAAGGGGTGTATGAGGTCATTCTTACACTTCATCACTTTGTAAGCTCTCACAACATTCTTCTCTAGGTAATCAGGTCCAAACATGGCCTTAACATTGGCCACAGAAACATCCATGTCAACAATTCTTCATGTAACTATCCATGATATTGTACTAGCTAAGCTCTAATAAAATGTGTCAATGGAGGTGTCATCATAGTGGTTGTATGATTCAACCTTCTGAATCATACTCATAATCTCAGTGTGAATGGATGTCAACCTCTCCCTATTAGGGAGTACAATAGTATTTTGCAGCATCTTCTCTAGTTGAGCTAGAGCAATGTGCAATCTAGAAATAGTCTCATGTATATGATTATACCTACTCTTGGGAGTACCATGAGACGATGTATGTGATGCATGGTCACTATCACAATGTACACTAGGCTCTGAACCACTGGATTCCATGATGTATAGATATGATAGATGATGCATGAATCTAGATAAAAACTGCAAGTGCACACATGTATATTAAATAGAATTTAAAAAATAGTTCATGTATATACATATATATGTTGTATGTACAAAATATACATTTGAATCAAATATAAAATTAAGCATTAACTATATAAAAATTAAAAACCTCAAGTAAATTAAAAATTATTTCATTGAACCCTAAGATATTCAAATTATTACTTATTAAACAGCCCCTTAAGACATTCAAATCATTAAACATATTATAGATCCCCTTAAAAGACATTCAAATCATCAAATGTACACTTAAATTTTGCAACACATACATTGAACAAAAAATATTAAAAACCTTGTGAATTAAAAACACTTTCATTTCCCTAAGGCATTCAAATCATTTCATAGTACATCTCCTTAAGATGTATTGAATCATTACATATTACATTTGTATTGTGAAATTTTAGTCTTTTAATGGTTCAATGAATAGCTCTGATTAATGTTGATGTTTTTAAAAGGTTCTTTGAATGGCCAAGAAAATTCTACAACATATTTCAAAAAAGGAGCACGATTTCAAATTTATATTGGTTTATTTGGAAAAGGAACTATCATGTCATACACATGGGATATTATAAACATATTTTCATGTTTCATCTTGTATGATAGGTTGCATGAAATTGTAAAACTCGATAAATAAAAAATGATAGACATATCAAGGTTCATGTTGCATGAGAAAATGACAAACTTGATTCTTGCATCTAGTAATATTATTACAATACAATAAGGCTATATAAGTATTTGCAATTGAGTTTAAATTATTTATGTTTAAAGGATTTTCTAGTTCTCTGATGTAGTATTAATGTCATCTATATTGTACATGGTGAACACTAATGGAACGTTTAAGGTTTAAGTTTTAAGGTTTAAGGTTTTATTTTTCAAAATAAACTATTAAAACTGGCTATTTTATACATATAATTATGAAAAAATATGAAAAATTAAACATTTGGTACTAATATAACATTAAAACATCATTTTTTAACTATATAATTACAAAAAACATTTTAAAAACAAAAAAATTCAAATAAATGGAAAAAAGTGGGGCTACTACCTCACACTCAGTCAAATGTCTTCAAGCCCCCTTCTCTGCTTCGCTAGCCCCTCACTGTGCAAATGAGGGGCTTAAACTACCTTCTGGGGTTTTTGTTAAGCAAGTGAGACTCAACCAAGTGGTAATCGGTCAAGTCCCACTCGGCTAAGTACCTCTTGCCACTTAGGTACCATTAAGAACCACGCGGTGTGTACGTGGATTTGTCCAAGTGATACTTGAATGATTATTACTCGGTCGAGTTATGCTCGGTCAAATCCTCTGAGTTAGTCTCAAGTGTGACAGATGATTGTTCTTTTACCCACCCATTATTTTGTTGGAATAGTCCCAAGGGATAACTGAGAGGGGGGGTGAATCAGTTATCAGCTAGTTTAATTCTTTCCTCTAATTAAGTATAGAATATCTTTAAGCATATGCACATTAAGATAACACAAAATAGAACAACACAATTTTGGTTACGGGGAAACCAAATTAGGTAAAAACCCCGGTGGGAATTAGCACCCACAAAGAACTATACTTGAGTATATAATAATCCCTGTTAGAAGATCTTACAACCCTGTCAGGAGTTTATCTTTACAATGCAATAAGTACAGTGACCTAGTTAAGGGTCAGACCCTGTTAGGATTCTTTTACAAATAACCCTGTTAGGGTGAGGACTCACTGTCCAAAAGCACACTGCTAAAATGATGAAGGCTGCAACCTTCAGTAAAATAGATATACACTATATCTTATAATGAACTGTTTGAGTAGACTTGCTGTCTTGATCAGTTCCAATGAATTGTATACACTCTCTGCTTCTTCACATAGATCTTTAACTGTTGAATGAAATGGATTTACTATCCCAAAATAATCAACATTTTGTTCTATTCTTTTTCTATCTTTTTTCTTATCATTCCCACTTAGTGATTACAATTGAACTACTATATGTATCTTCTCCAAAAGATATGATCTTTGTCGGCTATAGGAATCCTTTCAATGCTTTTCTTGTTGGCTAAACTAAGCATGAAAAATAATTAGAACCATGAAACTCAAAATGAATAGATGCATCGCTTCACATAGTCAGCTCCACCAAAAATGCCCAAACGTCATGCTTCGGATGAAACACGATTAGCACTTTTAGTTAATTATCTTTGACTCATAACTAAACATTAATCTAAACACACATATCCCATAGATAGGTGCAACTGAAGAATTAATAAAGTTACTGTCGGCTTTCTGAAAACAATCCTCTGAAACTGTGGTTGGTAAATAGAGTAACATAACTCAACTATTACTGAACTTCTGAATCTGCGTGTATGAACATGGTATATTAACTAGTGTCTGAAACATGAAAACAACCACACAAGGCTTCCACATATCCATATTGAAAAGTGAATACAGTTCACTGTTGTATACTATGTGTTGTCATCAATGACAAACATACAGCCAACTATTTGCACAAAGGCAAATTTCCAACAATCTCCCCCTTTGACATTGATGGAAACATATGAAAAAACACCATCAATCCAACAGTGTCTTCTTTCTTTTTTACAATCTTCTCAATATCCTCATCAAAGGTTCCTCTTCACTGTTGTATCTCCTTTGACTATGTTTTTATTTTCATGACTATATACTCCCCCAGAGTATATGCTCCCCCTTACTATATACTCCCCCTTTGACATCAATGGCAAAGGATGCCAAATATAGATAAGCACAGGTACTACTCCAGAGGTAGAGCAGTTAACCACTCATCAGTCACCAAGGACTGATGGGTTTTCTGTGAGTTCTAATCAGACTCAAGAAAGGGAATTAGTCCCAGCTTCTTCCTGAGATACTCAAAAGTATCTTTTGATAATGGTTTCGTGAATATATCTACCAACTGATCTTTGGTGCTCACATAATCCAGCTTCACTTCTCTATCTACAATGTTTTCTCTTAGAAAATGATATTTTATTTCTATGTGTTTTGTTTTTGCGTGTATCACATGGTTCTTTGACATATTAATGGTGCTGGTGTTGTCACAATGGATGACAATGGGATACTCAATCTGAAATCCAAAGTATTTAATCATCTGTTTGATCCATACCATTGTTGAACAATTCAATGTGGCTGCTACATACTCAGCTTCTGTTGTTGACTGATAAATATAGTTCTACTTCTTGCTTGTCCAAGTAACCAACCTGTCTCCAAGAAATACTACTCCTCCTGAGGTACTCTTTCTGTCATCAACACAACCTGCCCAATCTGCATCTGTGTATACATGAAGTTCTACATTTTATGAATTAGGATACCATAAACCATAGTCTATAGTTCCCTTTAGATATCTGAATATTCTTTTTTATTACCATTAGGTGATTCTTTTTTGGTTCAGCTGCAAATTTCCCAACAATGCCAACTGTATTAGATATATCTGGTCTAGATTGAGTGAGATATATGAGTTTTCCTATCATGGACTTGTAAAGTGTTTTGTCAACTGTTGTGGAGTCATCATTTTTAGAAAGCTTGTTTCCTGTTATCATAGGAGTCCTTACTGGCTTGCAATCTTCCATTTTGAATGTCTTCAATATCTCCTTCACATACTTAGACTGATTTATGAATATACCTCTATCTGTCTGCTTTACATTTAATCCCAAAAAGTATTTTATAGGTCCAATCATGCTCATTTTGAATTCACTCTCCATCTCTTTGGAAAATTCTACACTAAGCTTATCATTACCTCCAAAAATAATGTCATCAACAAAGATAGCAACAAGTAATAATCCTTCAGGTGTCTCTCTAATGAATAGGTTGCAATCTGCTGCTCCCTTTTTGAATCCATTTTTTGTTAAGTAGCCATCAAGTCTCTCATACCATGCTCTTGGGGCCTGTTTAAGTCCATAGAGGGCTTTCTTTAGTTTGCATACCATGTCTAGTTTGTTTGAAAGTTTGAATCCTTAAGGCTGCTCTATGTAGACTTCTTCCTTCATGTCACTGTTTAGGAAAGTTGACTTGACATCCATCTAATATACTTTGAAGTTATTGAATGTTTCATAGGCCAAAAACAAATTTATAGCTTCAAGTTTGCTCACAGGGGAAAATGTATCAGAATAGTCAATTCCTTCTCTTTGCGCATATCCTTTACATACCAATCTTTCTTTATTTCTTATCAATGTACCATCTTCATTCATTTTGTTTTTGAATATCCACTTAGTTCCAATCATGTTCTTGTCACAAGGTCTAGGGACCAATTCCCATGTGTCATTCTTAATTATTTGATCTAATTCTTCTTGCATTGCATTTTTCCAATCTGAATCATTGCACGCATCTTCAACACTTAAGGGTTCAATTTGTGAAAGTAAACATACCTCTTCATCAACGGTTGAACCTTTTTCTCTAGATCTTGTCAAAACTTTACTACTCTGATCTCCAATGATGTCTTCTTTTGAATGGTATCTGGATGTATATTTTGAAATTTTAGGTGTGACACTCTCATCTGTGATCTATGATTCTTCTTGACTTGGTTCAGGGTTATTGCATGATACATCAATACAGTCAAACATTT
>MU225222.1:188036-202618 GCA_018584345.1 Thuja plicata | reverse complement strand
TTTCACACGTATATATGGTGTTATGATTTTATAGATTTGAAACTTATATTTCCTATTTGCATCTAATTTGTTGCCAACTAAATTGTTTGTAAGATTTTTGCATTCACTCTCCAATTAGATCAAGCATTTGGAAGTTTTATTTTTCACTTAGCTTCCTTTGACAAGGTTCAACATGAAGTCTAAGGAAAACTTACTTAAAACCATAGAAAGAAGGAGAATTTGAAGTGATAGCTTTGTCTCTTCTGATAGAAGTTAAATTTGAGATTAAAGAGAAACATGAAATTCTAGATTTAGCAAGAAGGGATTTAAAGGAAATTTTCAAATAAAAAGAGATATTTGATTTGAAGACTAAAGTTCAATTAAAATTTGAGGCAAATCTGCAATTAGATTTAGCTAGCATAATTATTTGTGAAATTCAAAAACTAGATGTTGAAGTTTCAATTGATTGTAATGTGGTTAAAGGGAATAATGAATTGTGAGGATATGAGCATGATCATAAAAATAATTCCATGGATGTGATATTTTTTTGGGTGAAAAGGGACTATTTAATTTAGCATGACAACTGACAACAAGGATGTGAATTATGATTGGAATGAGGGGAATATTTTGAAGTCTATTAGTGATTATAATAGAGTTTGATCTATTGACTCTACATTAGGAAGTTTGTACAACTTCAGTGGTCCTATTGAATGGTGAAATCAACACTAGACTCCTCTCTCTAGGAGAATTGGGGTTGCAAAATTTACCAATAGCTTAGATTGTGCCGAGGAATCCTAAAAGAATACCTTAATGATAGGGCTACTAAAAGGTTTGCATTCTCATATGGATGACAACATTGTTTGGTTCCTCTAAACCAAGAGGTTTAGACTTTTGAAGATGAAGAAGCTAATTTAACCATTGTTTTAATTATATATTCCCACTACCTATCTAATTTTCTATTTTATAGTTGTCCATGGGTTGTGAGATGTAACTATCAATTCATGTAGTCCCCATTTTTGGGGTTTTTATTCGTGACTCATTATTTAGGAGGTTTTTGTGTTCATGTAGAGAGGGATGATTTTAGGTGTCAATCTCTCTTTTTGGAGAGGATTTTGTTCCTATCTGTAATTAAATTTTTTCCTTGACGAAGAATAAGTTAATACCATTGGTTGTGCTTTCTAGACTTGGCATATATATTCTAATTAGTGAATTTAGGTTTCATATTGGTGAACTTATATATTTATTTATTTATTTATTGATGTTTTTGTTTTAAAAAATGTATGTTTTTTTCCTCCTAAAACTAGTGTATATCATGGAGGTTACAGAGAAAAATCAAATAGTGTTATTGATACTTTCTTGTAGAGAACAAAGTTTCAATCCACATCATTTAGTCTCATAATATATATTATGAGAGTGGTGAAAGGTTCAAGGAGAGTGTTGTGGAGTAATCATATGTGACAAGAGAATATTAGTAGAGAGTGAAATTTTGATAAACTAAGAATTATTTCCATCTATGATGACTCCCATATGGGTTTTGAAGCAACAACCTTTCTTTTTATTATTAGGCTTTAAAACTTGAGGCCGATTATCAACTATTGAGGGTCAACACCTTTGTTTCAATAATTATGAATATTCCTTCTACTATTTACCATGGTCTATATTCATCCTCATTTTTTGAAGGAGGAGAATCCACGCCTAGTTTCTTGGGTTGAGGCTTGGGTAGTAGTTAACGAGGAGACAATCTTAGATATTATGATCCAAGGATTGAGACTAAAGTGTCTAGCAAGTTAATATACATGATCCTTTGAGTGATGCTTTGGTATTTTATTTGGAATTCTGATATGGACTCCAAGAGGTCCTTAAGTAGGCCACCATAAAGAAAAATCCTTGTATGATGGAAAACAAAAAAATGTTCTTGTTCAACATTAATAATATGTCCTACTATATAATCTAGAAACAACAACAATGGTAAGGGAGACTAGGAAATTCAATCTAGATAGAGAATTGAAAGGAAATTTCATTAGAGATAACAAATTCCCAATTTCAAGGGGAGAAAATTTGTAGACATGGAAAGGTACTCAAGGTGATGATTGAAAATGACCAACTAGAAAACTTGACTTCAAAAAAAAAAAAAGAGAGAAAGCCTTAGTACTTAATTTCTTGGATACCCTTTGCGCAAACCCCAACATGAATCAAGTGCTACTAACTCATCTCCTTAACATGCTTTTAGAGGGAATTCTACCAACAAAATACTTGACGAGACTATATATTTCAAGCCATTTGTGTGTACTATTGAAATTGTGAATATGATAAATGATGTTAGGAGTATGAGAGTTATATAGCAAATCACTTTCTACATAAAATTTTAAGAACATTTTAGAGTCAGTCTACTCTTCAAAGCTAATGACCCCAACATCAAATGTTGAGCCAGTTTGGTTGACAAAAAATGCCCAAAAGATAATGAAAACTAAAAATACCACAATAAATTTGGAGAAACCTTGCACTAGAAACTCATTTGAAGCAAGGATGATTGTGACAATAAAATGATATGAGTTGATCATGCAAACCAAGTCAATCCAAACCTTTAGTAAAGCCTATTTTTTCTCTAATAACCTTGATTAATATATTTCCTAATTATTTTGATATAGACTTGTGAGGAAATAAATATTTACGTAAATAAAATTTAGGTTAATTATATGAGTATAAATTAATTAAGATTAATAACATTGAAATTTGAAAATTATAATGAATATTTAGAAATTAAATATGGAATATTAAGATATTTAGTTTTTAAATTGATGATGTGGAAATGTTGATGTTATCATATAGAGTTGATTTGTCATTGTCTAAAATCTTATGATCTTGATTTGATGAATCCAATAGAGTTTTTGTTGTCACAAAATCTTCTTCAATTCAATCTTGATTTATATAGAGTCGAATCTTAAATGATATTAAATCAATCCAACTTGCAAAATTGAATTGTGTTGCATGAGAATGATCTAATAGAACACACTTCAAGAAACTTGTTCTTCTTCACCTTCATGATAGTTTAATATTTTAAGGTGGTGTTTAGGGATATTGTTGGGGAGACTTTGAGTTGATAGGTGATTGTGCTCTCATAAGTCAACTCCTATGGCATGAAAAATTAATGATGGTTAGAAATATTGAAAACAACATTTCTTAATATGTAGATGATGTAGATATGAGTCTTTTTCCATGAGAAATTATATGTTCTCCTAATAATTCTCTAAAGGTAATTGCCTTATATTAATGATACACGAAAGGTCTTTAAATATCATGACATATTAAATGTTTTTGAAATACCACGATATAATATGTTACATAAATGTCTATTAAGTTGACTTATAACATTAACCAAAAAACAAAACAATTTAAATTTAAAATTTAATATTTCAAAACTTAGGTTTATGCTCACATATCTTAAAATTAAACTAAAATAACCATGAATGATGTAGAAATGAATTTAAGTATAAACAATCATTCCAAGACATAAAACAAACAGACACATAGGGGAGAGGACACAATAACCGATATACCCCCCAATAGCTGTGATAGCGACCCAATAACCGTGATAGGGTTTCGTCGTAGAGACCCCCCAATAACCAACTTCAAAATGGTCATTTCCTACACACACAAAAACCCAATAAGTGTTAGTAACACGCCCAATAGTCGTGCACCACGACACTATTAACTAAACACTACCGGTGCACAGTTATTGGTACAATTTTATTTCTATTACACATCAACTTGCACCAAAAAGGTTACATCATTATTAAAATTAAAACATGTCTGCTAACATTTAGAAACAGAAACAAAAACAATGAATTTCTCTAACGATATATCATAATAAAGTGCAAATTTGGTCATGGGTGCAATAGTGATCGGTTATTGGGTCTAAAATGATAATGTTTTGAATATTTTATTGTCGCCTACAGGGGGGTTTGGGGGCGGGTACCAGACGTCACTTTTGAAATGATACTTTTTGACCACTTTGCACTCGACGATATCTACAGAGAGATCCACGAATATCCAAAAGCCGAAACCTTAGCTTTAAGCTCTCAACTCACCTACAGAGACACACCGAAAAAATCGAGGAAATCCGCTTTACGATTTAAGAGTTCTAGGTGCACGAAATTAGTCTAACTAGTAGATCCTCTCCCTATTACCCTTGGTTAAATATATTATTGGCTTTTGAAACATTCCACCCAAATAATGAAAAATAATTACAAGATACTGCGATGTTATTAGGCTTACAACAATTCAAAGCTCTCTATAGTTGTTTGCAAGGAAAGGTAGAGATAATAATAATAAACATAATTTCAATAAACCCGTTTGAAGGGCCAAGTGGCTAAAACTCCTCCTCCATTTCAGTTTAAATTATTTTTTCTAACTAATTCACTTTTTATTCGACGGCCTTTCAGAAGACGAAGAATAAGCATCTTTTGCAATCCCGCAGCCGGTATTGCATTTAAAAAATTACAGATGATTACCTACTTCAGAAACCTTTAAAAAATGAATCAATTGCCCTCCTGTGTGGAATCGTCATGGCTTTCCCTTGGCTTTGACAAAAGAAGATGAAGCTCACTGTATTCTACAACCACGTGTTGGCGGCTGAAATTAGTTTGAAATTTCATTTTTGGAGTGATGGATTGTAACTTATCATGTTTACATACCAATTCTTGTCTTTGTCTGGTTGGTTTTTTCAAAGGAATTTCAGATTCCTCATCAATGTTCCCATAAATCATGAATAAGAAGTATTAAACAAATCTGTTTTAGAAAATGATCGAGACCAACTGTTGTTTTAACAAAAAAAAAGGCGTGGGATCAATTTTCAAATCAAATAGGTCAGCTTCTGTTAAAATATTGTATCCTGGATTTTTCCCCCTTATATGATGATATCATTGATTTGGTGTAATGGGTGAATCATGGTCAAAGGCAGCTCAGAAAATATTGTTTATACTACGCCATTGTTGACAGGGTAATGCCAGTAGGGGTTGTCTTATTGACAGGGACACATTTGTTTCATTTACTTTTCATCACCAACAAGGTTTTATTTGTATACAGGGAATTTCGTAGAAAAACAACTACTTATCAGTTGTAACCCTGGTTTTGGGTTGTGAATTTTTAAATATAGTCAGAAGAGTTCATAACATAGTGCGGGGTTGTTACCAGTCGAAAAAGATGTTTAACTTTCTCATTCTCCTACAAAAGCAGGAAGTGTAAGCAACAAATAGATGCAGGGTAGATATTGTCTGTGTAAGGAGATGATACATCATATATTCTTCTAGCGGTTCTGATTCCTGCAGCCGAAACTTCAGATTATATTTCACGAGCTTGCAGAATGTAAAAATTTCGTGTGGAAAATGATTTTTGAGATAGCAAAGCATATGTCCCGAGAAATTTAAGCTATCTTTCAGAAATCAGATACTGGCTCTACAAGTTTAGGTCTTTGGAGCTGGATGAATGTCCGTGCGTGCATACGAATTCACTGTTTTTCAAGTGAGTGGATAAGTGCATTTGATTTCTCGTTTTATATACTTATGAATTCCTCCAGATTGAGTTCAGAATGATTATAATTTTAGTGCGTTGGATTGACTTGGTATTTACATGTTATTTTCTCCCCTGTTCATTATCTTTAGTTTATTGTTACATAGCCATATAACATGGTGCTTTTAGCTCATTTGCAGGAATATTACCTTAAGTTTAATATTACATATCCATATATCAGATCTTCAGGAGTGAAAAATGTCAGACTGATACAATATACTTATAGTGCATCATTCTTCTTCAATGTCCAGGTTCTGAAAATCTCAAGTCTCTTGCAAGCCTGATTAATTTTCTAGGGGCAGTCAAAATTTTAAAACTTTCATGATGGGAGTGTTCATGTGGATCAAAAGCAAGAGAATAATTTTTATATCCTGCAAGGACAGAGAAGGTTAGTTACATTTATCCAATATATAATTCTAGGCCTCAGGATTATAGGGGAAATCAACTAGCGTCATGTTTGTTATTTCTAAATATGCTTGTATAACCAATGTCAATTTTTTCTGTGCCAGTTTGGGTTTTCCTATCATTAATCTGACTATCATAATTTGCATTCTAGCAGGATTCCGTTGTCTTGAGAAGCAAGTCACAAGATACCCATATCATGTGCTAAAAGATGCTACTAAGAACTTCCATCCTAGTTGTAAATTAGGACAAGGGGGTTTTGGTGCAGTGTTCAAGGTATTTGACACCTGGATCTCAGTTTTGCACTTGCTCGTCTTTGCCTTTGAAATCAAGTTAAAACTACTGCTTATTGTCTCTTTTCTCCATTAATGCTGATCTTGAATATCATGGAGCTGCCAACCCTTTATATGGGGAAGCTAGTCTAACCTAGCCATAAAGTGACTTAGATGTTAAAACTTACTACCTTATGTTCAAAAGAAAAATTCTTTGTATAGATACTTTTGATAATAATTCTTTCTTGAATTTTCCAAAACTCGTGAGTTCTGTTTCCAATCTGTAGTTTGACGAGACCAATATCTTTAGCTGCTATTGTAAGTATTGTTTGATGTCTTAATCATGTTTCTTTATGTATCTGTTCAATGTAGGGGGTACTTCGTGATGGCACTACAGTGGCGGTAAAGAAACTCTCTTCCAAATCATTCCAAGGACAAGAAGAATTTTCCACTGAGATTTTTTTCATTAGTCACGTGCAGCATCAGAACCTTGTAGCATTAAAAGGGTGGTGTGTGAAGGAGAAAGAGAGACTACTAGTATATGAATTTCTTGAGAACCGAAGCCTATTTCAAACTTTATTGGGTAAGAAACCATATTCTGTCGATTTCTCTGTTTGCTATTAGGCAATTTATTTATAATCAACATCCTTCTTGGTCACTAATTCTCTGTTTCTAAGTGTTTTACAGATAAGAAGACTGCTATTCATTTAGATTGGCCCACAAGAATGAAAATTGTCACTGGAGCAGCTCGTGGTTTAGCATATCTACATGAGGGTTCTTGGCCACGAATTATACACCGTGATATCAAAGCTAGCAATATTCTGCTGGACAAAAACCTGAATCCAAAAATTGCAGACTTTGGCTTGGCAAAAATTTTCCCAGAGGATCAGACACACGTTACGACAAGAATTGCTGGAACTATGTAAGTTTGTTTTCTTTGACAGTATTGAAATCGAGAGGCTGCATTTAAGGATTATCATTCTCATTTTCATTCTATATGGCTTGAGATCCGCAAGATTTGTTGATTTGTGAATGTGGAAGGAAGATCATTAAAAATATTTGTTTTATTGCTTATCCAGAGTTGCCAATTTGCTTAGGCAGAAATTCTTTGTATTTAGATGCCTCCAATGACTCCTTTTCTGGCTACATTTTTCTATCAGTGTGTTGTTCGTTCCATTCTGTATATTTCTCACAACCAACAATTATTGCCACTCACTTCAGACTAATCAGTCTTCTTTTAATGGCTACGCGATGTAATCCTTCTTCAATTATCTGTGTTTCTATTTCCACATTACAAGCATTTTCCTAGAATTTTTTGTTTCTGCTTGGATTTCTGTTTGTTTTAGAAGCAGTAAGTCTTCACAGTCCATATTAATAAATATTAGGGATCTTTTTCTGTAAGCCATGTAGCAGATTTCTAAACTCTATAGTTTTTTTTCTTTTGCATATAAAAACTGTCCAGGATACCATCTGCACACCAACACTTCATAATGTTTAACCTCCTTTTCTATTCAAGGAGAGTTCCTATTTTATGATATGTCTGGGATGGTATGCTTCCAAGAGCAAAGACCAAATTATCAAAGATTGGTTGAATGGTTTTCAGCCGTATGGTCTTGTTGTGGAAACTTGACATCATTGACGACATCTTTACCTTCATGAATCTTTAGGTCAATATTCAGTTGAAGGTCTTGCAATCTCATTGTTTTGATCCCAATTTACAAATTGATGCAGACCATGAGAAGAGAACTGAAGCGTGAATCTTCATGCATATTGTGCAGTATTTGACATTTGTTTGTTAATAGACATGAGCAGAAAGAGTAAACATCCTTGGATCTTAGCCAGAGAAAATCTAAAACTATCCCAAAATCCTTTATCCATCAATGTAGTGTATTAAATGTAAAAAAGTTTTGTAGTAACACTATATTAGTATTTTGTTATATAGTAATATTAGGTACATCTGATGTGCATTTGTTGTATTCAAGAACAACAAAATATTTTCATTTGATTTGAGTAAAATTAAGAAGCACCATTCTGATCAGCAAATTTTTATAGTGGTTATGTAGCTCCTGAATATGCTATGCGAGGTCATCTCACAGATAAGGCAGACATTTTTAGCTTTGGGATAGTTGCATTGGAAGTTGTGAGTGGCAAATCCAACATGGATCCTACACTACCCATCAGTACACTATATATCTTGGACTGGGTATGGTATTTTTCTAATTCTAATTTGTAAAGTTTGAAGATTTTTTTATAAGACGAACTTTGTTTTTTGTACATCTCTATGAAGTGGTTTGTGACAAATTGCTGACATGAAATTTATGCAATGCAGGCATTTGAATTGCTTACTGAAGGCAAGCTTCTGGATCTTGTAGATCCAAAATTGGGAGATAATTATTGTGTAGATGAGGTTTTGAGAGTTATTCAAGTGGCCCTTCTGTGCACTCAAGGAATGAGTTCTGCCCGGCCATCAATGAGCCTGGCACTTTCAATGCTATTAGGGGAGGCCTCCATTGAGGATGTATGCAGAAAAAGTTTTGAAGATTCTCTAGCTGGAGTTTCACTACGTTCATCAAGTACAAAAGCCTTTCAGACCACTAGCTCTTACTACAACTCTTATGGTTCTTCAATCACTTGTCAAAAATGTGGAGGGCAGGAACTCCTCCATCACGGTCTAATGTTGAAATGAAGGATTCAAAAAGAGGAGGTTTAAAATGAGGCGAACCACTTAAACTGTTGATAACTTTGGCATCCAAAGCTGATTCTTGTAGTTGTGACAACCAGTCACTAATTACAACCTCACATTCAGACACAGATTTACAGATGTGGAAATGGAATTAATTCCTTCAACCAATGCTAATGTAAAATCTTTCAAATGTTTTCCTAGTCTTAGGTATCTGCCAAGGCCGGCTGTAATTAGTATATTCATATTGTAACCATAATTTTTTATTGTTTATTGCTAGATTTGCTGTAGTGTACAGTGCCTATCATGATTATTTGTACTGTCCAACCAACGTAATTGGACAATCCAAGCCATAGTATTTGCCGACTGTGCAGGGAACAGGAGAGGGAAATATAACATATTTAAGATCTCGTTGAAAGAAGCTGCTATATAATAAGCTGTTAACATTAATTTAAAATAATCAATATTGCAGTTGGGAACAAAATTAGCAATAGTCTGTCTGGATGTTTGCCTTTTGAATTCTTAATGGACTTTCTTCTCTAAGATGTGTTGAGTTCATGCTCCGCCAGAATGAAGTACTAGAACTGTGCTAGAGTGTGGTTGATTCTCCATTAACATAAATATGAAGTTATAAAATATCTGGATAGAGCTTTTCTCTCAAATTGGACTTCATTTGTCTTCGACACATGTTTTGAAAACGTTGTTCAATATGCCATTAAAACTCCCTTTAGAGCACCAGCTTATTTGGTTCAGTACTTGTTGGGTCTTGTTTCCCCTGAGTTCATCTAAAGCTCTTTTTTTTCATAGTAACATGTGTCTTCAGCATGCGGGTGCTGTGTCTAATCAAAGGGGGTTGAAATCTAATTACTCAATCTCAAAGTAATTTCTCACACTTCCACCATTTAGAGAAGGGGCAAACAACTTGCAAAGATGCAGAAATATTTAAAGAAAGTGATTGCTAAGGAGTTCTGCTGATTGTCCTCCTAACTTGAGGAATGAAATGCTCTTAGGCATCTCATTAAGGTGCATAGGTTAACACAGCTCAAGGTTCTCAATAGAGAGCAAGTTTTATAGGCTAGGTATAGAACTAAGCCTAGAGTTTTTTAGAAAAATTCAAGCTAATCATTCAGTTAAGTGGATCAAATCCACCCAGATTACTCACCGCAACTCATTTCCTCCCCTGAAATTTCCCATGAGTTTATGAAGCGTCACAAGCACATTTTTCAGGGCCAAGAACTTAATCACAAGCGCACTTGATATCCATGCAAACTTGTCTTGAAGTTGCTTCTTGCAAATTCAAAGAAGCACACTGTTTAGATTGCAACCAAACACATTCTTGATGAGAAGCACTATTCTTACTTAGACCCACATAGGCAATGAAAATGCTCGAGGAATCTTATGATTTTCCCTTTACAGGATTACTTGGGACGTTTTGGAATCTGATTGGCTTTGTGTTTGTCAAAAAAAGCTTTCAAAATAGTGAACTTATCAGTCAATCAAATTTATTCATAAAGCTAGAGATCCAAAGATTATTACTACTTGGGGACAAACATGCTGCTATATGTTTCATATAAAACCCCTAAAACATTGCAGCCCTGCCTCAAGTTCCCCACGTTCCATTGCATTGTTTGACTTGAGTAGATTGCTTATATTTAAAACAGAAATATTCTTTTCATCTGTGAAGGCATGGTGTGGGTTTGTTCATTAAGACAACGATTTTCTCTTCAGAAATCAACTTCTAAAGCCTATGACTATATACTTAATAACCTTAGTCATTCTACATTTTGAGCTTTGGTTGTGGCATCTTCTGTCCATGCAGTACAAACCCCTTTCTTGGATGCTTCAACCTGTCTCAACAATGATAGTAATTGGTCAAAACAGTCTAGGCTCTTGTAGTGCTGCTCTCTGGGAATAAATGGCTATTTAGACACCAATGCATCCACATCTTCTAGAACTAGTAAAATACACGATTGTTCTGGTATTACTGAGAACCATGATTGTTCTGATATTACTAGGAACCATGACTGTTCTGATATTACATGATATACATGAGTAAAATCCAAGACACTAGTAACTAGTGTCTTATTCCTACTGGATTGCAGTACAAAGTCTTGTAAAAGATGAATACCCTGTCCAAGCCAGCAGTCTGGTCTCTTGGGGTGGGAAAATTGGAAGAAGCAGTTGCAAATTTATAATGTTGAAATTGTGGACTAGGTAGGACTCAAAATTAGGATTTCTTAGAGGTATCTCAAGAAAACTACAAATGAAATACCTACCCTGACATTTAAAAATATTTTTCTGCAAAATGGAGTGAATTTCCAGAATAGAAAGAGCTTTCCTCCAATTCCAAATCATAATTCAACCTTGGACACAAATCATATTAATTTTTTTTTAAATTATTTAATTCTAATTTTAGTATGAATTTCACAGAAAAAATCAATTGAGGCAATGTAATGAATCAAATGAAAGACAACTTTAAGTTGTAGAACAGATTGACATGAAAGCGACTGCATAAGGTTTAGTAATTTGTGATTTGTTTGAGAGTTGGTGGTATTAGGTAAGCGGTGGTGGTGATAGAGAATATGTTCTCCCTATATGTGGATTGTCAATGAATGTATTGGTAAACAGAATAGTGCGGAGAAGCTTTCATTCCATAGAGTCCGCTCTATGTATTTGGATTGATTGATGGCTATTCTTTTTTAACAACTATATTACCTAAGGAGTTGTTAGGAATGTTGGTGGGTAGACATAAGGAATTTTTGATTTTTTTTTGAAAGTTTATAATATTTTTATTTGAAGTTATAAGGAGTTTATATTTTGTAATATTGGATATAATTTTTATTTTTTAAGAGAAATATAAAAGATTTTTTAATTGAATTTAGAATCTAACATCTTATCTATTTTTGCTATTAACCATGGACATGTATGTTCTATATAATGCCTGTATTTTAAAGTTGTCTATGTTATGCTTTCTAATGACTTCAAGACTTTTAGATATTAATATGTTACATCAACCAAATAAAGAGTAACAAGGGGAGGTTAGAAGAATCTAATCATCTTGAGCAATATGGTACTTAACTTGGGAAGTATTAGTTTTTGTTTATGTTTTTTTTTTTCTCTAATTGTTGAAGGTGATGAAAAAATCATATATTCTAAAACCTATCTTTTGAATATAGGAAAGGATCTAATGTAGATAAAGACCGAAATGAATTGTTCTGCAAAGGGCTTAGTAGTCTACAAATCTTGGGAGTTATACTTTTAAATGTTTATGAGAGAAGTTGATGAAGCTATAGCTCAACTATTATGCTCTTAATCTTATAATATACATAAGGTAATGAGAAGTAGACTTATGGAGCTACCTTAAATCTTGATTAAGTTATATGATCATTATCATAGTCTTAGATAATTAAGTCATTCTAGGTCTTATATTAGGTCCCTAAGACGATCTAGTTGACAACCAAGAATAATTAGGTATATAGACAAGTTAGTGGTTAGTTTATTATCATTTGATTATGAATTGTGTTCTTCTTGGAAACTTTTCAAGGTTTTCCTCTCAAATTTCCTTATTATTCTCATGTATTGCCAAGTATTTGTAGCATTTTCCTATTAAATTATCTTCTCATGCAAGTTGTTTCACCAAAGTGACATCAAAGCATGATTTTGGCACTCAAAGAACAAAATTCAAGTCAAATGTTTCAACTCAAGAGGTCAAAGTAGGAAGCACACATCTCTCTCAAATTAGTGATTTTTCTTAAATTTAAAAGGTTTTTCACGCTCATGTCGAAGTTGTTGCAATCTAGACTTGAGAACATTTGGAGTAGATTTGTTAGAGTTTTGCAATTAGGGTTTCCACTAAACACACCCCTAAGGCTAAAAATCTTTTTTTTTTTTTTAATTTCAAGAACGTTGATCGAGACATATTGAAACTATTATATTCTAGATTAAGGTCAATTGGAGCAAATTTGAGGAATTTATTGTGAAATTGAGGTATTCACCAAATTTGCTCTCGAGGCTATAACTCAAGGAACTTCTAAAAGGATTTTTTGTAAGATGAGATTTAGGCCTATGTAACTTACATCAATTTTTTTATTATTATTTTGATTTATTGCAAAATTATGTTTCCCCATCGTAGAAAAGATTCTCACAATTTAAGGAACAAAAAAACCTATCTCACCTCGAAAAACTTTGGACAACTATGATATAGTAATTGAGGATATTGATCCTAATGATATTGAATCAATGAGGCAATAATACACTCAAGGTGAAGACGACAACCATGAAAGTAGAGATCAATACATATTGAGGAGAATTAAGTCCCTTGTGACTGGTATGTAATCTATGGGAGTGGAATCACATAATAAGAATTGAGAAAAAGATGATGCTTCTATTGGACATGATCTTTTTTTAGTAAGATATAAATGGATTGTGAATAAAAACAACTATGGCTAGGAAATTCAAACAATAAATGGATATGCATAAATTTGATGGTAAAAATTGAACAACTAGCTCTACTAAATAGAGAAATTCTTTTATTTTCATCCTATTCCTTGTCAATAGAAGGTTGTGATGACATCTAGGTATACTTTTATCTTGATCAACTCATTTGGTATCATTAGCTATGTGGAGAGAAGAAAAAGAATGAATGTGTGATCTCATGGTCTATGTTCCAAGGGGAACTCAGTACACATTATGGTGAAAATATTATGGATAACTACTTCAACCAACTTACTTAACTTTCACATATATAGAAGTTTAAATTTTCAAAGAGATAAAACCTTCCATTCATTATTGCAATCAGAGAAAGAGGAGAAAAAGAAAGAGGTAGTTTGTTACACTTACTCTAATAAAAGAAGAACTGCATACTCCTATTAGACATGATAATGAGGAGAGCCCAAGAAGATCTGAAAGTTTTGAAGAAGATGAAGAATCCCAACCTCAATCATTGAGGAGGTCTATATGTGAGAAGCAACAACCTAAAAGATTTGGTTATTCACCAGAAAGGTTTGGATATTCATTGTTGGATTTAAATTGTGTTTTTTCTTTGATTACTAATATTGATGATCCTAGGACTGTTAGAGACACTATAGGTATGGATGATGTATATTCCTAGTTGAAAGCCATAGACAAAGATATGGCTACTTTGAAGAAAAATAAAACTTGGGATTTGGTGCCTTAGCCTAATGGTAATAGACCCATTGGTTGTGAATGGATGCTCAAAAAGAAATTGGGGCTTGATGACACTGTTAAAAAGAATAAGGCATGACTTATTGTGAAGGGGTATTCTTAGCGTAAAGGTATAAATCTAATGTAATAGAAAGGAAATTGTGTTCCTCAAAGAGCCAGTTTCACAACATACATTAATATATCTCCAGCTAGCCTAAATGGTGAATATATCTTATTATAGATAAAGAAAATGAAGGTTTTATTTATAGAAGTGGGAAGTAGAGATGACAGAGCTTTTGAACCCAAATCTGAGTGTCTTGACCAAGGACACTGTTAGGAATAAGGTGTCTCAACCTTGTATATTTCCTTACATTTGATATTATTTGTTTCATATTTAATTGTTTGCAAATAATGTATTTAAGTTTGATATCCATTCTGTCATTTAGTTGAGTGGACATGTTGTGTTTTCACTCCACTTGGAAGATGACAAGGATGATCAAACTTGGTCTAGGTGAATA
>MU225222.1:165084-184184 GCA_018584345.1 Thuja plicata | reverse complement strand
TATGTGTGTGTGCAAAATGTGAAACACAGAGCGGAGCATATGCCCTCATGTTAAATTGATTGCAAACACCTTAATGAGAGCAATGGCTTTAACAAAACATACAAGCATCCATAAGAGACATTTCCACTATGAGATTCCCCCAAGAAAGGACAAATAAAGAGAAATAAGCACAAGACAAAAGAGAGAACGAAAGGGATCTACCAACTCTAGGGTCATTATGATCATATGATAATACATGAGATATTATATCAAAATGAAATATCATCATCACCCAAAGGTAGTAGAGCTACAAGCTCAATGGAAGAATAGCACATAAGAGTTATAAAGAAGAGTCTTTTTGGTCCACCATCACAGAGAACAAAAAGAATAGGTAGCTACCATTTTGCATCATCCCCACTCAGAAAACACAAAGGGACATTTACAAATAGTGACAAATGAATGACATATAGAAAGAGTGAGACACAAATAGAAGAATTTGTATGAAATTTCTATTCCTTTATCACCTTGTGCCAATGGAGAAACAAGGGTTGTTTAAAGAAATCTAAATAAAACATATAACTGACAACAAATAACAGGGGAAGCACATTACAATAGGAAAACACAGAGATTCCACCACACAAGAGGAGCTAGTCAAGCCTATTTCACTCCCCCATCTCATTTTGTATTGTTTAGGGAAGGTGGGAAAACTGCAAGAGGAGAAACATCAAGCACAACAGATGGAATAATGGCCAGTTCTAAACAAGGACCATGTTGTAAAGATAGGTCACTGTGTTTGTCACGAGGAGTGATATATAATTGTTGTGAAAACATATTTGGCAAATCATTATCAACATCAATAGTCACATATATGTCATCATAATCACTAGCATAAATATCATTGTTAGCATCAAGAATATCATCATCAAGAGTATCTTCTTCATCTAGATTTAATGTAATAGAATCCAAGACACGAATAGTGTTGTCATGTTTATTAATCTTTATCTTGTTCAAATTCACTTTATTCATTGGCTCAAGCATAGGTTGGTCAAAGGTAAGAAAAGCATGAGTATGTGTACGAGGTGAAGCAATGCTTTGGGAAGCATGTTGGCGTGCTCTAGCATGAAGTTTACAATGGTGGTGGTCATGATCATTATGGTTACATTTGATTTTGTGCTAAATTTGGTTTGGTTCAGGATCAATCAACATCAGGCCCTTTTCGTCTTTAGGAGGAAGAACAGAAGGAACCACACTAGGTTGAGAGATGACTTGAGGAGAGTGTTCATAAGCTATAGGAGGTGAAACAAAAACATATGTAGGGGGTTTAGGAATAATTCCTCATCCAGGGAAAATATATGGAACATCCTTGGGTTTTCTAATTTCATAGATCTTTTGGACCTTGTAAGCATGATAAGATCAGAAGAGATGGTCATGATGAGCTTGAGTTGGTTTAGGCATAGAAGGCCAAAAGAAATCAAGGTCAACAAAGTCTCAAGGAATTGAAGGCTGAGAAAGACTATGGTTAACAATCATGATGTCTCCATTATGAGGAAATATAAGACATTTATGAATAGGAAAAGCCACGACTTTCATGGAGGTAAGCCAAGGAAGACCCAGTTTGATTTGAAAATGATCAGAAGTTGGGATCACAATGAAAGTAACGTCTAAATTTTTACCACCAAATTCAATAGGAAATGAAATGGAACCATGGGAAGGATAAATGAAACCATTACAAGTTTGAATCAAAAAATCAGATTTATCATAGACTTTATGTTTTAATCATTTACTAAAAATATTTTCTTCAGTTATCACATTCACCATGTAAGTGGCATCAATAAGAATGCCACAGGAGTAAAGGCCATTAACCTTTGTGATAATATAGAGGGGACCATCATGTAATTTAATTGTCTTAGTAGAGTCAAAAGTAATGCAAGGCTTAGATGGATGTTTGGGTTTGGCTTGATCGATGTAGTTGACAACATGATTGGCTTCATGATCATCATCATCATCATCATAAGCAATACATGACAAAGAAGAAGAAGGTTGGGTAATATCAATGGTATTGGTTGAATGAGATGGAAAAATATTGGTATATATTTGCAAGTTTTGGTTGGTAGGTGCCAAAGATTTGTTTCCTTTATCATTGTCACCTTCAAAATATATAGAATTAGAATCAATAAGGTTTTGAATAACAGTTTTCAAGCAGAAACACTTTTCAGTATCATGGCCAGGCTGATGACGATGTTGACAGAAAGCTTTGTGATCAAAGTGTTTGGGTAAAGGTTTGGATGTGTCAATTGGTTTGATAGGAGGAAGTGTTACTATATTAGTGTTAATTAACTTTAACATCACATTATGCAAAGGTTCAGAAATATAAGTAAAATTACGAGAAGGTCTAAAGATAGATAAAAAAAGGAGCCACACCTTTGGATGATAATGCCACTTGTTCATCAACAATGTTGGATGATTTTTTGATTTTGAATAAGTTATTATGTTTCTAGAATTTGTTGAGATATTGGATACAGAATCACTCTCATCAATGGGAATAGGAGCCATTGGAGTGGTGCTCCCAAAAAAAATTGGTTGAAGTTGATAATTATGAAGCACTGCAAGCAATTGTGGAAAAGAAGAGAATTAAGAGAGCATAATCTTATCTCTAATGTATTTTTGTAAATTAGCAATAAAAATGGGTTGTACATCAATATCAGGCACATGATAAGAAATATGAGTATGGAAATGCTTAAATTACCAAATTAGACACGTTTTCTTTAACACCTTGTTTACTATGCATTAAATCAGTCAAAGAACTTTTATGACCATTGTTGTTTTGAAATTTTCAAAGAAATAATTAGCAAGCGTTTGGAAGGAATCAATAGAATAAGGAGGAAAATAATAATATCATTGCAAGGCCTTGTCTCGAAAGGTTCTAGTGAACAATTTTTCCATGAACCTATGGTCATGGGAGAAATCACTACACAAGGTTTGAAATTTTTTGACATGTGTCAAAGGATCACCCTTTCCATTATAAGTCCCAAGATGAGGAATCTCCATATATTGCGGGATAACAACAGGGATAATATCCAAGACAAGGACTAGACATGTCACAAGTAGGAATGTTGAACTTGGATTGGGTTATTGAAGCAATTTTTTATTACAAAGAAGACACGGTTTGGGCCAAGCTATTAATGGTAGAATTAGTAAAAAGGATGGTAAGATGAGATATGTTGGAAATGTTAGGAACATTTTTGGAAATTAAAGGAATGATTGATTATAAAAAGGGTACATTATGGTAAGTGGCCATGGATGAAGGAAATAAAACACATAGGAAGTTTAAGGAATGGACGGAGAAATGGGATTAGGCATGCTCACATGGGGAGGATTGGAATTTTTAATTGAGGTGGTTATGATAGCAAGAGAATAGGTGGGCACAATAGGAATGGAAGTAGATATAGGAATAGAGGATTCAACACTTGTAGTAGGTGGAATGATGCCTGAATCTTGAGCACAATCCCTAACAAGATTGACATTGGTCTCAATGAGATGAGATATGCTACACAAGATGTTAACACCATGTTAATAATTATGAATGAGCTTCCTTAAGCCTTCTACAATGGAAATGACCTCGAGATTAGAGTTTTCTTTACCCAACCATTGTTCAAATTTCTCAAAGTCATGGGAAAGGTTTTGCAGTTGGACAGGAGGAACTCTTAAAGCTTTATCTTCGTCATGAGAAGATTTATTCTCTATAATAGGATTGATGTCAATAAGATGCATTTTAGTCTCATCAATATTCCTAGGAATGAGAGAAGACTCGGGATCAGAGGAGCCCATAAGCCTACAACTTCGTCTAACCAAAATTCTATAAGTTGGACTCAAAGTGATAACACTCATGCACAAGGGACTGAAAGGAAGGAGAAATGAAATGCAATGATAGGATTTTAAATAAATATTCAATCCAACAAAAGAGATTCTTTTATGAAAATTACATTTAATTATCCAATTTAAACATGTAATGTAAAGCATACATAAGTCAATTTGACTATGGAGATGAAAATAATCTAATAAGATATGAACTTATGCATTCAATGTAAAGGAGATCAAGAAAAGACTACCTAGATATCCAAATGCATAAATTGTAACAATATAGATCTAGATATGGAAAGAAAATCTATGACCAAATCACAAGATATAATGCATGAAAGGGACGTGTTCACCAAAATGTATGTTGGAAAATGGTGTGCAACATCATAGAAGATACTACACACCAAATTCCATATACATTTGGAATAAAAACTTCCCTATAAAGGAAATTTGACTAGCACAACCAAAAATGGGATGTGTGCGAATGCGAGATCTAAAATTTATATCTACAATGCGAAATCTAATGAAAATTTCTTAGGATTTGTGAATATGTTTGTACCTTCCAAATCTGAACCTGCAACTCTATAACCTGTTCCTGGGCATAGAAAAGAAGAAGAAAACATTGTGGAAAGGGGTTTTCCTTGGTCAAACCCCTGTATAGTAATCAACCTTGAAATGAAATTAAAATTTCATAAAGGAAAGTAATTTAAATAAGATAAATGTTAGATTCACCTTGCATGAAAAACCCTCATGAATGGATATAGTAATTTCTCGAATCCCTGAAGATGATTGTATGTTCTTGGTCTTGATTTGAATTACAGAATCAAGTATTCCTTCACAAATTCATGGATCTATGATTTTCATTCCTAGATCTTAAATATTGATATGCTTGATAATCTCAATGGACAAGGAGAGAGAAGAAGAATGGATGTATGGATCTTCTTGCTTGCTTTTGAAATCCTCTACTTGGCCAACATGGGAGAGAAATTTTTATCAATGAGAGAAGATTGTCTTTGATTGATTGGATCTTGAAGAAAAAGATGGAGATCCTATATTGAGTGCTTGCCTTCAACTCTTTAATCCAAATCCTTAATTGCACAACTTGAATTGCTTGATTGCTTGACAACAATAGATTGCACTTGATCAACTTACACTTAGATAAGATATGAAAAATGAGAGAAGTAGATGTCCTTTTATACTCATTTTGAGATTCAAATTAAATCGAGGTCGACCATAGATTTGGACTTTGGAAGAAAACCCCGTCACCAAGCCTCGGGCCAAATCTGGGCTCAAAAGACCAGGGACAAGTTGGATAGTCAACTTGTCTTAGGAAAAATCACCTCAAAAATTTTTAGGAGATCAGGGAGTGTGATAGGATGTAGAGGGAAAAAATGGAGATTGGTGGGATCAAGCATAATAAACATTCAAACCTTGAAATCACTAAAATAGGGTCTAATAGTTCCTAAAGCCTCCAATTATGGGTGCTAACTTTTTAGGATGATACATAAGGAAAATAAAATTTGGCATGTAAGTTGAAGAGATCTCCATATGGTTTAAAACACTATCCGAGGAAGCGATACCAAAAATTAACACCTGTGTTTAATTTTAGATTTCAAAGATCTAAATTTAATCATTGTGTGTATTTCAAAATTGAAAATGGTTGCATTCCCATAATTGTAGTCTATGTAGATGATACATAATTTTATGATAATGGTAATATGATTTTAGATTTCAAGTTTAATTTGTCAGCATAGTTTGATATGAAATATTTAGGCACAACTATTGAACATGTCAAATAACTAAGAGGGGGGGGTGAATCAGTTGTTCACAAACACATATTACAAATTTTACTGAACCGGTAAGCACTTAAGAAATTTAGAAGCTTATAACAGATATAAACATGAAATCACAAAACTATCAACACAAAGAACACCATAATTTACGTGGAAACCCAAAGTAGAAAAAACCATGGAGAAAATAATTCTCATGAAATGAACACCAATTAAGGTGACATCGGTTAAGGTGACATCAATTAAGGTGACATCAGTTAAGGTGATTTTTACAAGGGATTAGTACCAATTTTCTCACTATGGGTTGGCTCACTACTGATTGGGTTCACTACCCAGAAATAAAAAAGGCTCATTGCCAATTACAAATAGGGTCATTACCAATACAAATGGGCTCACTACCAGAATATATGAAATAAAATAAAGAACCCACCACTGAATTTACTATCACCAATAATTTTCAATACATAAATGATATAATATTCTTCTACTGATTGCATCAAATTGCATGTACATCAACACACAGATCTTTCCTTGTCAGATTCACATTCTTTTCACATATTACTCGCATCAAGGCAACCACACCAAAAAGTATGAATACCAATCTCTTTATACTTCTTGACGTCATCAACCAAGTCATCCTAAACCAATTTTAAATAGGTCACACCAAAAAATTCCCGCGGTGGTAAGGATGAAATTTGGACCACCTCACTCAATAAACCATGCTTCACACATATCAGCACACTACACAATCTCTGAGATCTTTGGTACCAATGGATAGGATCTATATGCTACAATTCAAATGCATAAACCAAAGCACAATGAACACATCCAAGATAGGACCGATCCAAAACAAAAATTTCACCATATCTCGCACACTAAAAGGTACTATAACCAACACAGATAAGGATAAAAAACTGAAGCACATCCTTCGGTGAACACTTCTACCTATACACCAAAGATATCTGTACACACATCAATCGATACAAAAAAATAGCCAAATCATAAATGAGCCACAAATATGCATTGAATATGTTGGCATAAATGACAATAATGTGAATAACATCAACTTCACATTCTAATAATTTCCCCCTTTGTCATTTATGGAAACGTTCATCAATAATAAAGAAAATAACTCTTTGTCAAAAGATATCATCATCAAATTTCTCCACTTTTCTCCCCCTTTGACAATAATGACAAAGGGAAAAAAATCCCTCGTAATGAATCACTCTTCTCCCCCTGAGAGGAAGCCCCCAAGCATTGATCTAGAAATGATTAAACATGCAATGCACCGGACCAATGCACACACAAGTGCATTTACTGAACATTAGGAAGGGGCATAATACCCAACTTCCCCCTGAGATACTCAAAATTATCCTTGCACCAAGATTTTGTAAATATATCTACTATATGTTCCTTTGTATTCACATACTCAATATTTTCTTCCTTCTCCAAGACCTTCTCTCTCAAGAAACAATACCTAATAGATATATGTTTTATTTTGGATTATTGGACTGAATTCTTTTAAATGTTTATAGCATTGGTATTATCACACATGATTGAAATTGGCTCATCAAAAGTTATACCAATATCCTTCAAATTCAGTTGCATCCAAAATAATTGAGTAAAAAATGAGGATGTTGCAATGTATTTTGATTCAACAGTTTGATAGTGTCACAATATCTTACTTCTTGCTTGACCAAGCAACCAATTGGGAGCCAAGAAAATAATCTCCACCACTAGTTATTCTCTGGTTATCCAAACAACTGACCCAATCTGCATCAGTATAATTTGTTAGAGTGAAATTTGAACTTTTTAGATACCATAATCCAAACTCTTATATTCCCTTCAAATATCTAAAAAATCCTCTTTACTCCCATAACATGTGATTCTTTTAGATCTTGTTGAAATCTGGATGCCAAACATACTGCATACACAATATCTGGTCTAGTAGCAGTCAGATATAATACTTCTCCAATCATTGATTTGTGCTTACTTGTTGGCATTATGGTAGTTTTTGGATGGGATATGAAGACCATTCAAAGAAGATACATAATTTTTTTTCATTGATGGCAACATGACCAATTAATATGATTGGAGCAACTGGTAAGATCTATACATAATCGATAAAGGGAGAAATGGTTAACTCCATTGACCGTTGTATATGAGGTGTATAGGAAGTACAATTTCAGTTAGTTAAATTGGTAGTGGTTGAGTTACATAGAAAATTAGATGATGCGATCTTAGAGGAGACATTCATATGGTATGAGGAATCCATGGTTCCAACCACGACAACTAATTTGATGTTTTGAGTAAATTATGCTTTTGATGTGGAAGACAGTGTACCTATTGGGTCATCGATAAGAATTTCATGATAAATTAATTAAGGCAATGGATCTTAGTTCTGATATCATTTATAATAATGGCTATTATGTTTGGGAATGATGTATTAGGTTTGATTGATGCTAATTTTGAGGAGGTTGGTAAATATTTTGTGTCAACTTTGATGGAAGGTTTTTAGGTCTTAAGTCACTTATGAACAAAATATATATGGAGATCAAAATCATGTGATTTAGGGTTGCAATCATATTTTAAAGAAAAAATATCAGAGATTAAAGAAGCATAGATCAGTACAACGTCAAAAAGAAAAAGGAGTAGAGAGGATCTGATAGGCAAGCAATGAAATTCTATAGATCATTATTATTTTTGTTCCCTAACAGTTGCAGCAGGTTAAATCCTTTAACAGGGTAGATCCTGAAAAATCCTTATTGTAAATCCTTTAACAGGGAAACTTCTTAATTGAAGATTTAAATCCTCTAGAAAGGTAGACTCTAACAAGTATTTTGGTACTTCTAACAAGGTACTAGTCACTTTTAACAGGGTGAACCCTTGAAAGGCTACTATATCTCCTAATAGGACAAACACTTCTTACTGCACCAAGGTGATTTGAGGGTGTGATCCCCACCATGATTTTTTCCCTCTAACAAGGGTTTCCACATGAAAAATATGTGTCATATGTGGTTCTTTTTTGGGTGCTTGATGTTGTTTACTTCTATTTGATATTATCAATTGCACGTTTCATTATTTGGAAGTTGATGATTAGCTTTGTTAGATCGGTGGTGAAATTTCTTAATACTTGTTGTAGACACCCTAAAATGAATAGACTTGCGACTTGACATTAAAATCACTAATTTTCATCTATTAATTAATGGTTTTTTAAATCGTTAATTAATCATCTATTTTCTTCTAAAATCTTTTCATCTATTAATTAATGGCTTGTTAAATCATTAAATAATCATCTATTTTCTTCTAAATTCATTCCCCAAATCATCTAATCAAATTCCCAAAATTAATTAAATAATTAATTCTATTTAATTAATTAACCTTAATTGATTAATTACCATTAATTAATTAATTAAATTGAATTTCCTATAGTTTAAATTGAAATATTTAAACTTATTAATTAAATTCGCCCAATTAAGTTAATTTCATTTAAATTAATTTAATTTCATTCAATAAAGCAATTCTAAATCAAAAAAGAATTCAATTATCTCACATGTTGAAAATTTTAATTTTAAAAATGAATTAAATATTCATTTATCTTCAAAGAGATAACTTCCAATCAGATCACATGGGTTACTCCACCCATCTCTCTAGTCCACATGGGTAACTCCACCCACCTATTCAGTTCTAAAAGCTAACTCAAAATCAGCTCTTCAGTTAACCAAACTCTATCTCCTCTCTCCCAGTTAAAGAGGTGGAGTTTACTGATGGCTTCTCCTGTTCCCTTTGATCTCAACCGCTCATATTCCTATCTCTGGGATTGATCTCAACTGTTCATCTCATTCTGAATTCCTATAAAACAAACCCTTCATAACTATTTGAAGGATCCAGGATTTCAAGCTCACATGTGCCATTACTCTGTCAGATTGGTTCTAGCATTCAAGCCATCTTGCGATCACTCACACACACATTTCAATTATCAAATTCTCGATGCTCCCAAGTCATAGACGTTGCCCACACCAATACTGAGAATCAAAAACAACATTTTGGAAGGAGTAGAGAGAGACAATAGAATCTTCAAGAAATTGGGTTTGCATTCAATTGTTTTCCTTTTATTTGCTTGTACATTTTATTGATACATTAAGTGTTTGTTATTAGTAGTTTTTGTATTGATTTCCCCATTGCAAACCAGTGCTACTAACCTGTGTCGTTGGAAAGTGAAGGAAGCACGTTTGACCGCGTACATTTTGGTAAACCCGACGTGAATCAAACAACCCAAATATCCCTTACAGACAACAGACGGATCTTTTCAGCCATGACTATACGATTTCAAAAAAAAATTCTATATTTTTTCTCGATGTCTGTGTAATTTCGCAATCGCTAGTGCTTTACTGCAATTGACAAAATTTTACCGCAATTCTCTGGTTTATTACCACAATTATTGAAAGGCTTTCGCAAATTTTTTTTGTCTTTATTCACAAGTCAATTTTCTTGCTCAGTGCCACAAATGCCCGATCGATGCCACAATCGTCATCATTTTACCGCAATCGCTCACAGATTGCCGCAATTGTCTGATCTGTGCCACGATTGGTTGTGCTTTACCATAGTTAGAAGTGCTTTTCCACAATCGCCAAAATCTCACCGCAACTTATTATTCTTTTCTGCAATTGCCAGTGCTTTACCGCAATTGCCAAAAATATTGTTTATCAGATCCAAATCCTCTGTCTATCTATTTTTAATCTAACATTTTTTTTATGTGCAGGATTGGACAAATCACTGAGAACAAAGAAGGGTAAGTTGTTGTGAGTATTAATCATTTCTTGCACATATTCTCATTTTCAATTATTTTTGTGGTACTAACTTGTCTTAACAAAGCAAACCTAAAATCAATTCACTTGTCAATTTGGTACTTAAAAAGAAAATTGCATGAAATCACCTGGAACCTCAAATTTACACTTTGGTGCTTTAAAATTGACGTAGAGGTTAAGAATTGAACAAAGCAAATGAACATTTCAAGTTGGGTATTAAAATTGAACAAGAAATCAACACCTACTTTTGGGCTTAAAACTGAACACTTGTGCTTGTATGGTGGTTTAGCTTAGTTCATATTTCAACTTTGGGGTTTAAGCGATTAACCATGTGTCTTGAGTTTTTGGTGCACTTGCACAATCTGTTAGATTAAACACCTTATAATTTTTAGAAAGGCCTGTCTGGGGAATGCGCTTCTTCCTCGGAGAACAACCTTAAACCGGTAAGTCCTTCTGATCAGTATATAAACAAGACGCAAACCAAAGTTATCTTTTATATCTAGCCATGCTCGGGTGAGGTGTGTTGATGATAGTCCAGATCAGGTGAATATCCCTAAGGATCCAGCACGGCCAACTAGGCTCTTAAGTGAGTCACACACATACAAACCATTTGGATAGACACCATGGACCCTACTAGAACCTATTAATTAGAGGCCAACCCAGTTTACCTCTGAACAAATACCTTATTATAGTGCAAGGGGTTGTAGAATTTCCCCCCAAGAATCCAAACATATGTGTTCCAAAATATTTGTGTATTGAAAGAGATCTTCACTATATGGCAACAATATCTGGCAATGCCAAAAACACGGGCACCTACTTCGTGGACCTTCGTGTCCTAGTAGTCTGACAATCGCTATGTGAGCTAATGAACATTCAAGCATTGGCCTATAATATTGTATATTAAAGCCATTGACTTAGATTAATCTGACTGTTCATTGTTGAGACCTCGTGATAACATTGCAACTTGAAAAAGTTGTAAAACATACACGTGTCAGTCTTCATTCTTCAAAACACATTGTCTATTGTGCTTGTTCTTTGATTAGTTTCCAAAATGCAAAATAAACATCAAAACTGTCAAAATGAGTCAAATGTGTTAAATTTTAGGGTTTTCAACATCAAATATCTTTCAAATCAGAAGCCTTGTTCCAGAAAATCAAAATTGTCAGACAGCGAGGCCTATTCTTGAGTTTTTTTTAGAGTGTTTCCCCTTTGCTGCAATTGCCCGTATTTTTCCGCAATTGATGGAAGTTTTCCACAATCATCATTTTTATTGCCGCAATTGACGTGTTTATTACCATAATCGGTGATATATTACCGCAATCAACCAGTCACTTTACTGTAATCAGTGGAGTTTTTCCGCAATTGATTAGAGACTTTTTTACACCTGTTTTGACCTAAAACCTTGAAAATACTCATCATTTTGTGTCAAAGACCAGTGTCTATCCCAGAAAAACATGAAGAACATTGTGTAAATCTCTAAAACATTAAAGATCATCCACTCTTTGAAAGCATAATTATTGTCCAAGCATTGTTAGTTCAAAAGTTCAGACTCAAAATATCTTGATCCCATTATCTCAACATCATCATTATCTCTATTAGTGACTTTGTCCCAAGCAAAGGTCAAAAAATATTATTCTTACATCATCCAGCTTTGAGATCAAGATAAATCAAACATCTTTCCTTAGAATTACCCTTTTCCAAATGTAACTCAGACTTTCCTAGAAAGGTTATCCTTTTCTGTTTGCTTTATATCACTTGTTTTAGTCACAAAATATGGACCATAATATGTCTCAAGCACCTCATGGAGGGACTTACACAAGGTTGAAGGCTAAAACTCAACCTGATGAGTCGTATATTAATAGATTCCCCGCTTGGGAAACAGAGCGAGAGGATAATCCTTTCACAAATACCAATCCTGCTCTATTCATTGAGAATCCCCGTGGGGAAACTTTATTCCAAAATGTCACAGAAGAGGAGCTCAAAGATATAGAGAAAGATTCCTATTCCACACAAGTAGTTGACGTTGTTGTAGAGAGGAACCCTGAACGTTTCTTAGCCATGTCGATAAAGAAGGGAGTCAAACTCCCCTCTGAATTCAATGTGTCAACCATATGGCCAGAAAACCCTCTTGTAGGTCAAAACACTACTCTACCCTCTCAAACAGAACCTATGGTATCCCAAATCTTCCCATCCTTGACAACAGCGACAACAGCACAGACTGTGTCCAATCAAATCAATTATGCAAACCAAGCAAGCACATCTTCCACACAAATCATGATAGGCTCCCAACTAAGTGCACCCATGATCAATAGTATGCCTCAACCCTCGACCTTATGGCCCGACCAATGAAGATCTCATGCTATGCCCTCAATCCCACCAATAAGCAGCAAAATTTTTGCAACTATGCCACTACTGCTGTCAATCCCTACTAGCCTTGGGGTCAACACATCATTCCCACAGAGATCCATCTCTGCGGGTCTGACTTTCAGTCAATGCCCACCCAAGGTTACACCTTTGCTCATCCAGCAATAACCCCAACCCCAGCAGCAGCAATCCTAGCTTCAGCAACAACAAAAATGCCAACAACAACGATCCTAGCTTGAGAAACAACAACAACCCCAACCCCAGCAGTAGCAATCCCAGCTTCAGCAGTAACAACAACCCCAACCCCAACAACAAACACAACAGAATAAACCTTGGGCCACTCACGTGCCCCCATATTAGAATCATGTGTTGGGAAATCAATATCAAGTCCCCAGGATGAGGACCTATGTTCCTACTCAAGGAATGCAGAGGCACAACCTCATACCTACTACAACATAGAGGTACAATGTCACAAATCATCCTCAGTCTCAAACAGACATGTTGATCTAACAAGTGTAGAACCTTCAAACCCAAATGATGAATATGAAAAATCAAGGGAAAACTAAATCCTACACCACAAAGGATTTATACCCGTACCCCTTTGATCACTCTCTTCACATGTCTCCATTACCAACTCACTTCTTGATACCAAAATTTGACAGATATAGATGCAATACAAACCCTATTGAGCATATCCAAGAATTCTTTGCTAGTTACGTCGAAGTTGCACATGATGAGACATACTTAATGCAACTATTCCCACAAAGCTTAGCCAGAACAGCAATGGAATGGTTCTCACATCTACCTCATGGCATTTTTTCTTGGGGTGAATTGGTCAAAAATTTCATTGCTCACTTCCATCATAACATTGAGCGCAAGGTTAGCATCAAGGACCTTTGTGATATCAAACAAAAAGATGGAGAGTCTTTCATAAAATTCCTACAAAGATGGAGGAATAATGAAAACAAAATTATGTATGATGTACCCGAGAAAGACCTAATAGTCATGTTCATTGACAATCTGATTCCAGACATGTCATTTACAACAAAATTGCAGTTAGCTCCAAACTTTAAACAACTCATCGAACGAGGAGTTCATTGCAAGCAGAACTTGGTCAAATAAGGTGTCCTTGCAGATCCTACCCAAATGAATACAAACAAGATTGCAATGGACAAATTTAAGTGGTGGAATAAAAACAAAAATGTCACCAATGATGTTGTCATTGATGTGAAAATAGTCAACTATGCCCAACCCAAAGTGTCACTGCAAGGCGCACCTATGAATAACCAAAAACCCATGGTGCCCACTCCACATGCATACACTCAAACTCAACCAGCCCCTGTCCAAGTGGCCGCTGTGTCAAACAGTCAACCACAAGCACAATGCTAATTGCACTTTCAGTTTCCAAAACAATATTTCACCCCATTAGGATAGTCGATAGAATTAGCCTTATGAAAGCTGATACAATCAAACAATATCACTCTCCCATAAATAAGGGAATATGAGCACAATGCAATCAAACCAAAGTGGTACAATGATAATGACTTCTACGAGTTTCATCGAGAGAAGGGACACAAGACACCCAATTGTTATCGATTGAAACATGCTATCCAAGATCTGATTGACATAGGGATCATCGACGTAACCAACACCCAAACAAAAGGAACAACTGATCATATGATATTCAATGACACATTCTATGATCACAATAAAGGGAAAATCTTTAGGTCTAGTGGATAGTCAAAACAAGTCAACTACACTTATGCCAACAGTGATAACACTATCAATTGCCTAAATCCTTCAAATAGCTATGTGGCCACCATCACTATCAGAGACCAAGGTAACAAATGTGTTGTAACCACGCGTCATGCAAGAGTTGTCTTGCAAGGAGCACCTTCCTCATCTTCTACACTAGTCAACCCTCAAGCAACCTCAGATCCACAAACAAGCCTAGTGGATCAGCTAAAGCGCACGCCTGCCCAAATCTCCATGTTTGACCTCTTACGCATATCTCCACAGCATAAATAAGCACTTGACCAAGCCCTTCAGGAAGCAGTTGTCCCAAGGGACATAACCCCTGAGAGTTTCTGAATGATGGTTAACCATATAGAAGCCAACAAGCATGCAACATTCCTAGACCGTGATGTACCACCGCACAAAACCTTGCATAATGACCCCTTGCACTTTCTTTTACAAGTCCACAAAAGCACAATCCATAGAGTCCTTGTTGATGGCAGAGCTGGATTAAACATTTTTACTTTAAAGTTAATCAAGCAATTAGGCTACTCAGAATCTAGTAATGATGTCACAAGAAGGATCAACATCAAAGCCTATGATGAAGGGGAAAGATCCTCCAAAGGTATTATCATTCTACCAGTCTGGATTGGTCCAATTGTCAAGAACACTCCCTTCCAGATCCTAGACCTAGATTTGGGATATAACATGTTACTAGGAGACCATGGATACATGAGATGCAAGATGTACCCTCCACATATCATCAGTGCATCAAGTTCCCACACGAGGGGGAAGAAATCATTATTGAGGGAGATCCAAATCCATTCCAGTACTGTAATGCGGTTCAAACTAGTAATGACAACCAGGTTCCTTTGAACCAAGAGGCAAGTATCCCGTCCACATAAAATTCAATTCCCAAAGATATCATAAGAAAAGTGGGAAAAATATCTATTACTCACAAGGGATGTGGTGAGTACATGTTAGAATTTAATCTTTCCTTGGTTGAAAATATGTAATTAAACGATAAACCAAGGTATCCTTATTTGTATTTTTCCTCTAGTCCAAGTAGGAGGACATGTCACAATTTTATAATTCCTTGAATAAGGAAATTAGATATTCCTCCTTAAGAGGAATCTCACATTTGGCACACACACAATGTGAATGTGGCATGCATAGAACATGGGAGTTACATGCAAACTCCTCCACTCATCTCTACTTAAGAGATGCCTCTCACACAGTTGCTCTAATAATCTTCTCTTATTTCTTACTTTTCCTCACATTCTTATCTTTCTCTCAATATTCTATTGAGCTCATTGCTCTCATTCTTTAGGCCTTGTGCCATATTCATATTCTTCACAAGGGATTTTTCTTGTTTTCCCCCTTTCAATTCCTTGTGTTCTTGTCTTGGTTCTTGGAGCATTTTGGTGATCTATTGGCTTGATACTTTGAAGTAATTCCTCTCTATCTCTCTTGGTGAATTTGGTAAATTTATTTCATGCACTCACACTTGAATTCTTTCATTTTCTCTACTTCCTTTTTTTATGATTTCTAACATGGTATCAGAGCAGGTTTAATCCTTGTTTGTTGAGTGTTGCATGTAGGGAATTTGAAGGTTATTTCGGTCGTGAAGGAGAAATACTTCTTTTTGTTATCTAACCATTTTTTTGCAGGTTTTGTTTCATTGTTTCTTGCAAATCTAGCATTTGTTTTAAAAAATTTCTTAGTTCTGGATGGCTTTCCGCTAGATCGAAGGTTTTTTCATCCTCTTTTCAAGTTTTTTTTAAAGAACTAAAATACCCTCTGTCGGGCAACCGCAAGGGATTTTTAGTTTTTTTTTCTATTCAACATTCTTTAAAGCTCTAGATTTATACATTTAATATGTTCATCTAACATTGTTTTTTGCAGGTCTAACATTATATCTCACTCAAATCTATTTCTTAAATATCTAACATCTTATCTGCAGATTTATTTCATTATCTCTATGGATTATAGATTTGCCTTGTCTCTGGTTTCTCATATATCTCAGCTGTTTCTGTTTAATATATCTCTGATATTATTTTCTGTCATATATTGAGTTTACTGTTATATAATTTTATATATCATTGTCCTTTGTGCAGGCTTTCATCTTCATTATATTACAGTATTATAGCCCCTCTGTCCATTTTCTTAGCCTCTTGCAGTATTAACTTGTTATATTGGTCTTGTCTTATTCTTTCCTCCTTGCACAACTCCTCATTAAGAGGGCATTATATTTCATTAAGGGGAGATTGCATTTTTCTCTTGGTATTGTGCCTTGTGTTGGAATTTGTTCCTCCAGGCTGTACGCAAATCCTTTTAAAATATTTTAAAATCTATTTAAATCTATTATAATTCATTGAGCAGGAACACTTAAGAGCATTTTGCACTGGTTATTCTCCTCACTGCCCAACTTATATATTTTTATCTCATCTTAGTGCAGCCTCACTTTACCCATTCATTGTTGCAGTTTAGCGCAACATTTCACGTCAGCTTATATTGCACAGCTTATAACTTTTAATCTTACCTTATTGCTCAGCTTTTAACTTATTATATTGTGCAACTTATAACTTAATATATTGCACATTTTCTTTAGTTATAAGTTCTGCAGACTAATATATATTTATTGCGCATCATTGATATTACTTGCGCAACATTAACCTTTACCTTGTCTTATTTCCTTGCGCTAAATTTGTCTCTTTCATAGCGCAGATTTATTCTTTACTTGCCGCAGATTAATACCTTTGTCTTCATTGCATTGGGCAGCTTATTCATTTAGCATTGCATCATTCTCTAAGTCTTTTTTAGCGTAGCTTTGTCTGAATTTTTGTATTCTTCCTTTGGTCACCTTGGCGCAACATTTTTACCAGTCTAATGTTGTTTGATTGAAAGATTTAGCTTTTTAACCAGTCTTCATTACCTCTGCCTTTCTTTTCATTAGCACAACATAGTATTTTGTTTAGTTTGTTAGCGTAGCAAGCTGTGGTTTCAGTTTTTTATTCTTCAGTTTCAAATCATTTAATATCAGTAATCATTAAAGTTATTCATTGGTTATAATAATTCTAACATTCTACAAATCTGGTAAGAACATCAGTTATTTTACTAGTTTTTCATTCTGGTTAGAATATTAATTATTGTTCTCATATTCTTTTCTGCAAATCTGTGAATTGTCTAAGTTTAGTTGTAGTTTGAATATTCCTTTGACTCCATTTGCTTCATTATTTGTTTATAATTTAAGATTCATTTATTATACTTTTCATCTAATTTGACATCTAATTTACTTTATCTCATTTTCATATTGTTCTTCTAATTTAGTATTTCATCTTTTAAAACTTTGTTTAATTCAAAAAAAATTAAACGTCATACCTTAGCACATGTAAAGTTAAATTCATTTTTCTTAATCTTGATCATTATATATTCTTTGTTATTCACTTTGTTTAAGTTAATTTAATCATTAATCATGTCTACTCTTATTTCTAAAATCAAACTAAATAGTTCTAATTACCATCAATAGAAAACTCATATTTTATTTCTCTTTCGATCTAAACATCTACTTGAAGTTGCTACAGATGCTTCCATTGAACTAGCTACCTCTGCTTCACAAGCAGAAAAAGATGCATGGAAAACAAAAAATGAAGAAGCCCTTGGTTTGATTGGTCTCTCCATCGTTCCTGATCTTTATGTCCTCATTGGACATTGCACCAAAGCTCATGAAGCGTGGGCCATTTTACAACAAACGTATGAAATCTCATCTGAATCACGTAAGATTCAACTCCAAGACAACTTGGAGGACTTAAGGTATAATGATTTTAAAAATATGGATGAATTTTTTACTTAATTTTGATGCAATTAAAACTCAACTAAGTGGTGTTAATGTTAGTTTAAGTGATATTAGATTAATTACTATTATTCTTAAGAAATGCCTTCCTAAAGAGTTTCAACAATTTATCACTAATATTCATTCTCAGCTTGCGATTCCTACTTTAGCTCCTCATTTAACTTATTCTATCTTTCAAAATTTGTTACGTCAAGAGGAGGGTAAATTATTGCAATTTGGCACCATTAAGTCTTTTGAACATGCTTTTGTTTCTAAATCTCAAAATCATAGTAATAAATCACATACTTCTAATAGTAATCATCATAATAATAATTATTCCAATAACAACAATAAATATCGTAACAATAATAATCATAATAATGGTTATTCAAATAACAATAATTATAATAATAATTACTCAAACAACAGGTCTAATTCTAGGCCATCATACAATAATAATTACAATAATCAACATAATAAAAAACCACATTGTACTTATTGTGGTAAACATGGTCACCTAACTAATGTTTGTTTCAAAAAGCAAAATGATAAGAATCCCATCAATAACAATAATCAAAATAACTTCAAATCTCAAGGTAATAAATCTCGTCATGCTTTTACTGTTTGTTATAAAGCTTCTCATGCATTAGAATGGATTATTGATAGTGGCGCTTCTCATCATGTTACATCTCATAGAGAAGTATTTGATTCTTTGCAACCTGATACTACTAATGT
>MU225222.1:139177-155861 GCA_018584345.1 Thuja plicata | reverse complement strand
CCCCTCCCACCATCTCGGCCCCCATCTCTCCCCCATCCTCCATCTTGACCACCAACACAACCTAAATCTCTACCACCTCCACCTCTGCCACCTCCATTCCTACCACCACCATCCCTCCCTCCATCCCTCCCTTGACCGTGCCTCTGACATGGCCTCCTTAATAGTCTACCAGAAATAGGGTGTGACACATTAGTCAGTGGCTCTGGATGAGTAGCCTTCCACCATGCATCATATTGTGGAGTAGTGCCTGCAAAGAGACCAAGTTTAGACATCAGTAACATATAAAGGATAAGCATAAAAGACTAATCAAAGAAGCTACGTCTAATAAAGCAGAAAAGATAACTACACTAAGACAAATATGAAAAGATAAGTACATTAGGTAGGGGCATAAGCTAAAACATACCAACAACAACAGTGGTTGATCGCCAAGTCCATGCAACAGGCATGAGACCCTGGAACTCAGTAATAGCTACATCAAGAGGAACGACTGCACCCCAAAGAGTATCATCTCTCGATCTACGAGCAAAGTAGGCATACCAATAAGTGACATCCTTCCTCTACCCAAACTTTTCCAATACCCTCTCGGTGTTGTGGAAGTCTATCCATGCACATGCCTACTGACACGATCGATCAAGAACCTCCACTAATGATAGAAAGGTAAATGCGCATCCTCTCCATCCCAAACATGATAGTCCCTGTAAGGCCTCCAAATAAAGTATGACATCATATCAAGCTAATGCCGCAAAAACATCAAGTGTCCCATATGAGACTAAACGATGGCACCCTCATACATAAATACATACGATCTCCCCGCAGGAATATCCCGAGCACCTACGGGCCTGCACACTGCAATATGCTCCCAAGCCCATATCTGAAGCAAAGTCGCACTGCAACCTAGAGACTTACCTCCAAGGTAAGAAGCATAGAACATATGGAAGTACATTTGGGCCAACATGCACAGACCCTAGGCATATACGGTATGATCTCGAACCATACCCCGGAGACAAGCACCAAACCCGACATAGAATCTGTGCTAGCAACAATTAGGACACAAGATCCCACAAATCAAACTATCTAACAAAGTAGACATCCTATCTAAGCCCATACCAAACCTAGACCAAGGGATATCATAGGGATCAAACATCCCAAGATGATCCTGGGGCAGACTAGAAAGCTCAGACAGAGCAGTCACACCAGCGTCTCGGTCGTACTCAACAAGGGCACCCTAGATAAGAATTTGTAGGATGCGATACACATCATCCAGAGTGACTATGTACTCGCCAGTCAGTAAACTAAAATTACATGTCTCAGAGTTTCATCTCTCTAACAAGGTAGAGATCAGACCCCTATTGGTCATGATCTCGGGCATATAACACACCCAGTAGAGGCCTAACTACCTCAAAATATCTCTCTCGGCCTCAGTAACCTGAAAGTGCAAAATTAAACCTAAGGGTATTGACTCCCGGCAATGCAGGATAGTCCCAAAAAATTGCAAAACAACAAAAAGAAACCCATTAGTATCAGGTTGGAGAAAAATATCAGACAAATCATCATGCTGGCTCAAACTATGCAAGAACAATCAATTGTCATAGTCAAACAACAAATGTGGCACTCTTATGCATTTTGCAGCTCTTAAATAGCAAATGCAGAAAACAACTGATAATTGCGGTATTAAAGAAGTTGAATGCAGAACACTTATCATATGCGGCATTGGACCCGCAATTGCAACATTGGACCCGCAATTGTGGCAAAATTGTAGCCTATTGTGGCAGTAGATGCATAAATTCAAAAACATCAATTTCTTTCAAAGCGTAATTAATGAGCATTAATGACAAGGAGGACAAGGTCACTCACCGGACGTCCTACGCCAGCTAGATGATGAAAAGTATGAACTTGATCTAACACGTGCACGACCCCAGGAATGCCTGCCATAGCTCAAAGAACTCAGAAAAAGCAGAGAAAACATCAGACAAACTTACCAAAGATCCAGAGCTCGAAGAGTGCAAAGTGACAAATGAATGGCCCACCTAGCTATTTATAAAGGTTTCAAAAAACCCTAATTCCTCCAAGACCTCAAATTTATCTTCCCAGGCCCCCAGAAACTTCAACACTCAATATCAGGGGCATAATGAAGCTTTTTTTCAACCTCACTCAGATACCCATATTATCAATTTGCAATTTCAACAAATTAACACTCATGCCGTGACTTTTCGCTCAAATTTGTTGAGGGGTATAAATACACCTACTATCGCCGAGGCAAGCTAGGGCAGGACCAAAATGGAGAATCTTTGACACATTGCAACAAGCCACATTGCATCAAATAGGGGAAAATGTAGACACCCTGAAATGGACAGACTTGCGACTTGACATTAAAAACACTAATTTTCATCTATTAATTAACGGTTTTTTAAATCATTAATTAATCATCTATTTTCTTCTAAAATCATTTCATCTATTAATTAATGACTTGTGAAATCATTAATTAATCATATATTTTCTTCTAAATTCATTCCCCAAATCATCTAATCAAATTCCCAAAATTAATTAAATAATTAATTTTATTTAATTAATTAACCTTAATTGATTAATTACCATTAATTAATTAACTAAATTCAATTTCCTATAGTTTAAATTGAAATATTTAAACTTACTAATTAAATTCACCCAATTAAGTTAATTTCAATTAAATTAATTTCATTTCATTCAATAAAGCAATTCTAAATCAAAAAAAGAATTTAATTATCTCACATGTTGAAAACTTTAATTTTAAAAATGAATTAAATATTTATTTATTATCAAAGAGATAACTGCCAATCAGATCACATGGGTTACTAGACCCATCTCTCCAGTTCACATCGGTAACTCTACCCACCTATTCAGTTCTAAAAGGTAACTCAAAATTAGCTCTTCAGTTAACCAAACTCTATCTCCTCTCACCCAGTTGATGAGGTGGAGTTTACTGATGGCTTCTAAAGTTCCCTTTCATCTCAACCGTTCATCTTCCTATCTCTGGGATTGATCTCAACTGTTCATCTCATTCTCAATTCCTATAAAACAAACCCTTCATAACCATTTGAAGGATCCAGGATTTCAAGCTCACATGCGCCATTACTCTGTCATATTGGTTCTAGCATTCAATCCATCTTGCGATCACACACACACATTTAAATTATCGAATTCTTGACCCTCCCAAGTCATAGACGCTACCCACACCAATACTAAGCATCAAAACCAACATTTTGGAAGGAGTAGAGAGAGACAATAGAAGCTTCAAGAAAATGGGTTTTCATTCATTTGTTTTCCTTTTATTTGCTTGTACATTTTATTGATACGTTAAGTGTTTGTTATTAGTAGTTTTTGTATTGATTTCCCCATTGCAAACCAGTGCTACTAACCCTCGTCGTTGGAAAGAAAAGCAACCATGATCAAGCACATACACTTGTCTATACTGTTTCACTCCCCCTCTTAGTGCTTGTGCATACTAGCATTACTTGCATATACTTTTGGTGAATCATCTTCCTTTCTGAACTTATAACTGATCAAAATAGGAGTACATACTGGTTTAGAACTTTCCAAACCAAATGTTTTTAACAATTCCTTGACATACTTGTATTGAGAAATGAAAATTCCATTAATGTTATGATTTACCCGCAACCCAAGAAATAAATTTAACTCACCAATCATGGTCATCTCAAATTCATTCTACATCTCCTCTGCATATTTCCTGCGCAAGTCATCTTTTTCTTCAAAAATAATGTCATCAACATAAACAAAAACAATCAGAATTTGATTTGAATAAAACTTGTAATACAAGTTACTATCTGCAGAACCTTTCTAAAATCCTCATCCAATCAGATATCTATCCAATCTACCATACTAGGCTCTCAGTGCCTACTTTATTCCATATAATTCCTTCTTCAATCTGCACACAACATCTAGATCACCTTCTGATCCGAATCTTTTCATTTGTTAAGTGTAAACTTCTTCCTTTAGTTCTCCATTGAAGAATGCTAACTTAACATCCATTTGATAAAATTTGAAATCCTTATAAGCTACAAATGCTAAGAATATCCAGTTTTCCTTCATCTAAGAAACAAGGGCATAAGTCTCATCAAAATCAATACCCTCAATCTGAGTGTAAACCTTTCGTACTAACCTTTCCTTTTTCCTTAGTACTTTATCACTTTCATCCATCTTGTTTTGGTAAACCCACTTTGTACCAATCACATTCTTATCAGCTAGTCTTGGCATAAGTTCCCAAGTTTGATTGTTTTATATTTGATCAAGTTCTTCCTTCATTTCTCTTACCCAATTCTTATCATTACATGCTTCTTCTGTAGATTTAGGATCAATTTATGAAAGTAAACATAACCAAATTTTCTCTTGTTCTTCTCTACTTCTAGTAACAAATCCTCTATTCTTATCACCAATAATCCTATTCTTAGAGTGATTTATTTGTACATACCTTGCTGTCTTATTTTTATATGTTGAAGCCTTCCTTGTCCCTTCCTCATATTTCTTGCCTTCCTTTCCTCTATCCTCTGTATCAGACTCATATTCAATGTGCTTCTCAGGAGTCTTATGAAAATCTTCATCAACCTTCACATTCACACTTTCAACAATCTTATTTAGTTTCTTGTTGTAACACTAGTATTCTTTTCTCTTTGTAGAGTATCCTAGAAATATGCCTTCATCCACTCTTCTATCAAATTTTCCAGTATTGTTCTCAACTTTCCAAATGTAGGATCTACTTCCAAAGATCTTGAAATACTTTACTCTAGGTGCTCTTCCATGCCATAGCTCATATGATGTCTTTCCATACGTCTTATGTTAAAGTACTTTGTTAAGTGTGTACATAGTTGTATGTGTTTCTTATGTCCAGTAAACCTCTGGTAAACTTGATTCCTTTATCATCTTCCTTTTTGCTTCATGCATTATCTTATTCATCCTTTTCATTATACCATTTTGTTGTGGTGTTCTAGCTACTGAAAAATTATATCTTGATTCCATGTTTCTCAAAAAAATCTCAAACTCATCAGATGTGCAATCTCCTCCTTTATCAGATCTCATACATTTGATTTTTCTACCACATTTATTCTCAACTCTAGCTTTAAAAATACTGAACTTCTCAAATGCTTCTGATTTTTCTCTTAGATATGCAACCCAAGTCAATCTTCAATAATCATAAATAAAGAGTATGAAGTATCTACCACCTTGTAAATTCCTTGTTTTGGTAGGACTACAAAAGTTGGTATGTATTATATCCAGTAAACCAGTAGATGAATAATCCTTATCTTTGAATGATTCTCTTCTCTTCTTTCCTTCCTAACATCCTTTACAAATAACATTGTCTAGTTTACACAATCTAGGTAAGTCTCTTACTACACATGATGAACTGATTATTACTAATGTATCAAAATTAATGTGGCACATCCTCTGGTTCCAAATCCAACTGTCATAAGTCCAAGAGAGTAATCATCCTTTTGTAGCTCCTTGAAGTTGGTACATGTTTCTTCCTGTCCTTTTTCCAACTACAATTATTTCTCCTGATCTTTTCTGAATCTCACTTCCTTCATTCTTGAGCACAACATCATAGCCATTCTCACACATATATCCAACACTCAAAAGATTGTGACACAAACCCTTCACACAATATAGTTTTTTAGTGTTATGGTTTCCATCAAAAGTTATTAAGCCTCTACCGATAATATATGTTTCCTTATCATCACCAAATATAACAGGACAACCATCATATATATCAAGTGTTGCAAATTTACTTTTATCACCAGTCATATGATTTGAACGACCACTATTAATCAAACATTCATTATTTTTAGACCTAACATACAAAGCAGTCTCAACATTATCATCAATTTTAGGACATATTTTAGAAATATCAATCCCTGGTTTTTCTTCTTTAGCATAAAATAAACAATCTTTTGTTTTTGACTCATCATCTGAAATACTAGTATATTCATTAACATAGTAACCTTTCTTGTTGAACTTCTTAAATCTCTTCCTAGGACCTTTCTTTGGACACCTAGTAGCCAAATGACCAATTTTCCACATTTAAAACATTTAAGAGGTAACATACCTTTGTATTTTCCAATACCTTTCTTCACCTTTCTTGCAAAGTTTACTTCCATCTTATCTGAATCTTCATCACCATTCAGGTCTTTCTCTAACTTTTTTTCTTTAAATATTGTCTCAAATTTTCTCTTCTCTTTTCTAAACTTCCTTAATTCAAATGCAATTAGGGTTTCAAACAAGTGCTCTATGGTAAACCTCTTCAGATCATATACCTCCTCAATCATCGATATCTTGTCACTATAGCTATTCAATAATGATATCAAGATATTATTCATAATATCTTCATCAGTGATATTTGCCCTTTGATTCACGACTTCATTCACTACATTTTCAACCCTCTAAAAGTATCTTCTTATGTCTTCATATTCTTCCATTCTCATATTCTCATAATGTCGCTTAGTTGTTAGCTTCTTAGATAACTTAACCTATCATTTCCTTCATAAATTTATTTAAATTTTCCCAAAATTCATAAGCAGTCTTTAATGAAACAACCTTTGTTAACTTATTCTTTGATAAAGCACTAAATATTTCATACCTTACTTTCTCATTCTCCTCATAGGTTGTGTTTTCATTTGGAGTAGTGAGGCCATTCTTATGTAACACATACTTTTTCTCCACATGCTTCCAAGTGGTGTAAAAAATAGAAATCATATGTCCTCTCATCTGCTCTTTTCATGAATTTTAGTAAGATCCATCAAACATAGGAATGTTCAATTTTTGTACTATCAGATCTTACTCAAGCGATTAAGCTCTATATCGAGGAACCAAGATTTGATACCAATTGTTGAATGGGTTGAACAACTAAGGGGGTGAATCGGTTATTCACAGACACTTATTAAAACTTTTACTAAACTAGTAAGCACTTAAATAATTTAGAAGCTTATAAAAAATATAAACATGAAAGCACAAAATCATCAACACAAAGAACACTAGAATTCACATGGAAACCCAAACTGGGAAAAACCACAAAGAAACTAATTCTCATGAAATGTACATTGGTTAAGGTAGTTTTTACAAGGTCTCACTATCAATTTTCTCATTGCGGGTTGGACTCTATCAGTTGGGTTCACTACCCAGAAATAAGAAAGGCTCACTGCTAATTACAAATAGGCTCATTGCCAATACAAATTGGCTCACTATTAGAATTTAAGAAATGAAAGAAAGAATCCACCACCGAATTCATTGTCACTGATACTCTACAATACAAAAATTATATAATAGTCTATTATTGATTACATCAACTCGCACCTACATCAACAAATAGATCTTTCCTTGTTATATTCACAATCATTTTGCATATTACTCGCATCCAAGAAACCACAACAACAAATGGGAATATCACTCTCTCTATACTACTTAATGTCATCAACCAAGTCAGCCTAAACCAATTTGAAATAGGTCACATTGAAACATCCCCTTTCTGGTAAGGAATGAAACATTGACCACCTCACTCAATACAAGATGCTTCACACATATTATCACCCTACACAATCTCCAAGATATTTGGTACCAACAAATAGGATCTATACGATACAATTTAAATTCATCAACCAAAGAAAAAAAATGCATCCAAGATATGACCGATCCAAAACAAACATTCCACCATATGTTGTACACTAAAAGGGACCACCACTGACATGGATAAGAATAAAAATTAAGCAAAATCCTTCGGTGAACATTTCTCCCGATACAACAAAGATATCGGTACACACATTAACCGATACAATAAAACAATCAACTCATCAATGACCCACAACTATGCATTGGATATGTTGGCACCAATGACAACCATTAATAAAAAACATGAATAGCATCAACTTCACATTCTAAAAAAAACAAGGTATAGCTTAGGGATGAAGAAAAAAAGAGATAGAGCTAGAAGAAAGATTTGGTTAAGCTAGAGTAATATGTGAACTCGGTGCTTGTGAAATTCAAAATGTTACCTTGTAGATCCTTAGTAGCTACTATTTTGTGACGAATAAAGTTATCAACTAAGGATTGTCCAAAATCTCATTCGAGATAGAGTAAATTATCAAAGTATTGTATACAATTAGTGTTTGTAGTTTGATGTATCTCATGGTCTATACGAGGAGATACATTTCCCAAGTAGTGGAAGTCCTAATTCAATTTATGGATAGTCTTGGATAGGTGCATTAGAATCTAGTTAAGAAAGTGTCTAGACATTCACGGGTTACTTCTAAGTATTCCCTATATTTTCATGGTTATTCTAGTGGACCTTTGCATTTAGTTTGTATTTGTGAGCTTGTTGATTTAGATTGGGTAGGTGACATTAATAGATAAATATCCACAAGTAGATATATTTTCATAATGTATGGTGGTGTTATCAGTTGCATGAGTAAGAAGCTTAGGTTGTAGTTTCTTTGTCCATTGTAGAAGCAAAGTACATAGAAACTACTCATTCCTATAAGAAATCAATTTGTCTTATGAGATAGTGTTTTGATATTGATGTTGATACAACATATATTATGATCTATTGTGCCAGTGAGAGTGCCATTAGCTTGTCTAAGAATCCTATTTTTCATGTAAGAACAAAGCACATTAATCTTTAGTTTCAATTTGTTTATGATATGGTAGAAGATGAGAAGGTGAAGTTGGAGAAGGTTGATACTTTGACGAATGTGACAAATGCATTGACAAATCTAGTGAGCACTGAAAGGTTCAGATGGTGTGCCAATTTTATGGATCTTGGGGTCAACTGCGGGTCTTAAACAAGTAGGAGAATGTTGGGATTAAGGACTCTCAACCTTGGAGCCCTAATACTGATTATTTGTTTTTAATTAATTATTTTGTGTACATAATTTTGTATATCCTAACTTATTAACTTCCTAACTTGTCATTATTTTGGGGGACCTCTCGGTGTGGTGGCATAGTACATGGCTAGTGATGAGATGTCATAATCCCTATTTTCTAAGAATTTGGCGTCCATTTGAAAGATGTTGTAATTTTCGTAATTTGTTGTCATATATTTCTATTTGGAGTAGAAATTAATTTGGTAATTTCCTATGTTGACTAAAGAGTATTATTTTACAATTTCTATTATGGATTGTAGTTATATTTTAGCAACTAACATTTCTCACACATGTTAAGTATGGAACATGTAGAGTTGACATTGGAGGTTGATTTTTTAGTTGATTTTACAAGTGATGATTTGGTAAATTATTATTTTAGCCAATTCCTAACTATGCAAATATGACATGTTGAGCTCTTGTTCACTTCTAGGAATGAGAGTTGGTTTTTGGTGTGTTTGGCATCCATTCTTTACTTTGGAGTGGTTTTAAAGATATGGTACCTTAACTCATTTTTTCTCGTAGATTGAATATTTTTAGAGACATTGTTATGGTGTTAGAATTATTCCAAAATCTTATAATAGTGTTAGAATTATTCCAAAATCTTATAATAGTGTGAAGACTTTTGAAGATCATAGCTCTAAGATTGTATTGTAACTATAATTATTGTTGATAAATATAAATGAGCTAAGTGCTTGGAGTGAGGGTTTTTTTACCAAAAGGGTTTTCTCACATTTATGTTGTCTCATGAGTTTCGTTAAAGGTAAGAATCCTTGAATAAGGGTTTAAATAAGGCAAGCCCCTTAGTATCACAACCAAACATTTTCTTCTTTCTCTCAGTGTGCAGGTTTCAAGTTATAAGTAAACAACAAATTTTGGTGATACCTTTATACCTTTCGACATTTAATTTGATTCTCATAGTTTATAACTTCTTACTATAAATTTCTTTGTTTCTTTTATTTTAAATATTTTGTATACATAGTGATCTTACAATATTCATTTTACATGTGTATACATTTCTTATGAGGCATTCATTTATTTTCATCTCACATTTATATCAAATGAAAATGTTTCATGTTTATGTTGTGGTTGAGGCTTCCAAAAATATACAAAATCATCTTTGAAATCTATACCTTGTATTTTTATACATTTCACTTTTTAATTGTTAACTCTGGATATATTGTGTTGTTATTGAACACCTCATTTATTTTCAATTATAAAAAATTTCTCAAGAGGATAAGTCATATAGGCAAGAGGACTTTTGATTCATCCAAATGTAAGGTAGGATATCGATTCTCAAGGAAGAAACATTCCTTTTAAAGGATCAATTTTTATATCTTACAATAAAATGACAACATTGGAATAATCTACAAAGGAAAACTCAAAGACAAAGATTGGACATGGGAACTATAAACCAACTAAGTCTATGGATACATTAGAGTACCCTCATTAACAATTGAATTTAAATGCATTATACCATATTTTTGAAAACTTTCACAAGGATGAGGGAAAATTCATAAAACCAAGTATTATTAGGGCTTCATATCTAAACAAGGCTATGGGAAAAATTATTATGTTCTCTCAAGAATTGATAGCAATTTATTTCCCACCACATTATTAAGGAAGATGTCATTTACAACATAGACAAGGGGAGCCTATCATGATGATGAGTGAAGAAATATTTATGTATATGAACTGCATTTTCTATTGGGATAAGATGTACAACACCTTGCATAATTTTTAATTTACTATTATGTGTGTGGTGTACGTAGGGGATCCTAGAAGTATTTGTGTTACAAAGAGTTAACATTGTTGCAGGAGCCTCTTTATGCGTAGTATGTAAAATTGGGATATATCTTGAATGTAATTCATTAATTTATATTGATTTAATATTATATAAATTTATTTAATAAAGTACCCAATATTAAATGTGGGGTCAATAGTTTTTTAGTCACATTTACTTTACCACTTGGATGTATTCTGTGAGCTCATGGTTTTACTTGGTTGTATGGTTTTATACAAGCAAACACTTGTTTAGTGGTTAAGGTTGGCTAAGTGAGTGAGGTATCATATTACTAAGTCTTTCTATAGAGAAAATGTGTGAAACATGACATGGGATGTGTGGATTCATGCTTGGACACATTAAGGATGCATTAAAGGGCTTGATATTTTGAAAGTATTCACTGTAACTCTGTAAGTACTTTCTATTGTTTTATTTTTTAATAATAGCATGGAGTATAGATTATTTTGGAGGATATTTTTTCCCTCTTACAAGTTTTTACAAGGTATATATTGTGTTTTCTTGCAAATTTTCTATTTTATCTATGTATAATGGTTATTTTGTATATTTATATGCATACTTTTCCCTCATGGGTTATGCAGGGAGTGAGTTAAATGAACTAGGTTTTGATGTATTATTTCCTAACATTTACCAAAAATCAAATAGTGGTACAACATAATGTTGGATGTTCCTAAGATGTTGTTTAGATTGTGCATATATCTTGGCATTAATGTTTTGTCATTGATTTCAACGTACTTCTACTGTTGAAGATAATGTTCCTAGTATGTTCAGAAAGGTTAAATTTCTTGGTACAGATACTACACAAAATATCTATAGTTGTGATCGTACAGTTGTGATATGAGATGTATCTAGCTGATACATGTCAGTTCACAAATGTTAGAGTGATGATTTGTGACAGTTGTGATTGATTTATATAAGACTGGTATTTTGGTTGATTAGGAAGTGACAGAGTTTCAATTTTTTTATCAGTATGTATTGGTGTTGAAGATTTGTTGGTTTCTAACCTGGAAGTGAGTTTGGGACATGCATATGTGTCCTCAACTCAAGTGGTTTATGATTTGTATAATGGAAAGCTTATTTTCTTGAGTAACAGAGTTTGTAAATATTATTGTTAATGAACAGTGCAGAGATGGAATTATATCTTGAGTTCATGTTGATCCTAAGATTGTTGAGGTACTTAATGTTGCTTGTTGATCTTTCTTGATTGTGTTATGATCATGTTTCTAATCCATATTGGTCGAAGTGATGAGGTTGCATGATTCACATGTAAGGTGTTGGTGTTCTTCATTTGGTCTTAGTTAGCCTGATAATGTAATGTGCTACAAAGGTTTAGAGTGTGATTTATGGATCTAGAGTGTGTTTGAGGTTATTGATTGGGTCATTGTAATGTCTTGGATAAAATTCAATTGATCACATTGTGGAATGAATTGTAATCTATTTAGTATTGGAAATTAGGTCCTTGGTCAGCCTACTTGAGATGATTTGATGGATTGTACTTATAGATGTAATCATTTGAATTTACGAAGTAGTAGAAGTGAGAGAGAATGTGTATAAAAATGAGATAAATGATCTATTTCATGTTGTATGAAGATGAATGGGTAGAATCTAAAATAAGATAGAGATATGTGCACTTCATTGGAATTTTTTTGGCATAACAAATGCTATCAGTCAGTTTGTATGTTTAGACTGTAAGTCCTCTTTGATCTATGATTGGTTGATAATGTATGGAAGTGAGCGTTTTTGTAATTATGTTTGAGTACTGAGCTCTAAGAAGTGTGGCTAAATGCATGTGCATTCCCCTTTTGTAATACTCCTAATAGTGTACAATATTTATTTCTGAGTGCACTCATCTTGTGGGTTCTATAACCATTGTGGTTTTTCCCCTAACCTAACAAGGTTTCCATATCAAAAATCTTGGTGTTATGTGTAGCTTATTGTATTGAGATATTGCTTTCATGTTTATGCTTCAGATATGAGATTAAATTTTATGAGTTGGTTAAATTTTATTGATATTGTGGCACAACTGATTCACCCCCCTCTCAGTTGTGTGTTCTCTTCTTAAGGTCTAACAATCAGTATTAGAGCTAGTGTACTCTTTGGAAACCTTGACCACTTGAGGAGATCTAGGATGTTGACCTTTAAGAAAGATAGTCTAAGATTTGAAGGAACAAATTATACTATATGGAAGGACTAGATGATTACATACTTGAGATGTCTTAGTGAAGAACATTGGGCTATTACAAAGAAAAATTACAGGCCTCCTATTGATCTTGCTACTGCGACTGTCGATGAGAAGAAATAATATGAGATTAATATAAGAGAATATGAAACCTTAAAGAATGTCTTGTCAGATGTTGAATATACAAATGTTCTAGGGTTGGAGACTTCACATGAAGTATGGGAAATTTTAGAAACATAATATGAAGGAGACAAGTTTGTGAAGCAAGAGAAGCTACAAATCTTGATAGAAAAATAGGAAACATTAAGGATGAGAGAAGATGAGAACATTGCTATCTATGTGAATAAGATTACTAACCTTGTTTGTGGAATAAGATGTGCTGGAAGAGAATTGGAAGAAAAGGAGATTTTTTTTTAAATTTTGAGATTCCTGCCTCCTTCTCATGAACATAGAGTTGCTTCTATTGAGAAATCGTAATTATGACTATTGTGACAAGAGATACATTATTTGGTAGGTTATCTTCTTTTGAAATGAGTGAATTTGAAAATAGATTTCCAAAAGTTGAGTTTGCATTTAAAGATACTATTTCTAAATAAAATCAAAGATATGACCCTGGTGAAAGTTCATCTAAACATGGTAAATATGCTAAGGAATGGAAACAAATTGAGAAAAAAGAAAGAGACCTTGAAGATCTTGAAGCCCTATTTGCAAAGAAGCTACCTAAGGGTTCTTGTAAGTATGAAGGAAAGTTTCCTTTGAAGTGTTTTTCATGTAATAAGATTGGTCACATTGCTTCTAGATGTGCTAACAAAGAACCTAGGTACAAGCATACAAATTTCAAGCCTAAATATCAGAAGAATTGTTTCTATGTTGTTCATAAAGGAATAAAAGATGATGAATTTTAGAAGAGTGAAGATGAGATTGTGTTCATTTCTATTAGAGATGAGAATCCTATTGAAGAAAAAATCCTTGGTTTCGCATGTGGATAAGAGGGATGAATGGGTTATTGACAGTGGATGTTTACATATCATGACTAGAGACAAAAGAAAATTTGTGAATCTTGAAGACTATGATGGTGGTGTTGTTAGATTTGGTTACAATGCTCCCTGTTTGATCAAAGGAAGAGGTTCAAATAAAATTGATGGTAAGAGTAAAACTGATGATGTTTTGTATTTTGAAGATTTAAAGCATAATATTTTGAGTGTTGGACAGTTAGTTGATAGGATAGTTAGTTGATAAGGGATATCATTTGGAATTCAAAAATGGAATGTGTAAAATCATTGGAAGCACTAGAATTGAGATTGCATCAGGTACAAAGACTAGAGGTGATGTATTTAATTTGAACAATTCAGAGAATAGGTGTTTGATTGCAAAGGTCGATGACACTTGGTTGTGGCATAAGAGATTTTTTTATGTAAACTTTGATAACATTGTGAAGATAAGCACTAAAAATGTTGTAAGATATTTACCTAGATTGTTGAATCCCGATAATGTAATGTGTAAGGAATGTCAATTAGGTAAGCTAACTAAATATACTTGGAAAAGTAAGAAGTATTCGTCAAGAGGATTGTTAGACTTGGTACATACTGATTTATGTGGACCTACTAGAACTAAAAGTTATTATGGGGATAGATACTTTACTCTATTCATTCATGATTATTCAAGGATGGTGTGGGTACATTTTTGAAAGAAAAATCTAAGACATTGAAAAATTCAAGATATTTAGAGTTATGGTTGAAACTAAGATGGGTATGAAGATAAGATGTTTGAGATCTAATAGAGGTGAGGAGTTTACATTTAGAGAATTTGATGCATACTGTGAAGAGAGTGGAATAAAGAGGCAGATGTCTACTCTGCGAACCCCACAATAGAATGAAATTGTAGAGAGAAGAAACATAACAATTCTTGACACTACAAGGACTATGATGATTGAAGGAAATGTTTCACAAATATTGGAGAGAAGTTGTTAGCACAGTTGTTTATAAACTTAACTAAGTTCAAATCAAGCATGGTACTGATAAGACTCCTTATAAGATTTGGTAAGGTCATGTTCCTACTATGAAATATTTAAGAATCTTTGGAATAAAATGTTACATTAAGAGAGATGAAGATTTAGGAAAGTTTGATCCTAGAAGTGATGAGGGAATATTTCTTTGTTATTCTACAAAGAGAAAAGCATACAAATATTATAATCATAGATTGAGAAAGAATATTGAGAGTGCTAATATGAAAGTGGATGAAAGTTTTTAGAAACTAGTTAGATCTTGTAGCTATGAATCAGATGAAGAAGAAGGGAGTTAGATTGTGCAAGCACATAATATAAATCTGAATGGATTGGTAGAACAAAATGAAGAATTTGGAGATGAGGAAGCGTTGGAAACACAAGAGTCGGCTAAAAATCCAAATTTGAAGACTCTGAGGTATGTAAAGCTAAATCATTCAGAGAATAGGATTATTGGTGATAGAAACAAAGGTGTTCAAACTAGGGGAAGGATTGCTAGAAATTAAATTTGTTTGATTCATAAGATTTAACCCAAACATGTGGATGAAGCATGAAAAGATGAAAGTTGCTTCAAATCTATGGAAGAAGAATTGGAACAAACTGAAAAGAATAAGACATGGATTCTTGTTCCTAGACCTGTGGACAAGAATGTGATTGGTACTAAATGGGTATTCAAAAACAAATTGAATGAGGATGGTGAAGTGGTTTAGAACAAAAAAATAAATTGTAATGGATATTATCAAATGGAAGGTGTTGATTTTGAGGAGAATTTTTCTCTTGTTGCTAGAATTGAAGTTGTTAGGATGTTTCTTGCATATACTACTTACAAAAATGATGCAATGGAGATGTGGTGGTACACCCAAAATTGAAGATATTTGTCCTTCAAAAACCTTCTTCCTGCAATCAGTGCAAGGTTAAAGAAAAATGCCCTATGATCATCAATCACTGATGTAGAAAAGTGTCCTATAGGTCAGACAAACCACTAGGTTTATGGGTCTCAATCCCTAAGATCCCAAGCACAAAGAAGACAACTATTCACTAGTTGCTCCTAGGACACCCAAAAGAGCAATTTTTGGTTTAATGTGACAAATTGATGAAATGTTGCTGAGGAATGAAATTAGGCATGGATTCTAACTATTTGGGTCCAATAGCACATGTTCTAACAAGTTTTATACTTCTGCAACTTGATATTCCAATAGTTGCTTTGTAAAGGCAAAAAATTGCTACTAGCCCTAGTTGTGAGGTTTTGGATGCCCAATGCTTTGCAAACAAATGAAGGAACCAGACAAATGAGGTTTCTAGTACCCCCTTTGGACCCTTTGTACATTCCCAAAGTTCAGAGTTCTGGGTGTAATGGAGCCTTAATTTTGGGCATCCATGGTCAAATGGTTGATGCCTAATTCTTATAGTTCTAAAGTCACTACTATATTGGACAGTATAGATCGAGAGTTCACATCATCATCACAGCGAAATGGAACTGAATAAAATGTCAATGAAAGAAGTATATATAAATTAAGCATACTCCAAGGTTATGATTTAGTGTGAGAGAAGTTGTTCTTCTAGACATCCAGTATTCATCGTTTAGCATTCCTGAGATGTCACAACATTGTGATTGTGAGACCAAGCAATATCTACTGAAAATGCTCATGTAAGGAAATACAGATTCAGTCATGGATATTTATCCACTTAACCTGTTGAGAGTAGTATCTGAAATCATTTCATTCTGGGCATCAAGATATATCGGTTGGAGCATCCTTGGTGTTTTACGGCAAACATGTATTTGTCCCAGTTGCTTTTGAAGGAGT
>MU225222.1:104483-114553 GCA_018584345.1 Thuja plicata | reverse complement strand
AAAGACTTCACTCATATCTCATTAGCATAAAATTTGTTAGAACAAGTGAAAATAGCAATCTGTACTTAAAAGAAGATATTGATGGTAATATTCTGATTGCTGAAATTTTTGTTGATGATATCATTTTTGGGGGAAATGAATTATTGTGCAAATCCTTTGCTAATGAAATGAGCAAGGAATTTGAAATGTCTATGTTTGGGGAGATCAAATTCTTTCTTGTTCTACAGATTCTTCAACAAGATGCAGGCATATATATCACTCAGTCCAAATACATCAAGGAAGTGCTGATGATATTCAAGATGGAAGATTCCAAACCAGTTGGACCACCTATGGCTACCAGATGTAAGATGACAAAAGAATACAAATCAAATGAGGTAAATTAGACCTTATGTAGATCAATAATTGGAAAACTGATGTATGTTGTTCACACCAGACCAGATATAGCACATGCAGTTGGAATAGTTACAAGATTCTCTTTTAATCCCAAAGAATCACATATGAATATTGTCAAAAGAATTCAGAGACATCTTAAGAACACTGAGGACTATGGATTATGGTATAAAAGAGAAGTAAAATTTGAGCTAAAATTCTACACAGATGTTGATTGGGCTAGAAACATTGATGACCGAAAGAGCACAACTAGAGGAGCATTCTTCATGGGTGACAAACTTGTCACATGGATCAGCAAGAAGCAAGGATGCATCTCTCAGTCTAATGTAGAAGCAGAGTATGTAGTTACTGCTGCAAATTTCTCCAATATTGCATGGATCAAACAATTATTGGAACGTATGAATATGAAGATTCTTGAACCAGTAATTATCTATTGTGATAACACCAGTGCAATAAACATTTCTAAAAATCCAGTCATGCATGCTAAGACTAAGCATATTGCTATAAAGCATCAATATCTAAGAGAACAAGTGCAAGCAAAGGAAGTGACACTGGTATATTTTCAATCAAAGGAAAAATTAGCTAACATATTCCCCAAGCCATTAATGAAGGATACATTTGAGTACCTGAGACAAAGACTAGGGGTCCAACCCTTGTCTATCGGTCAGTAAGCTGACTAGGAGGTTGCATCAGCCTATATGAAATCTGAAGAACAGTCATGTTGATGCAAACACTGAGATGGACAACAACATATATCTGTACATAGCAAGGTACAAAACTGCATCGAAAATTAGGACATTGTATTGTTGATGGATAGGGAAATTCAAGGAATATATTATCTAAAGAATGGAACATGATGTTTTTGTTTGGAATTATTGTCAAAGGGAGAGATGATCTCATTATCATAAAGAGAGAGATATGATAAAGGGAGAATATTATATCATTATCCATGAAGTGAAGTTCCTGAGAATCAAAAGGAAGAGTTAATCAACATTCAAAGGGAGAGAAATTGATTACACATGAAATATCCATCTAAGGGAGAGAAGTAACAAAGGGAGAGAGTTCAGACAAAGAGAAAGACTTTTGTAAAAAAAAAGATTATCAAGAAGAGGAACAGTCAAGGTAGAGCACATATCAAAACAGAGATATCAGATGATACATCTATCCAGTGAACAGATTGAAGATTGAAGACAACCATTCTACATGAAACAAATCTAAGCTATTTTTGAGCTTACCAAAAGCCAGACATTTGTAATAGTTACATTAGAAAAGATTGATGAAACTGTATATTTCATATTGTATTAGTAATAGTATAGTATGATAATGTAGTATGTTTCCATCAATGCCAAAGGGAGAGATTGATGACATGTAACTAATTGAATGTTTGAAGATGTTAAGTTGATCACCGAAATGTATAAGGATAATGCAAGACATTAAATTAGTTAATGGATTGTATTTTCATTGATGTCAAATTGATATAATCTAATCAGTTATAATCAAAGTATCAAAGACTTCAGAGAATCAAAGAGAAAAATATTATGCTTTCAGTAATGTATAAAAGACAAGCATTTACAATGTGACTTCAAACACTGACGGTCAATGGAACATCGACGGACAGAGATTTCTGAAAGTCAAGTCACAATGATGCCCGAGAAAGAACATCGATGAGCATTACCGACGAGTAGAATCACAAGCATAAGCAACGGCTAGAAACATAGTGTAAACCGAAGGAGAAGCCCAAGCAGAACTGGAGTGTTGACCGAAGCTATCAAAGAGTTAAACACCGAAATTAACTTGACTTCAGAAATGAAAAAATATCTAGCTGGCAGAACTAAATATGGACTTAACTGGTATTTATCTTTGTTTTCGTCAACAAGATAAAGCCAGAGATATGTGAAGGATTTAAAGTCATTTTGTCCAGTTGGCAAGAAGATCTTTGTGAGATAAAATAGGATTTCTTTAAATCTAATTGGCGAGAATTGTGGATCACGTCAAGATCAAGAAAATCAAGAACCTAACAACGGTGATATCATTTCTATAAAGAGACAACTCAATTCATTATGAATTATGTGGGTGAATGAATGAAAAGAGGATGTTGAAGAGAAATTGATGAAGAGAAACTTCGTACAGTCCTGATCAATCAAGCTGAGGAAAGTGCTAAAGTTTTCTGCAGACACTGAGAAACATAGCACAGCATCACCGAGAAGAATCAAAGAGGATCAAAGGTATAAAAAGAGATACATTGATCAAAATAGTTTTATGAGACTATAATAGATCTAAAAATTTGCAAGTATAAGTTATATATGTGAACAGATCATACTGTTTCAATTTAACCATTGATTCAAAAAATCTCTTAACCGAGCGGGATTTAAAGATCCATTCTATATTGTGATACATCCACAAGGATTATCAAAAGGTTTGATCATGGAGATAGCATGAGATGCTAGATACCTATTGATAGGCCAAGTGAGTGTTTGATCAAGGAAGGTAGCATAGAGATTCCCGATATCAAGTGACAAACTAAAATTTTAAATCCTCTAACAAGGCCACACCTAACAGTGTGTTTGTAACCTTTAACAGGGTTGGCTCTTCACTGAGCTCACTTCAGAAGAGTGAAAATTTTGGGTTAATGGTCCCAAGTTGTTTTTCCCTTAACATGGTTTCCATGTTAAAAATCCATGTGTCAATGTGTTTATGAGTCATTACTTTAATGGTTTGCATTACACATAACTTAACTGGATTGATTGGTATACTCTAGATAATTTACTATCTTTCAGTAAATTAACACACTGCTATTCGGTAAACATACAGTCGAAGGTTTAACAAAGCATTCCGAGCAGTAGTAATTTGATAAGAGCATTTGAAGGCATTCATCTTATAGGACTGAAGATAACTAGAGGCTTAATATTGTGGTACTAAGTTTTTGGGTTGATTATTGGAATATTTTTGAGGTCACTGATTCACCCCCCCCCCCCTCTCAGTTATTACTAACAAAGATATGTGTTCTTCATTGGAACTATTTTGGCATAAAAATATGCTACCAGTCAGTTCGTGCATTTGGAATGTAAGTCCTCTTTGATCTATGATCGATTGATGTTGTAAGGCACTGAGATTTGTTATAATGGTGTTTGAGAAGTGAGCTCTAGGCAGTGTGTTTGAATGCATGTGCATTCCCCTTTTGTAATACTCCTAACATGGTACAATATTTATTTATGAGTGCACTAATATTTTGGGTTCCATTCCTACCATGGTTTTTCCCCTAACAAGGTTTCCACGTCAAAAATCTTGGTGCTATTTGTTGCTTATTGTGTTGATAACTTTCTTTCATGTTTATCCTTCAGATCTGAGATTAAAGTTTCTAATTTGGTTAAATTTTACTTATATTGTGGAACAATTGATTCACCCCCCTGTGAGTTGTGTGTGTGCTTCTTAAGGTCTAACACATAAAAATTAAGTTCTAAAGCAATTGATATAGGCAAATGGTATTGTTTATGTGATATGGGATTGGGAAAACCCCAAGATCTATGTGCTATTATTAATGATTTAAGTCTACTAGTATAATTAATCATGTTATATTATGTTGCCCATGTACTTAAATTAACATTCAGTCATAGTATGAGAAACACAATTATAGTCCATTTCAATTTAAACAAAGAAAAGAGGAACACAAGACAAATTATAGCTACTATAAGATTAGGTTACCTTCTCATTTTTTAGTAAACATCAAACTGTCAAGTTGACACTCTCAAATGAAAATTGTGAAAATCAAATTACAAAATAATATTCTATTCAACCATCACAAGTGTGAGCTACCAAACTATAGTTACACATAAGTAATTCTTTGGTAATCAAAATTGTATAATAGAGGTTTTATTTTTGTGATTTGTTTTTAAAAATTTAGTCTTATTCATGGTTATGTTCAAAACATTTAAGCTAAATATTACTATTTTTTCACTTGAACATATATTTTTAGTTTTCTACCTCATGGAAACTATGGTTGATTAAATAAAAATTCTCTCCCTACCACATGCAATGACACGTAGACCTTAAAATTAGGTTGCACCAATTTTTAGTCCTCTATATATTAGTTCATAGGTGATTATATTCATACATATAGTAATGGTCGGTAGAGTGTCTAATTGAATTCTCAATGTTTTTTTTTCATTAATTTTTTATTAAAAAGATTTAAAGATATAAAAATTTCAAAACTAATGGAAAAGTGTGTTTGTTACAATTGTTTTATTTATGGAATGGTTCTCAATATGATCCAATTTTATTTTCTAATAGTCGATGTGTAGCTTATATATCTTTATATTGTTAGTATAGTTGGAATAACTTAGGAAAGTTATATACTAAGAGGGGAGGGGTGAATGAGTACCTTTAAAAAAAATTAACCATTCATTCTGATCTATTACCGAGTTGAATACAATGCATAAGATGAACATAAAGTAAATATTTCAAACCATAAAATATGCAACACATAACACATAGATTTTGGTCACAGAGAAATTCTTTGTTAGAGGGAAAAACTGTGGTGGGGATGAAACCCACAATCCTTCACTACTGCAGTAAAGAGGTTGATCAGTTAGAGCTACAAATTTTGCTAATTTTGATAACTTACCTTGTTAGGAGTACTATACTTGATTAAGAGTACAAAAGACTTATCCATTCTACCTTGTTAGAGGATTTCACAATCTCTAATATAAGAGATGTACCTGGTTAAAGGATTTACAAAATATAAGACCTGTTAGGGCCTACCCACAAGCAGGATTTGTACTTCACTATTTACAAGAAAATTCACTACAAAATGTCTTATAAAAGTGCATCATTCTAATCCTTGTCTAGACTCAGTGTGTTCTATATCTCTGTTACCTTATTCTGTACTCAGTAGCTTAGTATCATAAGCCATGCTTAATTCTGCATACTTATCCTCTACTTCACCTTTCAACATCCTCATTAGCTCTTTAAACTCTGTCAACAATATTTACAATGTCAACCCTCTGCATTATCAACTCTTTGTTATGTCAACTCTCTTCCTTATTTATTTTAATCATTCAAAACTGATGTATTATATAATATTTAGGCAATTAACTAGATCTAGGGCTTCAAGAATAAGTGGTGGAGATTAAGTGGCTAAACTTAGGTTACATCTCCAATGTCATATGCCTTCTGAAACTTCATTAATTTATCTACCTCATGATCCTGTCCAATCATGTGTTTGGAGTCCCAATGACTCAAATAACTTTTACCTCAAATTTTGTTGAACACTTCCTGCTCAGTGTCCAAATCTAATGTATTTAATTTCAAATGAAATGTTGGCTCTGGAGTACTTGGTAAACATACTTGTGCTTGCTCGATAACTGTCTTTGCATGACTCGGTATACATATAGCTCACTCGGTACTTAATATTTGCTCGGTGCTTGGTGATTGTCTTGGTTTCCTTTACAGACTGTGTCTTCTTCATTGTATGACTTCCTTCCTTTGATTGCTTTCACCGATATACGACTTTGTAGAAAACTAATGATGAAAAAATATCTTTAGGAATAACAATCTCCCCCTTTGACATTAGTTTTTTATTTTGAAAATAAACTTCAAAGTCATCAAAATTTTCAAAACTTCAAAAAGTTATGACTCCCCCTTTGATAATGCTTCTCAAAATTTTACTACTTATATCTCCCTTTACTATATATATCCCCTTTTTTTAATAAACATGCCAAAATATTTCTTACTTAATCTTTTCTTCTAGAGGTATCTTATCACAAATGTGTTTATACTTGGCCTTTGCATTAGATAGACCTGCCTCCTAGCTATCCTTTAGTGTTTTCATAACCACTATTTGAGTAGAAACATATATTTCCATACTAGTAATAATGTCTAATGAACTTCCATCAGGAGTGGCAATTAAGTCTTTGGCTTTCTTTAAATGATTCTACATAGAATCCATGTGGGGAATGAGTGTAGCTTGCAGCTCCAAGAGTTCTAACCATAGTTTGTGCTCTGCATTTCTAAGTTATTTCTGCTTTCCCATGAGCAGTTTGATCTTTGAGTTATGATCCTACAGGGATCTAGGATCGATGGAAATTCTCTTTAGCTGCTCGGTCAACTCGTGTTCAATAGTTCCCTCTTTCTCCTTGATCTCTTTAAGGAATTAGGAAATGGAACAAAATTGCTGAAATAATAATAGAATAACAGATAATTTTCTTCCATGTAGTGCATGCTTTAGAAAGAGTTACCTTGTCAAGTACAATATTCTTCAAAATTACTTCTAATAATTTTTGATCCATGCTCTTTTGATAAATTTGCAACATCTCATTGATTGTGTCTTGATTCAGTTTACACACTTGTTTAATCAGTTCTACCACTTGATCAAGTAGATTTTCTTCATTTGTAGTAGCATCACGTAGAATCTCTTGTAACACTTCTTTGACATCTTGTAATATAGTATTTTCTTTCTTCTTATGAAATGATTTATTTTGTATGTCCTTGAGTCTTACTAACTCTACATATTCCTTCATCTCATCAGGGTCCATAGTTTCCAGATTTTCCTTAGGTAGTATGATCAGTTGGCTCATGTCTATATTTCTCCTCTTCTTTGATTTCTTATTTTTCTTTGCAATACTATCACTAGTAGACAATATGGTGGATGGAGATGCCTTTAACACATCTGATACACTTTTTTCTTTAATTTCTTCTTGCTTTTCACTACCTTTGTCTGTCGGTGAATCTTCTTTCTTTTCCTTTGTCTGGTGTTCTGTCTTATCTTCTTCCTTCTATTCTTGCTGCCTGTTCTTTGTCTTATCCTTTTCTTGCTCCTTTTTCATGTTCCTTCTCTTGTTCCTTATGTATTTTGGTGTCCTCGGTGGAAGGTGCCTCAGTGTTTTGTTCTGTGTTAGGCTCAGTAGCCTCAGGCTCCTTAGTTTCTCCTTGTTCTTTTTCCTTAGTATGTCCAGTGCCTTTCTCTTCTGTATCAGTTATCATTTTATACATTTCAATATCAACATCTAAATACTCGTTGACTTTTTCTATAACTTCTAATAATTTTGCATCAGCAACATCAATTGTATCTATTTGTTTAGTTTTTATGTCCTTTTCAATCATTACATCTTCATCATCTATAATTTTGGTTGCAGGTGTGTGTGTGGTAAAATGTGTGATTAGAATATGCAACCAAACACTCCAATAAACCATTACATCAAAGGGTTAGTATCAAAATGAAGATCAGACATAGCATAAAAACCCTTGAAACCGGCTTATTGCTTCCTAATTGAAGAGAGTGTGATTCTCATGAGTTTCCCATCAGATTTGATAGAGAAAATCAGTGACTTGAATACTCCAAAATGGAAGATTCAATGTAAGATGGAGCAAGATGCATAGACTTGCATACTTTTCTCTTGAAAAATTGAAAATGGAAATGCAATCAACTAGAAAACTAAATGCATAACAACTATAAGAAATAGAACAAAGATGCACGATTAAGCTATCAAATGAGAAGAACAATGCAACTATATTAAGCTATGGAAGGAAACTAGAATGCCATCAAACTAAGAAATGAAGCTAACAATGCAAGAATGCAAGTAGACTACTATGCAAGAAAGAACTATGAGTGCACAAATAAGCTCTAGAATGAAAATAACATTATAACTCTACTCTAAATCTTCTTGTTATTGTGAGCATGGGAGCTATACCTTTTATAAGAGATTCCAAGAAATGAGTGGTTGAGATTAAGAGGCAAAAGCGAATGATCAATGGTGGAGATGAAACTTCCCTCAATCTATTTGAGCCAAGTGGAATGCATTTGATTGGTCAACTTTGTGGAGGATGAGACAAAGTTGGTATTTTCCCTTTTATTTGTTTTATTTTGATTTTTGAGTGCACACCCATGTGTGAATGGTTTCACTTTTTGATTTAAAAGGGACTTATGACTTTTTTAATTTATCCCAATGTTTTATACATTTTAAGATTTAGCCTTGGGTGATTGATTATTTGATTCAACAAGTCAAGATTAGAATTATGCAAGCAAATTTGATTAAGTGCTCTCATAATTAGATTCTAGTGATAATTTCTTAGATTTTAGAATTTATTAAGACCAATTAATCAGAAATAGGGGCTATAGGTTTTCTAGACCAATTTTTGGTGATTACATTTTCCCCTTTTTGAATAATGTGTGATCAATCTGGGAACACATTGAGTCAAGGAACATGTGAAGCTTGGCTGGATCAGGAAATACCTTGATGTGAAGAGATGAAACTATCTCACAGATCATAACCGATTCCAAACTTGATTGGATGAATATTGATTGAAGGTTTGAAGATATCAGCTCTGGACTTGATTGAGTGAAGATTGACAAGGAGATATGAAGATATCAGCTCTGGGCTTGATTGAGCAAAGATCGATAAAAGAGTTTGAGAATTTAGCTTGATGTGAAGCAATGAAACTGAATGTCCTTCCTCCAAGCATATTTCCTGATTTTGGATTAGGTTTGAATGATGAATCAACCTAATGTGATGTGATGAGACTGATTTTCATTCAATTGATTGATTGAGATAATTGACTTGATATGGGTCTTGATGAAGACAATTACTAGATTGAGAGGAGTTATCAGATTGATTTGGTGCGATGAACCTGATATGCCCCTAGAGCTTTGATATTTTTGATGCATAGTGATAAGAATCACTTGATTGATTGTTTTATTTAAGTCAGGGCTTGATTCCCCTAGAGATTGAACTTGTTGATGTGAATTAAATTGTTGATATAAAGGTACTGCCCCCTCGGGAACAAAATTGAAAGGAGGGGAGCCACAAGCCCGAAAGATTGAAAAGTATTAAGAATTGTGAGATGCAAGCCTATTTGAGGTTTGGTTGACCAATTTTGACCAAGAGTTTACTTAATTTGACTTTTTGGGTTGGAGAGGGAAATGTTAGAGTAATCAGTTGTTCTTACTCTTTTTCGCTTGAGCTATCTCTTAGGTGCATATAATTAATACTTTATATTAATTATACTTTATATTAATTATATTAATTATATTAATCAGTTGTTCTTACTCTTTTTCGCTTAAGCTATCTCTCAGGTTTTCTTCTCGTTTCTTGTGCTTTCATAGTAATTTGTGGTGTACAGGGGATAGGATTATACATTGTGGGGGGGTGCATTTTACTTTCTGTCATTTCATTCAGAAAGACCCTTCTACTTCTGTCTTATTCTTCTTTCAATGTCGGACCCCTTTGTGGCCCGACTGACACCTCACAACTACCACACATGGAAGCCACACATGACTAGACTCCTCATGTCACGAGGTTTATGGCCATGCATGGATGCGGCTCAGCCAGTTCTTCAGAGGCCTTATGAGGCGCTTATGCACAGAAACAGGATGGATGAGGCAATGAGCCTCATTTCCATGAACATTTCAGATGGGATGTTGTTCCATCTGGATGGTCTGACTACACCCAGGGATATGTGGGACAAGTTCTCCACCTTGTTTGGCACCATGGATCAGTTCAGGATTCTACAGATAGATGTAGAGTTCACCTCCTTGGCACCTGACTCATTCACCAGCCTAGAGGACTTCCTGATGAAGTTCAAGTCCCTTCGATCTATTTTACAGGTTGCTGGAAAGACAAAGTCAGATGATGAGTGTATCTTCCTGATACTCTCCAAGCTTCATGGTCCTTATCAGATCTTCACTT
>MU225222.1:87225-103512 GCA_018584345.1 Thuja plicata | reverse complement strand
TGACCCTCCAGCTCCATTCATCGAGCCACCCAGTGCAGTTGTTGAGGACTCTACAGAGGACATTCATCTCCTCTTTGATGACAGTGTCAGCTCACCTATCATACCACTTACATTGGGGATTCCCTTTCAGGATCCTCATGTCTTCTCATTTGAGCATCAGCTCGGCCTTCCAGTGACACCTCATCTTTTGAGGTCACCTCTTTAGTGCCCACTAACTTTCACTCCTCTGCATTGGAGTCACAGTGGTTTGTTCATTGATCTAGGGGTTCTTTCATTCTGGGGGGGCTTTGGAGCCTCGACCCTCTCTCACGGGGGGGTTGGCAGCACGCATTGTACTACTGGCTTTGAGAGAGTCTCTTTAATTCATTCCTTTTGTCTTTGCCTTCTTTTACATCTCTTTTTGGAGAGGAGTTTTTCCCACTGGGTTTTCTCCTTTGTCTCCGGTTTACAGAGATTTCCTTGTACTGGGTACCTGATCAGGCCTTGTTGCCGGGACCCATTTCTTGCTTTCTTAGCTGTGCTAGGCTAGCTTACCTCCTGAGCTTTGCTTAAGGGGGGGTGTTAGAGTAATCAGTTGTTCTTACTCTTTTTCGCTTAAGCTATCTCTTAGGTGCATATAATTAATACTTTATATTAATTATATTGCGCAACCTAGCTTTTATGTTTTTAGGGTTTCATTCACCTTTAAGGTCGAATGCTTGTTTTTGTTTTTTAATACTCTTCGAATACATTTTTGATCTCTCACCTTTTTTAGCATAAAAGGGTTTCTGCTTTTTCTGTTGTTGGCTTCAATCTTTGCAACAGGTATTTTGCATGCAGGTGTTCTTGGCAAGCTGTGAAGTTGGATTTATCAACTTCTACAGGAAATGTGCGAGGGAATTGATCAAGAGGAATCTCAGATTAGAATCCTGTGAGGAAAGTGTCAGTGATCAACTACATTTGTAAAAAATAGGTTAAAATGCATTTTTGAGTATCAAAATATGGTCAGATTTTGATTTTGGTCCCTAACATGGATTCAGAGCAGTTCAATTAGCCAGGGGTGCAATTTTCATGTCCATCAGGGCATTTTGAAAATTAGGTCAAAACCTTTATATAAGGCCCGGTGGGGTCATCTTCAAATAATTTTCACTGTCCACATTTGAGTTTCGAGAAGCTTCTAGAGCAAAAATAGTGGTCCTAGTAGCAACTCATCATTTCGAGCGCATGTGATGGCATGGATGGCCACAAGACTACCTGCCTCCCGTAAGTAACTAATGAACTTCACCTTTGCATTTATTGTTGCAATTTTTTCATACTTTCTTGCACATATTTTACATTTTTAGGTCGTAGGTCCTAGTTCATCATATGAGCCAGTGAGAGGGCTCGTACAAAAAATCACAAATCTATCTTTTGTCATCTCAATCTAATAGTTTTGTCGCATAGAGATCACCCATCTGTCACACGACAATATTCATAGAAACTCACTTTGTCGTCTGATTGTTTTAGATTTATCGTTTCATAGCGGTTTGTCATTTCACCCATAATCCTAACTCGTACAGATTTTGGTACCAATGTCCCTTGTCTGTACTTTGTTGTTTAGGTAACATAGGTACTTTTGATGTTTTCTTCTAATTAATTGCGTGTTTTCTTGCTTTCCTAGACTATTTGATAGCTTGTCTGATTGTTTCTTGCTGAGTGTAGCTGATTTTGATGCCATTACTAATGCTTCTTCACAGTTTTTTGTCTCACAGGCGGATTTACCAGATATGCAGTTTCACTCAACTTATCCTCCTACCATGTGCCTAGTAAGGAACCTATCTAATGATCAGAGTGGTCACCTGAGAGACTGTGGTTTTGGATGGTTATCCCAGATGCCTGATATCCAGGTTAACCATGGAATTTTGATAGCTTTGGTGGAGAGATTCCATAGTGAGGATAATACACTTCATTTACCAATTGGGGAGATGACTATCACTCTCGAGGACATATATAGGATTCTTTAAATTTCGTTCACTAGAGAGAAAATAGAGTATGATGCCACGTCAGAGTTAGGTACATAGGCATTGATCTAAGTGTTCCATGATCATGCGATCTTGGACAAGATCATATCTTTGGATGATATGATGAGTCAATATGGGACCGCCTTCCCACTAGAGTGTGTGATCACAGGATACATAGGTTGCTTCCTAATGATGAATAGGAGCTAGGAGGGATTCTGTTGTGGTTGGGGCAGGGTACTGGAGAGATTAACCACTTGGCTAGAGAAATTGGGTTGGGTTCAGTGCCTTCTCACGCACATGTATCACGATATGCATAAGATCACTTATTGAGGAGTACGAGGGATGGTTGTAGGAGTGCTAGTCTTGCAGATATGGGCCTAGGAGCATCTTCCCATATGTAGGCCAGTGACAGATGATCCACGTTAGAGTGGACAACCATATGTGTACATGTATGCAGTTTCCTTACACAACCCCACCTAGGGAAGACTGACTATTGGAGGCGTCAGTTAGATGATCTTAGTTTGGTGGTCTGGAGACCATATGTATGCACAGAGGCCTGGACCGACTGGAGAGATCAGCAGAGAGATTTATTTGTTTCATGTCCCTTATTTGGGAGGACCTCCAATGTTGTGGAGTGATTTGTAGTAGGTAGAGTACTACAAGAGTTTGGTTGTGCTCAGAGCATTCCATAGGAGTCAACAACATATGCTTGTTTCATGGATGAGGAGCGCCAAGGATGGTCTCAGAGATTATCTCTAGTTCTTTGCACCAAGGAGCTGATAGTTTTGCATAGGCTTGTTTGAGATTATCTAGAGGACATCATAGATGCAAGGGTCACACCCCAGTATAAAGATCAGGGAACTGTGGATTGAGGAGATAGACGTCCCTTAGAGGGTTACAGGTGGACAAGGGGGAATGGATAGAGTACCTCAGAGAGGTTTGGCTCCTTCCATAGTAGGGAGTATTTTAGGTGCCAATACCAGTAGGGCACCCATAGTTGGAGAGTAGTGACAGCGAGGGGAGGGAGGCATCCTTGGTTCCATAACAGTTGAGATCCCAACAACACATGATGTTGAGGAGATGAGATATGCTCAGCCGAATATCAGCCTTGATGAGGCCGTTAGATAGGTTTGGTAGTGTAGGGCTACATAGGAAAGGTTGAGGAGGAGGGAGAACCATAGGAGCAAACTCCTTAGGATACTATCCAAACATTGAAGGTATGGGTTCGAGAATTACAAACCCAGCTTGCAGTAGCACAGTCCTAGACTGCAGAGCAAGATCAAATGATCATAGGCCATGATGAGAGAGTCTAGACATTGACTCAGGGGTTCACGACTGAGTGTGATACTCTTCAAATAGATTTCATCCATCAGACCAACCGAGCAGTTTACTATGTGGTAGAGTATAGTGCAGTAATTCCTGTAGCACAGCAGGTGCCACCATATTCACAGTACTTGGCATGATCTGAGGGAGAAGGCCCTCCACCTAGAATAGATGCTCTTCTACACCCACCCCCTAATGGTGGTGAGGGAGGAAGAAAGACCTGATTATCCCCCTTATGTCTTATCCCCTTTTGTTTTTGGAGATCTATATGATTGTACTTGATTTATTTGCATCGAGGATGCACATTTTTGCTCAAGATTCTAGAGCACACTTATGTATACATTGAGACCTTTATATATATTTATGAGATGATCATTTTGTGCACCATGTGTTGTATTTCATTTCTTTATCTATTCTCGATGAATCTGTTGCCTTTTGAATATCTTGGAACATGTGCATATAGATAGTATATTTCTCTCCCTAGATGATATGATGCTTACCGTTATGATTATGCATCTTGTTCTTGTTGTTACTGACCATTTTTACACAAATAGGTAACCTTAAGGAGATGAAATGTAGTTGATCACTTCAGCAAAGGATTCGAGGAGGTAATTGGTTAAAGGAATAGCTCAATTTTTTATTTTGAGTGTTTTTATAATGTTATTATGCAAGCCTAGGAATGCAAATACAACATACAATACTGAGTAGTCAAGTTACTAATTTTGGTAGTCCTTAGTTTCATCATCGAGCATTTGGGACATCAAAGCTGATATAACCCTTATTGGTGCCACTGCAACCATAAGAGTATGAATACGACCTTCATTGGATAAAATATGGGAGAAAACATAAGCATCTAGGTATAGGAACTAGGATGACCTAAATATTGTCTCCAGTTGATTTTGTAAAGAGACACCAGTACCGAGGAATTTAGGGCCAAGATAACCATGAGTGTGTCTTTACGTAAACAAATAGAAATAATAGACAAGGAGATAGCCCCAACCTCACTTTAGTGTGCAAGGAAGTAAGATTGAGGGATGTGAGGCTTATCCACCTGAATATGGAAGCTCTTACAACATACACCCTACTTGCTTGACACAAGGATCATTGTGACCACACCAACAAGAAGAAATCAAAGAAAAGAGTATGAAATTCATTGATAATAGACAACATCCAAGAAAATATCATCAAGCATTCACTCTGTGTAAGTTGTTGATGCGGGTGTTGAGAAACACCATTGTGTTAATTTGTGTGTTATTCTACAAAATTTGTAAGTTTTGTCTGATGTGTGTTAAAAATCATAGTTTGTCCAAAGAGAGTCTTGAGAAACACTGTTTGATTAAGGTGTTGAGAAACACCAGTGTCTCAGTGGAAAACTTTCCAGGTGGCTAGAAGACCATGATAAATGAGGGGCAGGACAACTAACAAGGTATGAAAATGCGGGAACCAGGATGCAGCCCTAGGACTCAAGAGGACGATCGGTTCCAAACTTAAGAGGTCAACTTTACTATTGGTGCAAGGTCAAGATATTCAAGCAACACATTGATAGATGGAGCATTGATTACAAGTGATGCTTGTTTCCATGTTTTCACGACTTGGTAGAATTTCTATTTTTGCTACCAAGGTGCCTGTCTTCAGGTTTTCACCAAGGCACTTTCTTGATTTTTGATTTTTTCGTATTTTTTTTATCTTTTTATTTTTTTCTTTTCTTTTATCTTTTTCATTTTTTTGTTTGATTCATCAAGGCGCCTGTTTCCAGGTTTTCACCAGGATGATCATTTTTTCAGGACTTTTTCCAAATGTTTTTTACTTTTTCTGCTTTTTGTTGTTTTTTATATTTTTTCAAGATCATATATGTATGTACATGTTGCTAGCTAGAAAGAATGCCTCAAGTGTAGAAATTCTTTAGGTGTAGAGAAATAATGGGGTTAGTAAAAGTTTCCCCTTCTGGAGTTGATATTTGATTGTCTCTAGAGCCAAATCTTTAGGTGATCACAAAGGGACCCAACCAGTTGGGTTCAAACTTCCCCTTTTGTTCATGATGTTGTTGTTTTTTTGGATTTTTTTTAAGTACAAGGTCACCAACCTAAAATTATCTATGCTGAACCTTCTTGTTGTAGCCTTGAGACATTCTTTTCTGATAGAACCTTAGATAGTCAAATGCTTCACTTCTATGTTCATCAAGTAATTCAAGCTCCTTGATTCTTGAAATCTGATGGTCTTCATCAGTGATGAGTCCATGTAAGTTAACTTGGAGTGATTGTATTTCTACTTCAATAGGCAATACAGCTTCTACTCCATATACCAAGGAAAATGGTGTTGCTCCTTAGGTGTGAAAATACTAGTTCGATAAGCCCACAAGGCTAGATTGAGTTGAAGATGCCAGCCTTTTCCTGTCTTGCTGATCGTTCAGTGTAGGATCTTCAATATGTTTTTATTGGAAGCCTCAGCCTGTCTATCGCCTTGAGGATAGTAAATAGAGGAACACTGTTGAGTAATTTTGAATTTCTCACATAACTCATCCATATCCTTATTTTTAAATTTTCCTCCATTGTCTATGATGATAGAGGAGGGTATCCCATATCTGCAAATGATATAATTCAAGATGAAAATGGATACTTGTTTTCCAGTTTCTTTAGTGAGAGGATCTGCTTCAACCCACTTTGTGAAGTACTCAGTTGCAGTAATAATAAATTTGTGTCCTCCAGAGGAGAGAGATATATTTTCTCTATGAGGTTAAAGGCCCATTGTTGAAATGGCCAGTGGGTGATAAAAGGTAACAATTCTCACGCAAGAGCATGAATGAGGTTACCATGAGTCTGACACTTTTTGCAAGCTTTAGAAAACTAGATAGCATATTTTTCTAAGGAGGGCCAGTAGAATCCTACTCACAAGATTTTCTAAGCTAACGTAAGACCATTCGACTAAGACCCACAGATACCTTCATGGATTTCCTTAAGTGCATGCTCAGATTTGTCACGTTCTAGACACCTAAGGAGAGTAACGTCAAGACCTCTTCTATACAGGTTGTTAGCCATGATCAAGTAACGTGCTGTATTCCTTATAAGGTTTCTTTTTTCATTTTTAGATAAGTAAAGGGGATAATTTGGTTGCGGAGGTAGGAATAGATTTGGCTATAGCAAGAAGCTTTAGTGCCCACAATTGAGAAAATAATCTATGATTTGATAGATTCATATGCAGGGAAAGGGATTTATTCCACTAGGAATTCATAGTGACATTGATGCTCCTCCCATTGCAGCAACGAGGCTAAAGTAGCCATAGCATCAGAAACTTTGTTTATTTCTTTAGGCACTTGCTGGAAGGTGATGAACATGAAGTATTTCTTGAGATCATCAATCTTCCTTTTATATGGCACGAGCTTCTCACCCTTTTTCTAATATTGATCATTGGTTTGACTAATAAATAGCTAGGAGTCACCATAGATATGAAAATGTGTGATCTTCCATTCAATGGCCATCTTTAATCCATTTGCCAGAGCTTCATATTCAACAATGTTATTAGTGTAAGGGAACATCATTTTGTACACTTTAGAAATTGTGTAACCTTTAGGTGTAATAAAGAGAACACCAGCACCAGAACCTTGTTGAGTGAAGGACCCATCAAAGAACATCTTCCATGCGTGCTCTGTGAGATGCAGGATAGCTTCATCAGGAAATTCTATAAGTAGAGGTTGGTCATCTCTGAGAGGAGCATATGCCAAGTAGTCAGCAATAACTTGTCCTTTGATGGCCTTTCTGTCCACATATTCTATATCAAACTCACTAAGAATCATGACTCATTTTGTCAACCATCCTGTGAGAGTCAACTTGTTCAATAGATACTTTAGAGGATCAATCTTAGCGAACATCTTGACAATATGCGCTTGCATATAGTGTCAGAGTTTTTGAGAAGCAAAAACCACAACAAGGCAAAGCCTTTTCAAGAATAGTGTAGCTATACTCATATGACACCATGGTTCTTCTTATTTAATATATGGATCTTTCTTTTCTCATTTCATATTGTTGTGCTAGAAAAGCTCCCAGCGATGTGTCAGTAGCTGAAATGTAAAGGAGGAGATGCTTTCCTGGTATTGGTGCCATTAGTACAAGTGGATTAGCCAGATATTCCTTAATTTGCTGAAATTTTTTCTCACACCCTTCATCCCATTTGAATTTAACTCCTTTGTGTAGTGTTCTTGTGAAAGGTTGTGCCTTATCTGCAAGTTGGGAGATAAACCTTCTAATAGATTGAATCCAACCTTGCAGAGTCCTAACTTGACTGATATCATGAGGAGGTTGCATGTCCATTATTTCCTCTACCTTTTCAAGATCAACCTCAATTCCTTTTTGTGAAATAATTTACCCCAGGATTTTACCAGAAGTTACACCAAAAGAACACTTTTTAGGATTCAGTCTAAGCTTTAATTGTTCCATTAGGTCCAGAATCCTTTCTAAATCTACTAGGTGAGTAGCTCTTTTTGCTGATTTTTCCAAGGTGTCATCTACATAGTCTTCCATGTTATTGTGCATCATATCATGAAATATAGTAGTCATATCTCATTGGTATGTTGCCCCAACATTTTTGAGACCGAAATACATGACATTCCAGCAAAAGGTGCCCCAAGCACATGTGAAAGTGGTCTTCTCTTGATCCATAGGAGCTATCCTTATCTCATTGTAGCTGGAAAATCCATCCATTAGAGAGTACATCTCATAACCAGCTGTGAGGTCCACAATCATGTCAATATTAGGTAATGGAAACTCATCCTTGGGGAAATCCTGGTTTAAATCTCTGAAATATGTGTAAACCCGAATGGACTTACCATGTTTCATCATAGGAAATTTGTTAGAAATCCAATTAGCATATGCTATGGCATGGATGAGTTCAGCCTTCAGTAATTTTTCTAATTCTTCTTTGACTAACAACACTACATGAGGATGCATCTTTCAAAGCTTTTGCATGACCGGTTTAACTCCTGGAGCAATTGATAAGTGGTGCATAATCAAATCTGTGTCTAGTATTTTCATGTTTGAATAGGACCAAGAAAAGTTAATTTTATTTTTCATGAAGAAGTGGGTGAATTCTTGCTTTTGTTTCTTGAATAGAGATAGTGCTAGGTAGATCAGCTGAGGTGGCTCCATTGTTCCCAAATTAAATACTTGTGTTGGTTCTTTTAATACTGAGGATCTTTCCTAAAAGTGATTAGGAAGGAGATCAATTTTATCATCCTCCACCACCTCAGAGAGGTTTTCATCATTGGATACACCTTTTGTTTTTACTATTTTTGGTTTTGATACTGCCACAAAGTGGTTTTCACCACTAGACCTTTTTTTCTTTTTATCTTTCCTTTTTAGGCTGAGAAACTTGATGTCCCCCTCTATCATGTTCATGCTCATTACACTGGTGAAAGAGGTGAAGGGCTCAATGATGTTCAAGTAAAAATCCAAGGTGTAGACCTTAGGTGCGGAGATTAAGTTCACAGATTCATTTGGGTTCCATTTAATCAGCTCGGGATGGACAAGAGGCAAATATTCAATAGGTTCCAAGAATAGAACCAAGTTATCAAGATCAAGGTATTTGAATAGTAAGACAAGGTATGTTACAAAACTCTCTGAAGGACTGCCTAGACCACAATTTTCCCTAACATTACTAAGGGAACCATTGGTGGTATTATGCGATTCTGACTTGACTGACCTAGCATTAGCATTCTCACTTGCTTCTCGAACAGCCATTCATTCCATAAAAAAACTCATTGGAACAACTTGAATTCTCAAAGATGGGATATGTGCATGAGGGGTCATGCCAAGATCTGCAAGGCTCCATGTTCTTCCATCCTTCTCCCCCAATTCTTGATCCTGAATTGCCTATGGAAGAGTTGCCCAGTTATTATTCCCAAAGTCCCAGTTTATGTTGGGAGGAAGAGGAGGCATGTCCTCCTCCTCAGATTCTGAGTCAGGCTCTTCTCTGGAAGTTTGAACGGTGTTAGAACTTTCTCCTGGTTCACACTGAGGAGCATATTTATGAATGACATCAACTTCAATGTTAATGGTAGCATTAGAGAATGATTCCCAATCATACTCATTAGAGTCAATTTCATTAGAGTGGGGTAATTCTAACACAAGAGCAGGAGCCATAGTTTTCCCCTAGTTAGGATGTCATTCCTCTAAAGCATGTCTTGCATTGCTCACATAGTAATATTGAATGTGACTATGGTAGAGTGTTTCCCCAAAAGGTTGAAATTCTTGAATATGAAAAATTTAATGGGGAAGGTGATCCTAAAGATCACGTAAGAGAATTTTGTGCCCCTAGTATGGAATTTATGCATGAGAGGACATATCTAATGTGACTATTCCCGCAAATCCTTAGTGGCCAAGTCTTGGATTGGTTCACAAAGCTCACACCTAGTATTCATACATTAAATGAGCTTATGGAAAGGTTCATACAACACTATTCATATAACATCTTGCACACAGTTACTATGCTAAATCTATGAAACACTAAGAAAAATGTTGGTGAACCATTTCTTAAATTTCTTCAGAGATGGAGAAAGATATTTGCAAGATATCCTAGGCAAATCCATGAACCATAAAAGATTGACATCTTTGTCAACAACCTGGTTCCTAAGATGAATTATGCAACGCAAATGCAAAAGCACACCTCTTTTAGTGATTTAGTCGACAACACTATGAGGATCAAAGATGTTCTTGTAAAGAAAGGAGATCTCACGTTGAACAAAGATGCTAAATCTTCTAAAAATGGTAATAATAAGGATAAGAGTAAATATTGGAATAAGAATCGTAATGTGGTCAATGATGTTGTAGTTGACTCGCTTGAGTATAAGCTTAAGGAACCATTACTCAACCTCACTAATAGCATATAGGCTGCCAAGCATAATTTGACTACTACTAATGCTCCTAAGAACACCCAGGACTCTCAGAAAGATAAAGCACCTTGGATGTCATGACCCAAACGAAATTTCACTCCCCTTGGAGAGCCTTTAGAAGATGTGTTAAAGACATTGGTTGCTCATAAGATCATCATGATCCCTAACTAAAAACCTTGGGATCCTGAAGTGAAGCCCAAGTGGTGGAACTACAACCACTACTATGAGTTTCATAAAAACAAAGGGCATTTGACGAATGATTGTATGAAGCTGAAACATGTGATACAACATTTGATCGACAATAAGACCATTATAGTGGGTACTCACGGGTTGAACGATGACCATAAATATTTCAAGAAACCTTTTCCATCTCATGAGAAAGGATAATCCTAAAAAACCCCAGGAGCTATGGTGAATCATACCTATGAAAACACTGACAATGTGATTCACATACTCGAACCTTTTGACTGGTCAATCAATGTCATTATTGTTAAAGACAATGGAACCAATTCTTCCAATGTGGTCATGTGTGGTCAATCCAAGGTCACTCTTAAGGGGGTAGTGTCTACACCTAAGCAAACCATTGCACCAATAAGAAAGCCCTTGTCATAAAAAAAAATTGCTATATCACTCCCTGCTATGAACTATAATTTTGTTGATTAGTTAAAATAGAATCCCGCTTATATCGCTATTCTAGAGTTACTCAAATTGTCACCATCACATAAGGAGATCCTCGAGACTGCACTTTTGGAAACTAATATTCCCAAAGACCTTGATGTCAGTTAGTTCCAAAAAATGGTAAATCACTTGACTTCCCCTCGCTATCTATCCTTAGAAGAAGATGATAAAGCACTTATTCACTCACATAACCAACCTTTTCATATAGAGTTCCTAATCCATAAGCATCAAGTCAAACATGTTTTGATAGATGGAGGCACTGGTTTGAACATATGTACTCTCAAGTTAGTAATAGCATTGGGTTTCTACAAACATGATATTGATCCCAAGAGGAAAACTACCATAAAAGCATTGATGAAGAGGAAATGTCATCAAAAGGACTAGTAGTGCTACCCATTAGAGTGGGACTAGGGAGACCTGGATCCATGACATGCATGTCATTCCCTCTACATATCACCAATGTGTGAAGCTCCCCCATAATGGGGTGGATAGTTCTATCTCAGTTGATAGTACATACTCTTGTAATGCATTAAAATAGGCAGAGAGCATGGTCCCTCATAATAAGGAAGCATCCCAGGGATCAACATCTGAAAACTCTCACATTGCACTCATGAAGAGTTTTGGGGATAAATTGCAAATTAAGAACACAAAAATGGGGGGATACTAGTTGTCCATGACTAACCTCCCTATGTCTCCCAGGTCCTATGGCATTCCATCATCATCCTTAAAACCATCAAGCAGTCAAAAACTAGAGATACATGAAGGGACTGGCATGGTCAAGGCTCATGTCCCTCTCTCCGGAGGGAATGAGGAAAAATCCATCCTGGCATGGCTTTACAAAGGTGAAGATCCAGACCAAGAGATTAAACATATTGAAATTTTCCCTGAGAAATATGGAAAAGGTTACCAGATTGCCAAGCAAATGGGATACAAAGGAAAAATTACCCTTCGGAAAGGATAAAGGATTACTAGAACCTATAATATGGAGTTTTAGAATCTCATGGACAAAACAAGAGTGGGCTACCATGAACAAAGGTTTCATCCTTCCTCTGATAGGTGGGTACAAATGTGTGTGTGGTAAAATGTGTGATTAGAATCTGAAACCAAACACTTCAATAAACCATTACATCAAAGGGGTTAGTATTAAAATAAAGATCAAACATAAAATAAAAACCCTTGAAACCAACTTATTGCTTCCTAGTTGAAGCGAGTGTGATTCTCATGAAATGCCCATCAGATTGGACATAGAAAATAAGTGAATTGACTACTCCAAAATGGAAGATTCAATGTAAGATGGAGGGATATGTATAGACTTGCATACTTTTCTCTTGAAAACTTGAAAATGGAAATGCAATGAACTAGAAAACTAAATGCATAACAACTATAAGAAATAAAACTAAGATGCAAGATTAAGCTATCAAATGAGAAGAACAATGCAACTATATTAAGCTATGGAAGGAAAATAGAATGTCATTAAACTAAGAAATGAAGCTAACAATGCAAGAATTCAAGTAAAATACTATGCAAGGAAGAACTATGAGTGCACAAATAAGCTCTATAATTAAAATAGCATTATAAATCTAATAAAAATCTTCTTGTTATTGTGAGCATGGGAGCTATCCCTTTTATTATGATTCCAAGAAATGAGTGGTTGAGGTTAAGAGGCAAAAGAGAATGATAAATGGTGGAGATGCAACTTCCCTCAATTCATGTGAGCTAAGTGGAATACATTCAATTGGTCAACTTTGTGGAGGATGAGACAAAATTGGTATTTTCCCTTTTATTTGTTTTATTTTTCTTTTTGAGTGCACACCCATGTGTGAATGGGTTTGGTTTTTGATTTAAAAGGGACTTAGGACTTTTTTTTATTTATCCCAATGTTTTATGCATTTGAATATTTAGGCTTGGGTGATTGATTATTTGATTCAACAAGTCAAGATTAGAATTATGCAAGAAAATTTGATTAAGTGCTCTCATAATTAGAATCTAGCAATAATGTCTTAGATTTTAGAATTTATTAAGACCTATTAATCAGAAATACGAGTTGTAGGTTTGCTAGACCAATTTTAGGTGATTACAGCAGGGTCCTCCTCTGTAATATCTTCAATCAAGATTTATTCTTTATCCAACGTAAGATCAATAGGATCTTCCTTACTTTACTCTTCGGTACCTTGGCCTTTTCCTGTCTTATCTTCCATGTAAATAGAAATAATTTTTCTCCATTGTACATTGGTCTCTTCTTGTACTTTCTCTAACTCTCCATTCATGATCCTTAAAGATCTACTTTTGATAAGAAAATGGTTAGATTATGTTTTCATTTTCTCATTAATCTCAGTTATAGACATAGTAGGTTGTGCTAGAATTAGGGATCTTTCCCTCATTTTATTTTCAATGTTCATTCCATACTTTCATCTAGCATAAATTTTACTATTGAGTTCAATAGGTAGGTGATTGACAACTTCAATTGGTGCAAGTTTAAATTTATTCAAAGTAAAAATAACTGCTTCTTTTATCTTGGTTTTACCTTATTCATCTTAGTTGTCATATATCATGTATCTGATTCCATATATTCCACCATTCTTCTTAAGTACGTCAATTGACTCATCTAGAGTCATTTGTATTCTACATGATCTTACATTCTTATGTCTTCTAAGGTCTTTAGTGTCTGGTTAACTATCTTCTTTCAAGTTCAATTTCCTCCTTATTTGGATTGTAGCCTTCTTGCTTCTCATATATGTCTTGTTCTTTGGCTCATCAACTTCTGATTTCCTTTTTTCTCTCAGTGTAACTGTAGACCATGTGTTTGGTCTTGTTGTCTTATCACTTTGTGAGGCCTTAATTTCTAGTGGATCTATCCCTTTTGTGTCTGAGGATTCATCCTTGTCTGTTTCATCATCAACTCTGAGACCCTTTGATAATTTTTCAATTATTTTTTTTGTCCTCCTTTGGGCTTTAGGTATTAGGATTTCTCATTTTCTCTTCTCTTTAACATCTTCATAGGTTCCATACCTTTTGGCTCTTTTGTCAGCAAGCTTGAATAACAAAGCCTCTATTTTTTGAGTTGCAATTTATGTTTCCATCTCATATCCCATAGGTTGTATCCAAGTGCTTCTAGGTTCAACTACCTTTAGTATACATGTGTCGGTGTCCACTTCAAAACATATGGTGTCATGATATTTTTCAACCAACCAGGGTTCTATCATATACTTCTTATGCATCTTAGCTTGAAACTTAAGAAAATAATCATTCATAACCATATCAAGATCTTCACATAGACTTAGGATGTAATCATTTATTTGATACATGAAAGGTTTCTCTGTGCTCCATGTAACATTACCAATAGATGGGAAGAAATTCATGAAATAGAAATATATGCATACCAGTAATGATCCAAAATCAAAGTATTTGAATTTAATTTCCTTATGGTATTCAAGTTGTCTTCCAGTTGCTTCAAAAAAATCTCACGGATGTCTATCTACATTTCTTTCTTCACAATTTTGTACGCCAAATCTACAGCTCCACATGGTATGTTGTCAACTCTTGAAGATTGAAATACTTGGTAGGATATAACATTACATGCAAATTTCAGTTTAGGGTCTTCAGTAGTATATTTCTTCAGACCTCTCCCATCCCATTTTTCCTTTGTCAATTCACTTAGTTTGTTCTTCTCAATTTTCCTTATGGCCTTTGGCTTGTCACCAATCGGGTAACCTGTTATGATGTGTAAAACATCTTTTGTGATCTTCACAGGTTGGTCAAGCCACATGAATTGTTCATGTACTTGGCTAAGGACCATTATTACTATGTCTATTTTTAATACTCTCGGTATATGGAGGGCATGAGTAAAACTTTGGTCTCTAGATGAACGTGGTTGTCTTTCATCTTTCCATTCACACATAGTTTCTAAAATGACATATCAATCTTTTTTATGCATATCTCCTCAAATTTCCAATGCATTAGTGCTCACACATCTTCAATCAATATAACCCTCAGTGGTATTGATGTTAGGGATCCCATCTTATCAAGTTCTGCTACTATTGCTGGTGGTAGCTTATACTTGGGGTTCATGGGTTCAGTGGTCTCTACAACAAATGGGTTCTTAAGCTTTGGTGCCATCTTTTAAAATTATCTGTTAGATTTACTTAGGGCTTCATGATTCTTGGTTTGGTTGTGCAAACAAAACTAGGGAAACATCAACTAATATTCAAATACGTTCAACTTATCTTCCAAAAGATTATAATAGTTTAGGAATACCTTGTTGATCGCTCAAATATGCTTGAAGATTCATATATAAAACTTTTCTTACAATGATCTTGAAAATTATAAGTGACAATGATAGATGACTGGGTCTATTTATAGATTTCACTAGGTTTTAGGGTTTCCAGCAGTATAAAAATAACAATAAATGTTTTACCGATCCCTTTTACCGATTGCCTCTACTTACTTCTTACTGAATGATGTAAAATGTGAAATTAGCAGTCTGTATCTGAATGCATCTAAATATGCTAATATGGATCTCTACACATACACTAGGAATCGATTTAAGATTCAAAGATTTTCTTTGTAGTTCCTATACATACCTTATGATTGATTAGGTAGAGTCAGTTGCACCTGATCTGGAGTATGTAGTGCCTTCAACTGTCCCAAATTATGTTCAATCTTCTATGGTCTTTCTCTTCCATTTCCTATTCATCTACTCTCTCATTTCTTCTATATTTACTTGTGGTTTCTCAAATGACTCTTCCTCAGTTGGAGTCTTCTCTCAGTACTTGCACTCTTTGGCAAGGTGACCTATCTTGTGACAATGAAAACATGTCATTCCCAGGTTTCTCCAAGTTCTCCTATTATTTCTGCCATGAAGTAACATACAATTTTTTTATATGTATTCATACCTTCCATAGACTAAACATGATATCCTTGTATTGTAGTCCCATGGTATATATGTATTATGTCAGTTACTTTGCATGTTCTATCAGTTCAGTACCCATTTTTCATTTCTCTTTGGTCATCTGCATTCTTCAAACTTATGAATGTACTTGTTGCAAGTACTACAGTATCCACCAAATTTAGGCTTCCTTGTGTTGTTTATAGTTCTTGATATACATTCAAATGATTGGTGCCCATGGGTGATACCACAATAGTGGGTTACACTTTTTTGTCTAAACGGACATTGAAGTCTACATTTTGAGAAAAACATTCACATTCGGATGCATATTGTCGTTAAACTATTTGAAATCGGAAGATGTAGTAAACTAGAGTCTTTTACAATTTTCTATCTAGATTCTAATTTTTATTTTTATTTTTTTTTTGAATTGATTTTAATGGTTTTTTTTTTCTCCCACTAAAACTGCTATGTTGCTGAAAATGTCATTTTCAAAAAGGTACAATGACTTCGTACAACATAACTTTTTTTCTAAAATAGATATC
>MU225222.1:59749-71659 GCA_018584345.1 Thuja plicata | reverse complement strand
TTCCCAGTGTAGGAAATGACTTCTGTACATAGAAGAATATGCAAACTAGTAAAGAGCCAAACTTACATGATGAGCTTTTAGCTTTTCTTATCGATAGTAAGTTCTCGGCTAGTTGTGTCAATTGCAGTTCGGCAAGGTCGTAGGTGTGATTCTTCTTGACTATCTTCCATGCTTGGTCCACAGTTGTGCAAGGAACACTATCCAGTCGGATCGACTGATAGAACATATGTGAAATCACTCTTACTCCAAAGTCAAGTTCTAAATCTTCAATTATAGAGATATTCATACTTCTATTATTCCAAACAGCTCCAGTGTTAGCTGCTATCTCATCTTTACTTTGATCTCTCATTGTTCACGTTCCACTGATAACAGGATATCCAGTTACTCGATGAATAATATCTTTAGTGATCCTAACTAATCCATTGTCTAGCCACATATGCATATTATGAATTTGGCTTAGAATAACCTTGATCCATTCATCCTTGAAGTCTGGTGGAAAATCTAGGGCACGAGTTAACCCTTTGTCGGCTAAATGCTTGAATTCGTCTTTCAGAACTCCATTTTCACATAACTTGTTGTAGGATTTTTTCAATTCCCTATCACCTACTTTGCCAATCTTAACCATGTACAAGGATCTAACATTATGGATCATAAGTACCTTTGGTGGGATAGATGAGAGGGCTCTATTCAGATCACCTAAAATTGTGCTTTTGGGAATGGCTCAAAAGTTAGGAGGTGCACATGCATCACTTCTTACTAGCTTAATTTGTTTCAGCTCCTCCTCCATTCCTTTGACTGGTACAGAAGAACTTGCAGCCATAACCTCTAAAATTAGGGTTCAAAAATGAAGAACAGGGTACCTCAGCAAGTAACACTTCGCACTATTCAACTTAGGGTTGCCGACGACATGCTAACAATTTTTTTGAAACAAACTTTACTAAGATCAATTCTGCAACTTCTTCGATCGCTCTATGAATTAAGACAATCGCAAGGTAAAATGAAGAATAAATTATTCATCCTTATATAGACTCGAAAGGTCAAAGTAGGTAAGCAATAAATATTCTGCCTGTTAGGTTAGTGCAAGCCAGCTGTCATTGGCTGACTAACACAACTTGCATACCACTCGGCTTACCATACTTGGCCATCACAAAACTTACTCGGCCAACCAACTCGGCAACTATAGAGAAGTTAACTCTTCTCGGCACTTGTCACAAACATGTCCTGGTGCATCTCAACATATGCAGATATGGACTTTGGCACATTTATATGTTAGGAACTGATGTAAGATTTGAAATTTAAATGCAGTTCCTTAATACCTCTATTTCTTAGTTAGAGATGGTGTGATCACCTGATCCATTGGATTGGGTGACCTCATCTTCAGCGGTTTCAGTGTTGCTCGGCCCTATTTTCCTTACCCATTTCTGGTTCATCTGTGCTCTTATTTCTTCAACAGTAGGAGCAGGAACTCTTGTCCTACACTCTATCTTAGTGTGACCAATCTTCAATCAACTAAAACAGACTAGGATTCCATTCATCCAACTCTTAGATTTCCCTTTGAAATGTGTCTTTAAGCAATCTTCAGGTGCATGTCCAAATTCTTCATAGTAATGACAACTCTTCCTTGTGTTATAATCCCAATTGTAAGTGTTGCCTTTCCTAGGTGCTTTTGTTTGTGTCTTTGATGTCCATTGTTTTTTAGCATTGGATCTACAGTCTTGTGCTTTATGACACTTGTAACAATAACTATTAAATCTTGGTTTGGGAGGTGCATCACTTGCTTCAGCTCAACATTCATGTGCTTTATGTCCAAATTTCTTGCAATTAAAATAGTAACCATTGAACTTAGGTTTAGGATTGGAATTACCTTTCTTGCTTCGGCAAATGTTTTCTGTATGACTTGGTTTTCCACAATGGTGGCAAATAGGCTTGTTGTGCTTTGTCTTTGCATTCCTCCTTTCACCATTCTTAGATGATTCTCCTCTCTCAATCGATGTCTTTGGTTCAGTGTGACCTAATCCAGAAGAATCCTTTGGCCTTCTTGATGCTTCCATCAGATTCTCAAAATGAGTCAAAGTTTCATTAGGTTTATTCATCCTTTCATTCAGTTCCTTCTCAGATCTTAAATTATATTTCAATTGATTGTTCTCAGATCTCAGATTCATCATTTCCATATCTTTCCTACTAATCTCTTGATTTGCAAGTAGTAGTTGATTTGCCATGTCAACCTGATTGATTGTCATCATTTGTACATCATGTGTCCTTTCATCAAGTCTGACAGTTATCACTCTTTTATCTTCTTTTGCCATAACTTTTTCATCTTCAACTTTCTTCTTTTGTTCCAATACTTCACATAGTCTCACTGTCTGCATTTCTTGTTCTCTTTTCAAGTCTCTGACTTCTTCACATAGTACATTGTTCTTTTCCAGTAGATCTGCAATTTTTGCATCACTCTCAGTAGAATCTCCATTCTGAAATAGATTTGCAGTGTCATCTTCCTGGTAATGAGTATCATTCATTTGTTTGGCCAAATCTTTCCTATCTATCAAAGATTTATTCAATTCCTGTCTTGCTATCTCAAGCTGATGTAATGCTAGCTGAATCTCGATCTTCTGATTCTCAATGACTTTACCCAACTTGTAAACCTCCATCTCAAGATCTGTACTCACAAGCTGATTAAAAGCTTTTGTAGGTGAACTATGCTCTGATACCAATTGTTGGAAGTACAATAATGGGAAAGCAAGATACTGAGGGGGGGGTGAATCAGATCTTAAAACTTAATCACTTAAAACAAATTGATCCACATTCATACATATATGAATTTAACCTAATATCAGATAGTATCCACAACATGAAATATATAACTCATAACATAGAATTTTGGTAACCCAGAAACCCAAATAGGTAAAACTGGGGTGGGGATGACACCCACAAAAATCTTCACTACTGCAGCAATAAAGTGTGCCTATTAGGGCTAAAAGAGTTTGATTACAAAATGAAATCTACCTGGTTAAAGGTCTGTTTGGTTAAGAATTAAAGATCATTACAATCTACCTTGTCAAAGGATTTCAACTTAAAGTAAAGTAAGCACTTGGCTAAGAGATTTAAAACGGTCTACTAGAACCACTCTGTTAAGATATTTCACCTGATACACTTGTTAGAATGTTTCAAGTAGTGATCCTTCATTATGAACTTAGATGTTGATGACGGATCTATTCTTTCCAATACCTTCTGTGATCTCACAATCTGATATGTCTTTACTCTACTTTTCACTGCTCTGTCATTCTGCTTGATCTAGGCTTCTTCTCAAAATAACTCACTGTTCATCTTTCATGAACAACAAACCTTCTCTCACACACAGTATCTCTCTCTCTCTATCTTTTTTTTTAGGGTTAGAAGCAATCTTATATGTCTTTTTGGATCTGGCAGGGAGATCTAGATCAATGATCAAGATCTATTATTTATGCCCCCAAGGCATTCTAATTTCCTGATTGGCTCCATGCCATGCATAATATAAAACAATTAAATGTGTAATTAACTCAGTAGACAAATAATAAATGCGTACATATGTCGGCCCAAATCTCATACAAGTCAGTCTAAACATTTCACATCAAATTTTGAATCAATCCTGACATGTATGCAAAAACTGTTCTTCTCGGCACTTAACATCTCTGTCGCTCGGCACTTAATATTCTACCCGGCTCGGCATGATGTAACTCGGAAACCTAAAAATTGCTCGGCAGTGTTTCTTGGCCTTGAATGTTTAGCTCAGCCACAATGATAACCAACTAAAATTGTCTAAGTAAATGACTAAGTGTTGGCCAATAATCATCAACAAAACTTAGGGATTAATATAATGTGGGTCTGACCTACAATGGTAGAGGATTTGCATGGGTATGGATCAAAAAAGAGATTTTGTTTCTAATTCTGAAGCTTGGAATGGGTTGTGTTCCTTGAGGCATCCCACTGGTGGACATATCATCAAGTCATGGAAGGGTATGAGCATGTTTAATAGATCTCTAAGTGAGAGGTAATTGAGATCTTGCAGTCAGATCGCCAAGAAGAAGCAGTAACACCTTGTGAAGAGAGAGATGTCCCTGGATAGGATAAACCCTAGAAGTGTGAAGAGAATATTTGAAGACCTTAGGGTTAAGTTAAGGTCTTATATTTTTTATGCTTTGGTTGGTTTGAGGAGGAATCCTGAGCATGAGAGTGAGTATGAGGAGGCTATTGAGGATCTAAATAGATTGAGTTGGCATTTGTTGATTCAGAGGTGGATCATTTTAAGAAGATTGTTCAGAGAAGGAAAAGGAAAGCTAGATTTGCTGAGAAAGAGGTTAAGCCTAAAAAGGTATGTACTATTGGAATCTTTCATTGCACCAAAATCTCAAACTATCAATGCCTGATACAATCACAAGATTTAACCCAATTCATGGGAGGAGATAAAGCCATGCCACGAATCTCCAAGGAGGTGCTTCCCATGAAAAACTCAAAAATCTCCCCCTCAACACTGATTATGCCTTCAACACCCATTGAAGGGAGATTCAAACCCTTGACCCAAGGCTCTGATACCAATTGTTGGAATCATTTATCGTTGCACCAAAAGCTTGAACTATGACTGTCTGATACAAACGCCAGATTTAACTTTATCCATGGGAGGCAGTTAATCCATGCCACAAATCTCTAAGGAGGTGTTGATCACAAAGTCAACATGTACACCTGTGAATACTTTTACATAGTTACAAAGGATAAGGTAGATGTGGTTATGGGTGAATTTCATAATTTGTTGATTGGACCTGATGAGATAGTTAAGGAAGGTCTTGTTATTGGGGATGATATTGAGATTTCTCATGTTGAAGATGTTGATGTTTTTGAAGTTGGAATCAAGATTCCTTTGGATGAATTTGATAACTTTTTTTGGATAGTTGTTGATTTTGATACTAATTATAAAATGAGTGTTACTATTGATGTGATTGTTGGTGAGTATGAGAGGACTTGTGACAAGGATCTTAGTTGTGATTCTGTGCATGATGTTGATGGATATTTGCAGATTGACTTGTTTCAGTTAAGTGTTGACTTGTTGCAGGGATTACTATTACCAATTTTTGCATTATGCTCAAATTGGGAGAGCTTAGACAATGTTGGTGAAAGGTATATTTGGTACATTTTAAAATTTTGAGCATTCAAGATTAAGTACTTTATGTTGAAAGGTAAAAATGCAGAAAAGAGATTATTTCATTAATGTGAAAAATATATTTGACAAGTAAAATATAAATGTATTTTCAATCAAGAGTTCGTTTATTCTTTTGTAAAAGAAGATACAAAATGGGTCCCACACAAGACATGGGAAAGCTCTAAAAAATATGTAAAGGAAATATACTTGCTTAGAAGTCAAAGACAAGAGAGGGTAAGATTCGTCATTGCCTGTGCTAATGACAAATGTTTTTGCGTTGTATCTGGGTCAGCCATCTTCTGGGAACTTTTTTTGAGTCTTCAAGGTACCTGCCTAAAGAATGATAAAAGAAATGATGTCAGTCATTGAGACTAAGCAATGACGATTCTAATCCCACCTCTTGTAGCTGACTACTATATAAGTATATTGCAGTTGCATCATCATATCAAAGAGAGAAGGATACAGTCAGGACATCATGATTTATCTAACAAGTCTATGTTATGTGCAAGTACAAGTGCTTTAGAATTGTTCCTATTACGATCAACAATTATGTTGTAGGTACAAAATAAAGTGAACAAAATGCAGAGAACAATGCTATAGAGTACTGTGAGATTCAACAAATAATGATCATGACAGATAATAGAGATCAACAAGTAAAGTTTTCTAGAACAATAATGATGATGTCAAAAAAGGTCAAATACAATGTTGAGGGACAGAGTTATTAAAAGCAATGTTTCAAGATGCCAGGGTCTCAATATGAAGGAAAGATAGCATTTAAAATTGGAAAAAAAAATGGTACAGGTCCATACAAGATTGGACAACAAATATTTCAGATGACAATAATATACATCTCATAACAACAAAATCATTGGACAATAATTGTCTTGTATGGAGAAAATTATGATGTGATATTGAGTGGATTACTAAGTATGATAATATCAATGATGCCATATTATGTTATAAAAACAAGGTACTCATGATAGTATTGCAAAGGGAAAAAGTTACCATGCAATCATGCATGAACTGAAATAACAACTTTGTCTCCCTCTCCAAAATTGAAACTAGCACATGGGGTCGGATGTCAAGCAAAATCCCTAAAAATAGGAGCAGGAACTGGTAGAAAGACTTAATCAACTGCTCTAATACTCACCTCAACTAATGGGTAACCCTTCACGAATTGAAAACTGCTTTATAAATGTTAAAGACTCCTCAAGTCACTCCTCCAAGACATGAAACCCCTCTTGGATCTCCAGCTCAATAAGATCACGTTTATTATTTGGCCTTAAGATTTAATATTTATTTCATAGTTTATAAAATACCATGAAATAAATATTAATTACAATTTTTTAAGTCGAAGTAATAAAATATAATTTACACTTAATATTTTTGCATATCTGACTTATATAATAAAGTAGTATACTTTACTACTTAATTAAATTATAACAATTGTACTTATGCAAAACAATGTTTATTAATTATATTAAATTTATTAGATTTGAGTTAATACTTAATAAGTAACATAAAAGATATTACATATTAAATATTAATTCAAATACAATAAATATAATATAATTGATATGATTATGACATACCATCCATAAAAAAGAAGTGATAAAGGAAAAAAGCCCTTCATTAAGCACTTAGGTTTAAACAAAAACACTAATCCCCATTCATTTGCACTTTGATTATTTTTATCACTTCTATTATGGAGAAAAATCTCATGTAGCCATCGCCAACCATAGGGTTTGGATGAATGTGTTGGCCATTGTGGAGTTCTCTTCTATGGTCTAGCCGCCAATAATGGAGAAAGAATGTTAGATTTTAACACAATTTTCGTTCCTCTGCCCAACTTCTGAGATTTTCTGTGAAGGCTTCCGCCTGAGAATAGGGTTTGATTGCATTTGTGAGCCTTCTGGAGGTTTTTTGAGTTGCAGAGATGATTGTATTTAAAGGTATGTATGTTGCATAGATTCTTCCAGCATTACCTTCTGAGTAATTTCAATCAGCTTTTGTTCCTTCTGAAGCTGTAACTTCACACTTCTGGTTTTCTTGTTATAGTTGGTGATTTTGATGAATTCTTGTGGATGCTTTTTTACTTTAATTTGTCTCATACAATCATGATTTTATATAAGAGGATACATATTAGGTGCAGGTCTTATATTGTGATAGATGATTCTAATGCTCTGAAGCTGTGAGAACCAGTTTGGTTTTCCTCCATGCACTCATTAGTTTCAATCCTTTATAAGAAATACTTATGTATCTAATTTTTAGATGGGCTGCAATAATTCTAGGGTGATTTATTGATGATTTTGTGAGTAGATAATTTGCAGATCACAATTCACATTCGGTGTATCACCTTAGATTTAGTTTAATTTTCACAAGCATATCCTTCTATTCCTTTCCCTGTCCAAGTTAGTTTAGGTGATACCAAAAGGAGCCAACCTTTGAATCCTAGAGATTCTCTCTCGCCATAGGAGACCCATAGCCTAAGAGCATCTCAATGTTCCAATAGGATAGATGAATCTTTGCATTCCTCTACAGGCACAATCCTAATTGATAATAATTACCTAGAGGGTATGAAAGAGAAGACATGTGTTTCTTGATTGGTATTGGTACTAATCATATTGATGGTGTGAAAGAACATGCTATTGCTTGTGTTGCAGTACATGTGTGGAGAGAGGGACTATATTTCCTTAACAAAGATGAGTACTTGAGCATGAGGATGGGTATGATAAGAGTGAATATGAAGACAAAGTTGATGATGGCGAAGGAGGATGTATGACTGAAAGATATAGGTAGTGGATTCAATAATGTTCCTAATTTATTTGTTGTTGATGGATTGATGATAGAGTGTGTTCAAATGTGTGATGATGAGGAGGATAAGTGGATGATGATAAGTGGGTTTGTGAAGTGGAGTGAAAATATTTTGTTTAGTTTTGTTGCTGACCTGTTTGGTTATTCATGTGATTTTTTTGGCTGGTTTATTTTGGCATAGAAGATGTGGAGATCAGATCAGAGAAGAAAAAGAATTTTTGTGTGTAGGTTCATATTATTAACCATGAGGGTTGGGAATTCGAAGGTCAAAATGAATTCATATGATTAGCTATCAATTTCTTCTACACTTGCAAAGTGTGAGGCTCACTTTCTTATTAGCTCGAGGTGTCTGATGTAGGAGCATCATGGGACCTTGGCAATCTTGCATCAACCAAAAATATTTCCTTTCAGTTTCTTCTTGTTTTCCTATTCCTGTGTTTTGTGTTACAATCCTTCCAGTTGGCACATTGGCTTATGTGATCCTTACAATGTATTCTAGACATCATGTACAATCTATGTTTGGGTTCTCACTCAATATGTTTTGTCTTAGTGGATATTTCTTATGATTTGTGTCAAACCTATCTGTTCTTCATGATAATGGCTTTTTCCAAGTTGGTGGATCTATTTTTCAATAAAAAGATCCATTTGAAATAAAAAAAATTTGGGCTCAACATGAGCATACCATAAAAACTCAAAGATTAAGTGCCACTTCTTGCAAGACCAATTCAAACCCCAGGCTTGGTTGATATAACCAAAGATGCTATCATTATTATTAAGGAGTTTATAAATTAGTTTGCAATAAAAGTTACCAAATAGAGTGCCATCCATTTAATGTGCCCAAAGTTTCATGAAACATGAATACACTGACCAGGAAACCAATTACCCATTGTCTTTGCAATAAGAGTGTATGTTTTCTTCCGTGAGGAAGGAATATCAAACTTGTTGCTCAATTTTTCCCAAGAGAATATTTTTTTATCAACCAGTATATCATTAATGATGGAGATACCTTTTTTATGCCACCTGGTAGAAGAGCAGCATTGGGTAAGAGCAAGAGGTTTGTCATTGAGGTATAATCCCCACCAAATAGATCTATCCAAGGCTGAGAAGTAAGGATTCTTCCCTATAGCATGTCTAGAACATAAGAATGGTTTAACATGTCTCCATGCCTTCCACAAAGAATTGAATACCTTAGACCTAGAGACCCTCACATCAAAATCCCCCAATAAGATATCAATAAAAGGGACATTTTTCCAAGGTTTCCCCTTTTTAATGGTGGAATTAATAATATTATTTCTAATAAGGATTTTCCATGGTTCATCTCCTAAGATAGATTTAATGATCCATTTGGAAGTCAGTGTCATACCTTGTGTTATTAAGGTCTTTAATGCCCAGACCACCCTATATCCTTAGATTGCAACACCACTCTCACTTGACATTATGTCTTTTCTTGTTACCTATGCCATCTGACCATAACACATCTCTAAGAATATTTTCAAGTTTATTTGTTTGGTGATTGGAAAAAATCCAAGTTGAAGCATAGTATTTTGCATGAGATGATAATACCATTTGAACAACTTGAAGTATTCCTGCTAAGGATAGCATGTGAGTTTTCCACTTCATGTGTTTCTTCTCAATTTTTTGTAGGTCCAGTTTCACATATCATTCAATGATGGTTCAAGGGAAAATGGTATACCCAAATACCTGACAATAATATTAGGTCCAGTCCATTTCCAACCTTTATTACTGAGCCATAAGGGAGGGTTATTGTCCCATCCAAGGATAATAGATTTGTGAGGGGATATTTTGGCTCTAGAGGCTACACAAAATAGCTAGATTCTAGACAACTCTGTCAAAGTTTTGATCTGTGAGTTCCACAAAGAGTGCAGTATCATCAGAAAATTGTTCAATGAACAGATCTTCTTTGTTACGAAGGGAGATACCTTTGATAGGGGGGCCAAACTCACATTCTTTCAATATGTAAGACATTGCATCAACAATAATCACATATAGGGCAGGAGCAAGAGGGAAGCCTTGCCTTATAGATCTAGCAAGGGGAATAGGGTCTGAAAGTTCACCATTAACCTCAATAACAGTATTAGAATCTTTGAAGAAGACACTCACCCACTTGCATAAGTATTATGGAAAACCTAGTTGTTTAAGCATAGCCAATACAAAATGTCGCTTAATCCTATCATAAGATTTTTCAAAATCAAGAAGAATCATAGAAACATTCTGATTGTCCACCTTGGCCCAGTGCATTGCCTCCCAGCTAGTGATAAAATTTTCAAGTATATATATACCTTTAATAAAACATGTTTGGGTTATTGAAATAATATCATTTAAAACCTTAGAGACCCTCTTAGCCATTAGTTTAGCGATCACTTTATAAGACATATTTAATATAGTGATTGGCCTCCAGTTCTTAACTAGGATTTTGTCTCCTTCTTTAGGGAGGAGTTTGATAAGTCCTCTGTTGAAATTTTCCCCCAAAGTCCCATTGTCAAAAGAAAATCTATAAAGATCAAAGAGTTCAACCGAAATCCTTTTTTTATTGGCTTTGTAGAACTCAGCAGGCGGACCCTCAATGCCCAGAGATTTCCCATTAGCCAGAGACCCAATGGCATCTTCCACTTCTTGGATGGAAATTTCCTTTCCCAATATTTACTTTTGGTTGTTATTAATTTTCCTTGGAATAGTACTCATACAATGATCCATACAAAGATGATTACGTTCATTATGTTCAGAATTGAAGACCTTTTTATAGAATTCCATAAATGTTGTTGTTGCCCAAATTTTCCATCCTATGCAATTTGGCCTGTTTTGCCCTGTCATTCATACTCATTCTCTGAATTTCTTGCTTTCTGCTCTTTCCTGGGTTTTCTGATTTTAAATCCTCTGTGTTAACTGCGTGAAAAATGGTCATGTCCCTTTTTGAAGTTATGTCTCAGCTCATCGCTCTGTCGCATCAGTTTTTATGACATGTCCTTATATTGTGCGACTGCGTGACGAGTTGCAATTGAGGGTAATCGCGAGCCGTTTATTAAGAGTTCAGCTCTGTCTACGAGTGCGCGACGAGTTGTAAATCATGTCATCGCGCAATCGCGATCTATTTTTGAGTAGCTCCGATCTGTCCGTGAGTTCACGACGAGCTGTCCGAGAAAAAATATCGCGCAGTCGCGATCCACTTGGGTCTAGTGATGTTTTGTGCGTGACTGAGCGGGTTTAGCGCTTTAAGGTATGCATCGCGCAGTCGCGAGGCCTTGTCAAAGTCGGGAGATGAGCTCGCGGGTGTGCGACGAGCTAAACAAGGGACGCGTCGCTCAGTCGCCGAGCAACTTAGATAAAGGAAAAAGGACCTGTGAGTATGCGACAAGTTAGGGGATAAAGTCATCGCGCAGTCGCCAGACATTAAAGATCAGAGAAAGATAGCTCACGGGTGAGCGACTGTAGAAAAAGGAAACTCGTCGCACGCTCGCAGTAAAGGGTAAGGAAAATTTTTAAAGCTTGCGAGTTGGCGAACGAGTAGAAAGTGGATGTCATCGCCCACTCACGCACAGGATTGGAAATAGAGTATTAAGTTGTGCGGGTATGCGATCAGACAGAGGGTGCAGACGAGGAAACAAATGTCGCTCAGTCGCTCAGAATCAAAATTCAGTTCAACATAGCCTGTGACGGTGCGATGATGGATTAGCTAAAAGTTTGTAGCGTATCTGATGCAGTGCAAGGTAGGAGGATCCCCAATGGAGATGTCCTAGCCCCCAACCAATAACCACACAATGGAATATAAATAAAAACACAGAGATTTATATCCACACAATGCAAATACTCATAATAGAATCATCATATTTTCATCCAACATGCCCGGCTGTAAGGCCTTCCGGGTTACGGCCAAATACAATGCAATTATAATAGAAACTCTGTAAGAT
>MU225222.1:46332-57520 GCA_018584345.1 Thuja plicata | reverse complement strand
TAAATTAAATACAAATACCGAAATTAAATGCCACAAGTCGGCCAACAACAACAATTAAATGCCCAAAATAGTTGTCTTAGTAAAATTGCGATATCTCCTAGCTCCGGATGAATTAGGACTCGTGCTTGGAACCGTAGGTAGAAATCTAGGCCCTCTTCAATCCCTGAAATTTGAAACCTCTAACTCTTTGTGGAAAATTACTTATATGGCTTGTAATAGGCACCAAATTCCTAAGCAAGGCCGAGCTCCTCCCAGTCCATGCCAAGCAACCAAGACCATGCCAAGTTCCATTAAATACATCAAAACCAATTACCAAAGACCCAAGTAGGTTCACAAAACTCTACCAAATCCCTCACACATGAAAATAAGTCCACACAAATCCATCAAATCTCCCAAACATGCAAGATAGCCAACTACCCTGGGATGCTCCTGCATCAGTATCCCAGGATTAATCAGAGAATTCTAAATTGCAGAGTTATGCACAGAACAGTCAGCTGATATCTGAGATAGATTTGTTTCAATATCGGTAATAGAAAAAGAGATTTAGTGTGTGATAGGTCAAGGAATAGATGGCATTTCTTACTCAGTGAATGAAAAGAAGCAGAAATATCAGATATTTTCTCAGATGATGCAAAGATCAGATTTTTAAAAAGATCAGAGGATGCAGTTAAAAAAGTCTGCAGAAGAGTTATTTCATTTCAAAGAATTTTGTGACTCTTCTAGAGGGATAAGACTGCTTCTATGAAGGGGCATTTATGTTGATATTTCCTGGGTATGACTTTTGGGTCACCAACTGGTATTTTTGCAGACTTTTGAAGAGTTAGACGGTGGCTGAGTAGGCCAAATCCGATCCAGAAGTTATTGCTCTCCAATGATGCAGTTGGGTAAAATTGTATAAGTATGAGTTGAGGACTCATTTGTAAAAAGTCCAAAGTATGCAAGGAGGCATGCTTTGTGACATTTTTTCTGTCCTTGGTGTATTTTTGTGCATAAGTCTGCAACTCATTGTGAGAAATAATATGCAGAGTTTGAAGTTCTTGGAATCAATTTATTGAATTGTGTCAGCCTTGTCTCTTTTATGCTTGTTTGTATGCGTTGTAGATGGTTGATGGGTTAATTTTGAATGATTTTATTTCCTTTTAATCATGTCCCTTCGTAGCATCTACTTGCAGAAGAGTATATTTGCTTGTAGGTTGTAACTCGTGTCTTAGTTTGAGCTGTTAACTGTGAAGTCTTTCCTCTTAACTAGTTTAATCATGACCTTGTTATGAAATATTAATGGATGCCTATACAAGAGATCTGTGTTTTACCTCCAATTCAAGTTAGTTGACCCAGGGCTTAATCCTGTGTATGTTATGTTTTCATGTCAAATTTGGTGCATCACCTAGTAGGTAGTTTGCTTTTAGTTATTTCCCTTTCCATGCAATCCTTCTAACCCTTTTCCCCTCAAGTTTACTTTCCTATTTAAGAGCAAGCTAAGGTGATTATCCAAGAGGAACCAGCCTAGAATCTGGAGGTCTCATCTCGGTTAGCAGAGGTCCCACAACCTTGAGATGACTCCCTTGTTATACTGGATTATCAAGACCAAGAGAGCTTGAGATCAGAGGCGCAAATTCAGTGTATAACAGTTGTCATAATAGTTTGATTGTTATTGGTGAACCCTTCCTCGGTCTGAATACCACTAATTCTTCTCTACACTATTTGTCTCTAATAATGTTAAAAAAGTATTTGATTCCCCTATCACCTTCCTTGATCCAGTTGACCCTAGCCACAAAATATTTGTTTCAAATGGATCTTTTTATTGAAAAAATATGCTATTGGGTCTTTTTTTTCTCAAGGTGTCAAAAATACCATCTTTTTCTTTGTTTGTAATTGTGTTGAATCTTATGAGCATTTGTTTTTTGGGTTTCAATGGGTTGTTAATATTTGGTCTATTTTTTTGCCAAAGATTTCAATTGGAATTTTAACCATGATCTGTCTTGGCATGAAGTTTTATTTGGTTATGTGGAGTATTTTGATAGTAATCTTAATTATTTTTGGTTGACCTTTACCACTGAAGTCTTATGGCTTATTTGGAGACAAAGAAATGAGGACATTTTCCAAGCAAAGAAGAGGGATCTTACTAAGTTTAATCCAAAACTCACATATTTTTACATCATGTCACAGATAATTGCTACCATCCAAGTTACAAAAGAGAGATTCCAAAGGCTGATTGAAGAAGGGGCTATGGTGCTATTTCCCAAAAACATCCAAAGTTCCATATCGACCAGTGGTGTTCTAGACCCGACAAGTAATAACAAAGACACTTTCAACACTTATGGCTTAGCTGTTCCCAATTCACCAAGATCACTGCATGGACACTCCTATACAGACAATAACAGGAGGGAGGATGTTGCTAACAAAGATGACTATACTTCTGGTGGAAGAGATATTGAAAACAAAGATGAACATTGGAGAATTGATGAGTATAGACAAAGTAATGAAAATGGCAATAGGCAGGAGAGAAGCTGGGACTGACACAATACTGCTATGTCTAAATTTTTGTATACTTTTGTTTTAGACGATCAGGTGGGAATCCATTTTGTAAAACTTGTTTAAATGGCATCAGACCACACTCTGATTGTATATATGCTCGATTATAGGGTTTAAGATACTATTCTCTATAGTTCTAGTAAAGACAGGCAGTTACAGTATGCTAGTTATAATGAATGTACTTAGTTGATTCTATATTATCAATAGAAAAAAGTTGGTGGATCTTGCGAAGCTTTCTGTTGCTTGCGATCCTAATTGGCGCATTGTTTGATGGTCTTATGCTCATGGCTGACCTCCTTCTATGATCATGATTCATTTCATATTCATTTGGAGGTGTTCTTCTATGATTTGGGTCTTGCCTTATTTGACACATTATATTTTCCTACCATGGAGAATGTGATCTTTTATGGCCAACTTGTGGCTTGTGATCTTGTATACATTTGTTATGTTGGTTCCTTAGTGGACAATTTTTTAGTAGTTATATTTTGAGAGGTTAGCATCCAGTATGGATTTGGATTTTTGTATGTAATCAAGCATGTGTGCCTTAGAATGTAAGTTGTCATGTTTTTGGGCATGTATGATGTAAATATTGAGTAGCTGATAATATGAAGGCATGTTTGTTGTTCATTGTTGAGTTGTTTATGATCTTGTCTTGTTTGTTTCCATTGTGTTGAATCTTGTTGCATGTTTGGACCATATCCATTGGGGAAACTTCATACATGATTGCATCAAATTATCAATACTTCCACTATCCACAATATCCTTACAACACTTACCTCATAACTTGCATATAGTCCTAAACAGATTATTCCTATGAGTAGTTTTGGTCTCCTCCTTGCTCTACTTCAACAATTCTCTCTTAAGCATAAGAGACTCTCCCATCTCAGGTTCTACCATTCTTTCCCCAAGTGCCTTAGATAACTGGTCCTCATGTGCCACAAGGTTCTTTTTACCATTGCCTCTACTAGATCCCTCAGAACATTCAAAAGATTTATGCTCATTTTCTCCACATTTGGAACATGTACCGAAGAATTCCTTCCTTCCACTACCTCTTCTTTGTGTCTTCTAATCAGGTTCCTTATTCCACTTAAGTTTTAATTCCTCTCCAATGATTTGATTCTCCTTTCTATTACCACTCACTTGATTTTCTTTCCCTCTAGGCTTACTTTGTTTTCTCCTCTTTACCTTATCTTCTTCTTTAAGTACATATTGATAAGAATCCTCCACTTTATTAATCCTCAACATACTCATTTCATCCTAAATATTGATTCTTAAACCATTAATATATTTATCCACCTTCTCCATAGATATCTCTCAATGTCTAGATCTTATTGTCATCTTGTAAAACTCCTCATTATATTCTTGCACACTCATGTCCTTCTTAAAGTTCTGCAATTTCTTGAACAATTCCAACTCCTAATTTTATGGAATGAACTTAATCTTCAACCTTGCAACCATTTTCCTCCACCTAGTGATCTTAATTACACCATTTTCTTCTCTATCCTTCTACAAATAATTCCACCATAAGGAAACATGACCCTTTAGTTTTCTTTTATCCAACCTAACCCTATGTGGATCTTTGATATCTTCAAGCTCAAAGTAGTCTTCCAATTCTCTAATTCAGTCTATCAAATCCTCTAGATTTAATGAGATAGAAAAATTAGAAACCTCCATTCTATGAATTTTACTTACCTGTGTCGTAATTCTCAACAATATCTCTTCATCTACATGTACCTCAATCCCTTCAATCTCAAGATCTTCAACATCTTCTTCATATTTGTCCTCCATCTCAAGATTCGTTTGCAATCCAACCAATAGATTTATGATTTCATTCCTTAATTCATTTCTAAAGTCTTCCATCATTTTCTCTATCCTTCTAGGGTTCACTTGGTGGAATCTCTCCCAATACTCAGATGCAACTGCATCAGCTTGGTGGTCTGACTACAAGGTTTCAATTGTCTCTCACTTAGCGATCTATTGAACACACTTGAAACTTGCCTCCTCTTTATGATTTGTTCATCAATGGGATGCCTCAAAAACTCATACAATTAGTAGAAAATCCTCTCATAACCATCTTGTACAAGTCCTCTTTTATTGTGGGCTAGATCCACACTTTGTCACCCCACAACTAATACATCTAGGGCTTCACAAGCTCATGAACATGGATATGTTATCACATGAATTAATCTTTCTTTGATATCACCTGATGCAGTCATGGTAGGAGTTTCCCCAATGGAGATGGTCCCAACCATGCAGCCCAAGTCAACACAACTAAAATCAACAACTCAAGATCAACATTAAATCAATAATGAACTAGAAACATGCAAAATCACACCTTCGCCTTATCACACATTCATAAATTGCATCAAATTGTCCTACAACATGAAACTTACATTCTTAGGCATACATGCCCAATTACAACAATAATTCATATCTAAACCCTAGTACTAACCTTCCAAAGGTTATCCACCTAAACCCCCCTTAAATAAAGATCACATGCCTCAATATATAGAGCCTCCAAAAGAAACATGTCGGCCAAGATCTATCACATTTTCTAAGAAGAAGAAAATATAATACATAAATATAGGTCAAGACCCAAATCATAAAGATCTCGATGCCAAGATGTTGAAATGATGCATGATCCAAGAGAAACATCGGTCTAGGATCAAGGAACATTACGATATGAACTAGAAAGCTTTGTCAATTGGGAAATTGCTTCACGAGATTGCAAAAATCTAGTTGACCGATAGAACATGAAGAACACACAAGCCCGAAGATAAATCCAAGATAACTCCACTGCTAAGTATCAAATTCAGGTGTGAATCTAGACATAGGTGAAACATGATGTCCACAACATACCTTGAGGTCAACGACAACAATTGAGCCAAATCATAGAAACACTACTAAAAACACATAAATATGCTAACAGGAACAAACTGAGAACAAGATTAAAGGAAATATTTTTGGGTGATGCAACATTGCCAACTACGCAAGGATGCTCCTACATCAGAATGAAGGGGATAAATTATTATGGCACATGGGAGTTTCATGGAGGCAATGAAATGCAAAGGATGACTAGGTATAAATTTTATAGAAATTTTGACTATCCTTTCTGGTCGGTTCGAGTCTAGATGCCATCATTTTTAAAAGATATTAGGAGTTGGTATCATAAATATAACATTATGAGGTCGAATGTTGGTGTCCTAGGAGATTGTTATGATTTTATTATAGAGATCGTGAGAATAAAACATGTCCTTACAGCCTACCAAGTATCCTATAGAATGTGTGGGAAAACTGTTATTAACTTTCCAAATGACAATGATAAGGCTGCTCTAAGGTGATTAATAATAATTTTCAATCGAATAATTCTATGCCATGCCATCAATCTGACCATTGCCACATCATTGATGAGAGTTTATAGAGGAAAAAAAAGTTCTCAAGAGGCAATAATCAAATCATTTGAGTATGATGTGTAGCAAATATTACACCACCCTTATATATAACCAATGTTGAATCATAATTGGGAATTTGTTTAATTTGAATCTAGAAAGTTATGAGATGGGGAAGATACAAACCATGATTTTGACAAATGAATATATGATATCTAAGGGGAGTCAATTGTTCCAAGAAAGTTTTCATTGACTGAAAAATTGGATAACTCATCTACATCCTTATTAGCCTCCCTATAAATATGATTGATGGTAAACTCATCAAAGAGATTCAACAACTCCAATGATCTTCCTAATAGTGCATTGAGTTTCCAATTGGGGGTCATGCCTTTTCTTAAAGCATTAACCACAATCGAAAAATCCTCCTCAATCTCAATCTTGAATATTACAAGATCCTTACAAAATAATAGTCCTAATGTTAGAGGATTAAATTCAGCCACATTATTAGTATATTCTTCGAAAGGGATTGCTAGCATACCAATGACTTCCTTATTCCACACTTTGATTGTGCAACCAGCCTCAGAGGGACCTGTATTCCCCTAGGAGGCACCATGAAAGTTCATCTTAAACCATCCATATTTGGAAGGAATCCATTTTCATGAGATTCTGGCAATGATGGAAGTCAAAGATCCATCCCTAACAAGGGAGGGAACTCTCAAGCTAGTCCACCTAAATCTCAACTGTCGATTCTAGTCAGTGAATGCCCCTACGATTGAAGGATTAGAATTTGAAAAAATATTGACTAATTTGACCACAACAACCTCCAATTTATTTTTGAAAGAATTCATTGACATTTATTTGTCCTAAAAAATTCTCCAATTTCGTTCTTTCCAAATTTCCCATATCATTAAGGATGGACAATTTTTTCAGAGGCAACTTAAAAGACCAAGAATTGGCCTAATTGGTCATCCTTGAAAGAGGCTAAGTATATTATTAAGTAGTGTATCTATCCAACCAATTTTTTCACACATCCATTGCCAACACTCTTGAGCAAAGGACCATCCAAAAAAAATGTGGTCTCTAGACTCTTCATCTTTTTTGCATAAAACACATCTTGATAGACCTTTGAAGCCCAAACTTTTAAATTTTTTTGTTGTTAAGATCCTTTTTTGTAATACTGCCCAAGTGAAGGTTCCCACTTTGGGAACTATTATTTGTCCTAGAAAATTTTGATTGGGATAAAAAAAATCATATCATTGTTTATGTCCCATGAAGAGAACTTGTATCCATCCTTTACATTATATTTTCCATTCTTGGACCCAACCCAAATCAATTTATCATTTACAAGCATAAAGATTGTCTTCTTGCCTAAGATTATATCCTTTAAAGTTTCTATTTCACAATCTAGCAAGGGGAGAGCATTAAGATCCTTTCAAACCCACCCGAGGAAAGGGTTATTTTGATGGGGACATATATAGTCTTTAACCTTGCTTCCCCAATGAGATTTGAGAAAGGCTTTGGTATCTTCCATGATGGCTAAGTTATCAATACTAGGTTATCCCCCTGTGAATCTTCCGCCAAAAAGGGTAGTATTAATCTCATGAATGTTCCATGATAGATTATTCAAAATTAAAGGTTTGCAAGTCAACATAAAGTTCTAAACTTTGGATCCTTTTGGAGGATTTTCAATTCTAGCAACATCATCCACATCATTGCTAAGATATTTAGCGTGTAGGATCCTTGCCCATTTTAGTTGGGGTTCTCTTATCATTTTCCAAATAATCTTTTCTCCCAGCGCTTTATTTTGATGTAAGTGATTTCCAATACTAATTAACACCACCCAACTCTTTAGGTTTGTAGATCTTGTCCCATGAAATAAGAACCAGTTTGTCCTTTTCCTATAGCCCTTACCAGAAAAATTTCCTCATCATTTGGATGAATGACTTATTTGCCCTGATTGTGAGAGAAAAATAGGATAAAGGTATATGGGGAGTGATGATATCACTATTTTAAGCATTAGAATTCTACTAGCCCAAGAAATCCATTTACCTTTCTACGAGCTCATATTTTTCTCCATTTTATCTTTTAAAGGATCCCACAACTTAGTGTTCCTCACTCCCTTATCTAGAGGAAGGCCCAAATATGTTCAAGGAGCGAGCCTTTTGTAGGCCTAAAATATATGTTTCTTTCCTAGGTTGAGTGGATAAAAGAATACCTTTGACTTATTATGATTCACTTCTTGACCTAAGGCTAGAGCATACTGGGATAAGAACCTAGAAAATTTCCTTGCTTATTTTATTTTCACCCCACTAAACAACATGGTTTCATCTGTAAATTGTTGGTGGGAAACTTTGATGTTTCTAGTGACACTTATTTCAATAATTAGGCCAATTAAGGTTGCATGTTTGATTGCCCGACCAAGGGCCTCAACCATAATTATGAAGATGAAAGGGAAGAGAGGATCCCCTTGTCTTAATCATCTAGATGCTTCAAATAAACCTTCAAGAATCTCAGGCTTGAGATGCATGAAAATATCTAATTTATGTATTTCTTATTAAAACTAAATACCTCTAATGTCTTGCATAAGAACCTCCAGTCCACCCCGTCATACAATTTTTAGATGTCAAGTTTGATGGACATCCTTGATTCCTTATAGGTTTGTAGAGAGTGGATCACTTCTCGGGTTATGATAATTCCGTCAATTATTGATTTCCCAGGAACAAACTGAGTTTGTCCTTCAGATATGATCCAGGGCAAGACTTCCTTCAACATTTGTTCCATTACCTTAGTCATGATCTTGTAGACAATGTTGCATAGTAAGATAGGTTGGAAGTATTCCAATCTAGTAGCTTTTCCTTTCTTGGGAATGACTGCCAGAAAAGTATTGTTGACTTCCCTTAAAAAACTTCCTGAGTTTCTTGCTACCTTAGGGACTTCTGATAGCTCTTTGCCAACTATATCCCAACATTTTTAAAAGAAGCCAATAGGGAAGCCATCAGGGCCAGGGGCCTTATCAGGGTGTAATTGTTTCAAGGTAGTTTCTATCTATGTCTTAGTCAATTTGGCATTTAACATCTTTTTCCATTCATATTAATATGTTTTTGTAATAAAGTGTCATGTGTATCTAGGAAGTTAAAGTATTTCTTTTCCATATATGAACTTAATAATATTATATATGGATTGGAATATTTTGCTCAAGGAATATGTACAACCAGTTAATCTTGTAATTTAATATCTCTCATTCCCATACAATTTTAAACCTCGATAATACTATATTTTGAGTTTCAATAACAATTTTTTAAATAAAATTAGACTATTATTATGTTCGTGTGCATAAGAGCAAGTGATTTCCATTTACTTAGAGCTTTTAGGCTATAAACCTTACATTTGAAAACATGATTTATACAAGCCATATTTACAAAAATGACTAGATTGACATTGAACTTTAGGGTAACCCCTTCATGTGGACTAACAATAGAAAAGGCCTCAACCTGATTCAGGTCAGGCTGGATAGGTTCCTTGTGTCTGCAAAATGGGATCTAGGTTGTAACACTACTTTATCTGCTCTCCCAAGAATTGTCTCAGACCATTCCCCTATTCTACTAAATTGGACAACTAAATCTTTTCCAGGCCCCTCTACCTTTCCGATATGAAATAATGTGGCACTCTCACCTAGACTTCAAGGAATGTATCTAGAGGTAGTGAAATACCCCGGTTAGGGGCACATCTATGTTTAGAGTCTCCTAGAAATTGGAGATTATAATAAGTGAGGTTAAATATTGGAGAACGTCCTCTTTCAAAGACATTTTTAAAAAGAAGAAAGAAATTGGAGCCAACCTTGAACAACTACAACAACTAATTGTCGTATGCTTTCTCAATCAATCCAAGAGGAAGAAGAATCATGGAGAATAAAATGGAAAGAAAACCTATCTAATGAGGAAATCTTCTGGAAATAGTGTTAAATAATTAAATGGCCGAAGGAAGGTAATAGAAAAATTGTCATCTTTCACAGATTAGCCACTAAACATAAAAAGAAGAATACTATTAGATCGCTGAGAGCTGACAATAATGAGGAAATCAATGATGTTGACAAAATTGGAGAATTGGATTCAAGTTTTTTCATCAATTTATACATGGAAAGGGATAGGTTGGGCCCCTTTGTAGTCCAAGGTAACCTGCTCAGGCATATCCCCACGGTCATCCATGATGCTGACAATATGTTGTTATTGGCCTCGGTTCTAGAAGAGGAAGTCAAGGAAGCAATTTTTGGTATGGGAGCTTTTAAGGCCCTAGGGCCAGATGGATTTTCCGTAGCTTTCTTTCAAGTGTTTTGGGAGGTGGTCAAATATGATATCACCAGGGCTGCCAGAGACTTCATTAAGACTGGAAAATTGCTTTAAAAACTCAACAATAATTATATTGTTCTTATCCATAAGTCTCCAAATCCAAAAACCATGACCGATTTTAGACCCATCAGCCTTTGCAGTACTGTCTACAAAAAATTTCAAAAGTGTTGGTCAACAGATTGAAGCCTCTACTTGAAAAATTTATTAGCTCGTGCCAAAAGGTTTTATTCTAGGCCGCCAAGTTATGGATGTTGCAATTGCTACACATGAGATCATTCATTCTATGGATAAGTGCAAGCTACAAGGTATGGCTTTCAAAATTGATATTTCTAAAGCCTATGATAGAGTTAAGTGGAGATTCCTATATTCCATTCTTCGAAAGTTGGGCTTTGATAAGAGATTCGTAAAGATTGTCCGAGAAGCTATAGAGACAACTCATTTCTTTGTGCTTGTGAGTGGAACTCCTTGGGGTTTCTTCAAGGCTGGGAAAGGTTCAAGGCAAGGTGACCCTCTCTCTGTATATTTATTTATTATGGTGGTGGAGGTTCTTTGTAGGAATTTTATTCACCTTGTCTGAAATGGTAAAATCCAAGGTATTAAGGTTGCTTCCTCCCTCCCTCCTGAATTTTTGCAACAATTTGTTGACGACACTTTTCTATTTGGATTGTCTTGAGTAATTGAAGTTAGGGAATGGAAGAACCTTCTTACAAACTATGCTATGGCCTCAGGACAACAAATTAACTATGAGAAGAGAAAAATTTATTTCTTTAACACCAAAGTGGACTTGCAAGTAAGAATCACAAAGATCCTTGGATGTCTAACTGGTAATCTTCCTGGCACCTATCTAGGATTGCCCTTCACAATTAGGGCCCGTTTGGCAGTAGGAATACCATATCCTAGATATGGTCAATTCAGGAAGAT
>MU225222.1:12558-34848 GCA_018584345.1 Thuja plicata | reverse complement strand
AACCTTGGAGTGTTTCCTCACGTCCTTTGTGAGTATATGCTTTTCAAGAGAGGGTTGAGTGTTTGATACCCTGTATCAAGCGTTTAATCCTATATGTTATGTAGTGGTACAAAACTCACATCAACACAACTCTATGCATAAGACTATGTATAATTCTTGAAAACATTATTAAAATTCCATTACTAGTCTTTCCACCAAGCTAGGAGGCTGAAGCCTCGACTTATGAAGCTTAATATTAAAGGTAAACTCTTGTATATGAAGAATAGAAGGCAAATCTAAAGCAACAAGTTGAAACATTTGTTGTAGTGTAGGCCCTGTGATCTACTATCTAGAAGAGATGAGATCCTTGATGGTGTAGATGCCTAAATGCCAAATAGTCTAAGAGCTTTGCTCCCAAGAGTGTCACTAGAGCCAAACTAGAGGCGTGTATGATAGGGTATTACCACAAGTTGTGGTCGTTGAAGGAGAACCCATTATGAACTTGTCACCAACCCACGTGACATAGGGTTTCACGGTCACCATCTCAAATGCTTTCTCGATGCTTTGAGCAGCAAAAGAACCTTCAATCTTGGTTTTTGCATTGATGATGAGAAGATAATAGAAGCCATTTCTCTTCCAACAAGTTGCTCACTATAAGGAGCTCCAAATTCAATAGTGTCTTAGAAGGATCTTCAAATCCTTCAAGTCCTTAATGGCATGGATAATCCACTTAGCACATAGCACAATACTCTTCTTGTGTACATCAATAATGCTCACAATACCTCTTTCTTGGAGTAGGTAGTAAATGTTCCATGTCACCTTATGGAAACCATGTGATTGTTTGCTAGTAGCGTAAAGGAATTCTCTTAGGAGTAGGCAGATTTGGAAGCCCAATAGGATGAATAGAAGACATATGTGGCAGCATGGACTTTTGTGCAAATCTGGAACTTTCCTGCGAGAGAAAGAGGAATGGAGATCTAGGAGATGTTTTTTTCAATCCGTTGAAGAACATACTACCAAAGAGGGGCAAGAGTTCTCTCAATAGCGAACATAATTCTAATACATTCAAACATCTTTGATCTATGCATAGTTGCACACACAACTATAATCTCACCATTTGTTTAGAACTTTAGATAGTCTTTAGTCAATGTGCTTCAAGCAGCCATATCAATTTGTACAACATTTTTTGTGCATTTCTTAGTGCATTGTCATTGCACATTTTTGCACAATACTTCAATGCACAATGCTTGCACATATATATGCACATCCTTGCTTGCTTGCATATTTTGGTCTCATGCATGGAAGCACATTACTACACTTGTATAGCTCTAGTTTGGCACCATATGCATCCAAACTGTGTCAACACCACATGTTTTACCAACCATACATGATTCAACACTTGTCACACTCTTGTCCAAATGAAAAGTTCTTCGTTAGCTTTTAAGATCCATTAACATATTCTTATAGGTTTGGATGATGGCTCTTGTGTATAAATAGTTGTCTTGTACAAGATGTAGGGGGCAAGTCCATACCTATAGTCATTGCATACAAATTACCCTACAAATCTTTGATACAATACATTGACATTGCTAAGCCTTCTACTTTTCTTGAATGTGAATTTGCCTATTAATCTGGAGTCTTTTATGCATATTCTACAAATTCTACAAGTTATTAATTTAATTTGGAAGTTGTTCTTTGTTCCTCTAGAGGTTTGGATCACTAGTTTTAGAGCTAGAATTTTTTTTCAAAAATTTCACGCATTTTCAAATGCACTCACAACAACAACAAAAGATTGTGCCTCTGGTTCAACACTCGAGTAGTTTTTTGAACATTGAGAGTAGAGAATACTGGTGGATGATTGTGTACCTACGGATCCAATAGATGTGCAACAACTTCTCAATTTGACCTTGGGAATGTAGTGCTAGTAGCTCTTCGAATAATTTTGTGATTTCTTGACTCAACTTGGACCAGGGACAACATATCCTTAACAATTGTCTATGTTGCATCATCAAAATCCTTCACAAATCAAGGCAACCTCAACATTTGAGTATTGTAGGGAAAATGGATGCCATAGCACTAGATAATTGAATTTGTTAGCTTGAGTGATACTTCTCAATTAACAAATTTAGTGATGCCTAGAAGATTTCATTCACAACATTGGACTACAATCCCATTAGAACTTGGTTTGACTTCATTAATACATTTTATGATGAATATTATCCCCTTAGACATTATGAGGATGAAGACACTAAATTCCAACAATTGCGTGAGCATAGAGATTAGATTGAGCCTTGCACGAATGAGTTTCGCGATTACTCTACATGCTTATTTGGCAAAATGTTGGGGCATATCAAAGCGCTCAAATATATTAGTGGGCTCTCACATCTTATTCTTGCTAAAATGGAATGGCATTTGATACTTTGAGTTAAGCATAATGCAATTTTTTAAAAATTGATGCAAAGGAAAAATGAAGCAACAATAGCTAGCTATCTTTGTGCAAAGGCAAATCTATGCAAGAATTTTGTTTATTCATATGGACCACGTGAGATTATGCTTACATAGAAGCCATAAAATTTTCAATGATCATCTTCAAAGCCCAAGTCTCCCAAGATGTCTATGTTGGACAGGAACAAAGGGAAGTGGCTGCAAAATTCACATTGGTGTAATATCATTATTCTCACTCACATGGTGACTTTAATTGCCACGAGCAACGAATTTTGGTACCACAAGCAATACCAAATCTTGTTGAAGATGGGGAGAGTAACCTAGAGGTTTAGTACTTTAACACAAGTAATCTTGTCAATAATTTGAGAGAGCAAAAACGACTTTTCCGATTGAAGTGCTGGGTCAATGGTAAGTTTGCACATGTCATCATCGATAATGGAAACCAAAATAACATTATTGCATAGACTTTCGTGCAATGCCTTGGGAACCGTGCCAATGCTTATCCATCTCTCTACTTTTTGGGATGGTTGAAGCACAATAGGGAAATGCATGAATTCACTAATGCACATCTAATTATGTTTTTGAACCTATATGCTACACACTCACTTGTGATACAACTCGTTTGGAAGTTTGGAATGTTCTTCTTGGTAGACCCTTTTTCTATCCTTGTGAGGGTATGTACAATGTAAAACAAAAATGTTAGAGAATTCATGTTGGTTATTGGTATTTTAAGCTACATGAAATGCCACTACAATTGGGATTGAATGTGGTGTTAGCTAACCAAGATAATTGCACGAACATGGAAGATTGTACTTATAACGGTTCATGAAAACAAACCTACATAATTAAGAAAGCACAATATTATAGCACAACCCCACACCTACCTTATTGCAAAAACATCAACTCAACATTGTTTTGAACTAGTAATGAAGGCCTTGGTAATCGTGCAACCTTTTCTACACATTGCTCAATAGAACACAAAATTTACTTAATTCTTGGATCTCTTTGTCCAAATAACTCTCTATACCACAAATGAATATGTCAGAATGCCAAAATTTGATGTCAGTTTCAAGAATTGGTTTATCAAGGAAAGATCAGCCCAAGCTCATCTTCTTATGGAAGTCCCATCATGCTAGCATCCAATGGCACATCACGACTTTGTGTTATCTATTGTGCACTCAACAAAATCTTAGTGAAGAACATGTATCCTCTCCACAACATTGATGATCTGTTCGATCAACTTTGTTGTGTGCTAATTTACCAAAATTGATCCCAAATTAGGTTATCACAAGGTTTTAGTCCAATTAAAAGACATTTGGAAAACTGCATTGGAAATGCAAGAGGGGCTGTATAAATAGATGGTTATGTCTTTTAGTCTGACAAATGCACCTGCTATATTCATGCATTTGCTGAATGATATTTTTCACGTTTTCATCAATTCATTTGTCATTGTCTATTTGGATGATATCTCCAGTAGGACCGGGGATAAACATGTACAAGTTGCATAGGTACTAGATACATTGTGCCAACAGAAATTGCAAGCTAACCTTAGAAAATGCACTTTTGGCATCGTGTAGATTAAGCATCTTGGTTACATTATCAATTGCTTTGGCATTCATGTTGATTTGAAAAAAATCAAAGTGATGAACTAGTCTATTCCATGCAGTCTTTTCACATATCACTTGGTCACTTAACTAGATTACATGTGTCAAAGCAACATTCCAATGGACTCTTGGAAACTAATCCACTTTAGAAGAATTAAAACAAGTCTATTACTATGCCCATGTTGGGTGACTTTTCACATGGTGAATGGGCTTCTTCCAAGCTTGGACATCTTTGTGTTCCCACTAGCGCACCTTGATATTGTTTGATTTGGGAAGCACATTAATCCAATACAATAGGTCACTTTGGCATCTCAAAGACACTTGTTGCATGTCAACAATATTTCCATTGAGCTCACCTATATACAAGCATTAAGTATCTTCTCAAGTCATTCATACCATATTGCATTGGGAAGCCTTCAAACAAGAATTTGGGGCTCTATACTCATTTTATAGTACCTCAATGTGTAATGTCCCCAAATTAATGGAGTGAAATAATTAATTAGGTGGGTCCCAAATTTAAATAATATCATAAGGATCTATTTAATTAATTAATAAATAAAATGGGCCCAAGTAATAAAATAATAAATAAAGTATGTCGGCCTGTTTGTAACCCTTCAGGAAACTTCCTGGAGCTCTTTATAAGGCCATGGTTGGCATTGTAGGTATTCGTGGTGGAGTTTTATGTTTCTTATGTATTTTGCGATTCCAGTTGGAATTCAACATTGTTTGTAGTTTCGGAGGTGCAAGACCCTCCCTACTCCGTATTTGCAGTTTCGGTGGGGGTCATTCCTCACCCTAGTCTGTCGTTGGAGATACTGCTTTAGATATTTCACTTTGTACTTCATTGTTCAATTTGTGAAGTCTCTATAAGAGACAAATTTGTAATCAACCATCGACATACTTGCAGATCTGTTATCTTCGAATATCTGATTTATGTGTCTCTGTGTACTTTCCTGATATCATCTACCAACCGTATAGATCGAATGATATTTATCGTGGATATTGCAACCTTAGTATCAAGTGATAATATTTAAGCTAGGAAGGACAATATAATAGTGTCGTACGGGTGTGGAGTGGCCCTAGCGTACGGATTGGAGGTCAAAATACCGAGGAGTCGTACATGAGTTAGGGTCATGCAGAAACTGACCGTACCGTGGAAGACTGTACGTGGAGGTGTTGGGAGTTTGGTGCTGGCTGAACAAGTGAAGAGGTGAGGAGATCAAGCGTACGGGGATCTAAAAGTTAGTGCCGTACGGTGGAGGTGTTCTGTTTGGGTACGATGGTGTGAATCGTACAATGGAGGAGGTGATTGTACAGTTGAAGGAGCCGTTGATACGTCACAGTGGTATCAAAGCTAGTGGTCTTGCTAGCTTGTCAGGAAATTCAAATCGAATCATGGCACCAAGTGATGTAATGGAAAATGCCCATATAACAGCCTTGTTGATGGAGCTAAAAAGAAGTCAACAACAACTCTGCCACACCCTAGCAAGAGGACAACAAATTGGTGAGACTCTCAAGTGCTTGACAAATAGAAGAGCGAAGGGCGATATGTCATGCACACATCAGACCAATACATGACCGAGGATGCCGACTTTCCCTTCAAGGATCAAACAACGATCCTCTTTGGCTGAGTCACTGAAGCAAATCAAGCAGGATTGGGTTGATGGTGGATGGAAAATGAACATATCTCTCAAGGATTACATAGACCTTCGAATGAGGTATCCATCCTTTGAGGGTAATAGGGTCTACAACAATAATCTGAAGCGGGAGATTGGCAATGGGCTACACCACACCTTAAATTCTAAAGAGGATAAAGACATTCTCACATATCCACTTCACCAACAGGGGGATATGGACAAGCAAGAATCAACAATTGTTCCTTCAAAAGGAGAACACCTAAACTTTCAAGACAAATGCAAGGATGAAGCAAATGTTTGCATAAATTTTGTCAAGCCAACAGTGGTTGATCAACTATATGAAGATGCAGACTCTACCAATGATACTTTGAATGAGAAAGCTCTACAGTTGGAGATGCAGATCAGTAATAGTGTGGTAGCATATGACTCTCAGCATCAGGGACCAACACTTGTTGAAGATGACTAGGAAACTTCAAGGGATCATGACAAATTTCTTGGCAAGTGTGGGCAGGGCATTGTTTATATCAGAGTGGAGCAGCGGAAGCTTGTTGGGGTTTTGTAGGTTGTGTTCACAGTCATGGTGTGGCATCAAGCTTTTAGCGGATACAACCATCAACATCCGCACTTGGTTTGGGATCTTGGAGCTTCGTAAGGGGCAAGCGGTTTTATGACGGATTGCTTGAGGGAAAGCAATCTATGGGAGACGAGGATTTGTAATGTCCCCAAATTAATGGAGGGAAATAGTTATTTAGGTGGGTCCAAAATTTAAATAATATCATAAGGATCTATTTAATTAATTAATAAATAAAAGGGGCCTAAGTAATAAAATAATACATAAAGTATGTCGGCCTATTTGTAACCCTTCGAGAAACTTCCTAGAGCTCTTTATAAGGCCATGGTTGGCATTGTAGGTAGTTGTGGTGGAGTTTTATGTTTCTTATGTATTTTGCGATGCTTGTTGGAACTCAACATTGTTTGCAGTTTCAGAGGTGCAAGGCCCTCCCTACTCTGTATTTGCAGTTTCGGTGGGAGTCATTCCTCACCCTAGTCTATCGTTGGAGATATCGCTTTAGACATTACACTTTGTACTTCATTGTTCAATTTGTGAAGTCTCTATAAGAGACAAATTTGTAATCAGCCATCGACATACTTGCAGATCTGTTATCTTCGAATATCTAATTTATGTCTTTGTGTACTTGCCTGATATCATTTGCCAACCGTACAGATCGAATGATACTTATCGTAGATATCGCAAACTTAGTATCAAGTGATAATATTTAAGTTGGGAAGGACGACATAATAGTGTCGTACGAGTGTAGAGTGGCCCTGTCGTACATATTGGAGGTCAGAGTGCGGAGGAGCCGTACGTGAGTTAGATTCGTACGGAAATTAACTGTACGGTGGAAGACTGTACGTGGAGGTGTCGGGAGTCTGGTGTTGGCCGAACGAGAGAAGAGGTGAGGAGATCAAGCGTACGTGGAGCTAGAAGTTAGTGTTGTACGGTGGAGGTGTTCTGTTTGGGTACGGTGGTGTGAACCGTACGGTGGAGGCGATTGTATAGTTGAAGGAGCCGTCGATACATCACACAATGCCTATAGGCTATAGGAGTCAATCAAAATGAATTTTATCAATATCCTACTAACCAACAAATGCCAAAATTACTTTATATTTGTGGTGGTTGATAGATTCTCTAAAATGGCTATCATGATTGCTTGCAAGAAGATCGTCACAATGATTGAAATTGTGTGCATCTTCAACTATGTTTGGCTTCACTTGGGGCTTCTAATCTCTAGGGGCTTCCAATCTCCATTGTCTCTTATTGTGACCCTTGATATTTTAGGGCTTTTTGGCAGTCTCTTTGGGCCATGTTACGTACATAGTTATATTAGTGTACACCTTTTCATCCATAGATTGATGGACAAATAAGGGTCGTGAATCACACACTAATTCATCTTCTTTGAATTAATAATATTCCACATTCGTGTGGAGGGAATGCTAATCTACCTTTCATCCAACATTCTTAAATCATAGAGCTACATATCTATATAGGGCACAATACTTCCAAAAATGTCTTGTGATCTAACTAGTTGTGCCTCGTGACATATCATACTATGCACCAATGACTATTGAAACATCCTTACAAATAAAGAGAAGTCAATGAAGCTTGGTGATTTATCCAACAAATGTAAGGCTTTCATCAATATGTCCAACACCAGCAATATAAGTACAAAGATCGCCATGCCATCCATTTTGCATCGCATATTTCAAGTTGGTAACAAAGTTTTGTTGTGACTTCAAAAGGAATGGTTTTGTGGCCTACACTGTAAGATCGAACCTTTGTGCTATGGTCCTTACACCATACTATGTGCAACAAGTGAGAACACTTTTGTTTTTGATATCCCATAATATTTGGGTTTGTACCCTATTTTTTAATATTGAGCTGTTCAAAGCATTTTTTGCTCCAATTTTGGAGAAAGAACAGGCTCAACATCCAATAGACCTTAATCTTACTCATGTCAATCTAGTGATAAAAGTTGCCATCCTTGAGATAACTACAACTAGTACTTGTTCAAGTAATCATCAACTATTTCATATAGTCAAGATCCAATAGTATGTTGACCAAGCCAAATGGTACAACATGGAAAGACTCTGTACACTATTTCCAACACTTGCTTTGGAAGCAAAGGAGATCATTGCTTCCTAAAAAGGGGAAAATGATTTGAGCACAATTGTGCACACAGCTACAATTTCATCCATTTGTTCAGATTGTGTGCTTGTCTTTACTCAATGCACATCAAACAACCATATCACAATTTAACGCAACACTTCTTACATACTTCATAGTGCACAATCTTTGTGCATCTTTGCACAACACTTCATTGCACAACTCTTGCTCATTTTTGCATAGCCTTGCTTACCACACATTTCACTTTCGCACATGGGAATGTATTCCATCACCTGGATACTTCTAGTTTAGTACCGTACACATCCAACATTTGATTGTTTCTACACCACATGTTTTACCAACCATATGGGATTGAACACCTATCACACTCTTCCCATGAATGTATATGATTTTTACATTGATTAGGATATTGTTATATGCTTGACTGAGAGCCCCTTTGTATAAATAGTTTTCCTTTGTAAGGTGTAGATGGATAAATTCATACTAGTAGTTTGCACGTATTTCTATACAAATCTCCTTTCATACTATACATTCACATTGCAAGTATACTGCTTTTCTTGAATTTTGTAGGTCATTACTTTTATTTGCAAGTTTGTCTCTTGATCCTCTTGGGGCTTGGATCAGTATTTGCTTTGTCAAGTCATTTCCATTGCTAAATTTCAATCCTACTAGGCATGGTGAAAGGGCTCTGCCTATAACATTAGGTTTTGTTCCATTGTATGTTGTATCTTGAGTTGAGACAAAAAATTTCAAGGCGTGGCATAGTTTCCGAGAAGTATTCTTTGTGCTTCAATGCAAGAAAGGAGTTGTTAGCAAAGTTCCATTAATAAGTTATTGTGCGAATTGAGGGAAATAATTTTGTCCAGGCCAAATGAAGATTTAGGCTTCCGCAACCAGCACATATAGAGTTAGAGCAAGAGGATACCCTTATCTAGTGGAGTGAAAAAGCCATTAGAGGTTTTGACATTGATCCAAAAGAAAGCAAAAGAATAAACAAAAAAGTTTGCACAATGCACAACGCACATAAAGAAGTCTCTGAACCCTAGCACTTTGAACATGGCTGAAAAGAAAGCACTTGATATGATTATTAGCTTTCTCAAAGTCCAACTTGAGAAAGAGGATGTATTGCTTGGATGCTAGAGTCTATTCGATTTCTTCCTACAAAGCAATGATATTATCTAGGATATAATGACTTTGATGAAACTTGTTTGTTCAAGCTGCAGAATAGTCGCCTAAAGGTGGCTGTCATGCCTTGTTTCTAGTCAATCTAAATCTGTACATATTAGGTCTATTCTTGTGTATTCCCTATTTTGGTTTACTATGTGTTTTCCATTCCCGAGTATGCTTTTTCTTCCAGCTCAACTTTTCCTGTCTTCTTGCCAAACTTTTGGACTTTACCTTACTGACATGCCAATTGCTTGATCCATGGCACCTCGTTCTATAGTTTGAGTCTGGTGATATGGCTGACCCTCGATCATCAATATTTTTGCCTATGTTCCTATTTCTCCCTGATTTCCAAGCATGTGTTGTAATGTTTCTAGTAGTCTGTTATTGGCATCACATTTGAATTTGAAGTTGTGGGTGTGCATTGTGGCTGACTTGTTTTGTTTGTGGAGGATATAAAAGAACGAATGTTTTCAGTTGGGATTATCATCTACACTTAACCAGATTCCTTCTTGAATCATTTAGGATCATTGTGTACAGTTAACCAAATTCCTTCTAGAATTATTCAGGATCATCATCAATACGTAATCAAATTCCTTCCAGAATCAATTTTGAGCACTTGTGTTCAAGCGTGTGGATCCAAGGATGAAAACTTGTAGATATATTAGAGACCAGAGGATGAAATCCCTTTGGTTTCAAAATTCAAAGGATGCGTCCCTTTGGCTAGAGGGTGATCTCACTTAAAGGTGACATTGGAGCTTTATTGTTTGCAGATTCAATTGCATTGTATTGGTCTTGTCTGTTGTTTGTTGTGGGTATGTCACGGTAGTTTATTGTTGTTATATTTGATGAAGTTACAATCTATTTTTTATGTATTTTTCGATTCTATTGTAATAAGGAAAGGATCAAGAGTTAAATCTGCTATTTGATGGTTGTTTAGAATACAATGGTCATAATGTGATGTAAATAGTTATTAAATCTGAGTTTGATAAGATCTCAATAGGAAAACTTGAAATAACTTGTCAAAAATATGGAACTTTTGAAAAGGGTTTAAAAATTAGTTTAAAGTCAGATTTGCATATTAGTTTGTATTGGCCCTTGGAACATTATGATAGTATTAGAGATAGTGATCTTGCAAGCTTGTGTATCCAGAGTTCAACTTTGCATATTTTAGTTTTATGTAGTACAGTGATAGAGCAACCATATATCACTTGAGAGACATTAGGAAACAAGGCTGACCTGTAGAGAGAGTAAAAACTCAATCGTCCCCTATAGAACCCGTTGAAGAGCATAACAATATTGCAAAAGAGAAAGGAGAACAAATGCAGATGAAAACTTGGAGGCTTGATAATTTTGATTTGATGATTGACATGATGCCGCAGTTGCTTTACAAGATGGATAGTAATATCAATATGAATGCACCTAGATAGCCGATGGGTGAAGCAAGTGCTTTCAAGGGTATTAATTTGGACTACACTCAAAGGCACACACAAATGACTTCTTATTTTAGTTGCGAGACCAAACTGACCTACTTTTTTGAAAAAGGAGGTGGAGGCTCCAAAGCTTGAAGCCTAGAACTTTTTGACAATATTAGGGCCTATCACGCAGAATATAGAACTCTTCTTGAGGAGATCCAAAGTGAAATGTCACTCACCAATTATAAAAATTGAAGAAATCCCAAAATGGTTACAAAATTGAGTGTAGTCTACAAGTCTTTAAGAGAGATATGCAACAAGCTTTGGGGAAGTTGACACTCTCTCCATATGACGAATCTAAGAGATGCTCAACTCGTGCGTGATAATGGAAGCTAGACATATGCTTGCCCTTAGATTGATGACTAAAGATGAAGCAATCAAGTTTCCCACCTTGCGTTTGGAGGCTATTGCACATGAGCAGTGATGCCATATTCTAATCACTCGAGGTCATGTATTCATCAACTCGTATGATGAACTTTGCAATTTTTTTTTTAGAGTTTTGATTGAAAGGATCCTAAAGTTTATTTTAAAGATTGAACTAAGCTCAAATAGTGTGGCTAAAGTTTATTTCAAAGATTTGACTAAGCTCAAACAGTGTGGTTTAGTGGAGAACTATGTAATGGAGTTTTAGAAGTTGTTAGTGATGGTGCTAGACATCATAGAGAGAGCATTGGGTATGATTTTCATTGAAAGGTTAATTGAATCTCTTTAGGGGCTGGTCAAGGATTTTGAACCACCTACCTTGCAAGAGGCCATCAAGTGAGGTTTGACATTGGAGACTTCCATACGAAAGAATAAATTCCAGATCAAAACCTTCATTCCAAAGAAGCCCTCCCACAAAAATATACAAAAAACCAAGAGTTTTCCATCAAGACTAGACATTGAGCTGAAGAATGAATTGAGAAGTAAGGAACCATGTTTTAGTTGAGCCATGGTCACTAGAGATAGATGTCTAGAGAAAGGACATGTGCATTACAATAAGGTAAGGTTTGATGATAAATTAGGATTCGAGAAACCTCAACCACATAGTAAAGGAGAATCTGAACAAGGGATTGGAGAAGAAGATTGACCAAAAGAGGAAGAGTTCATCTAAGGAGGCACTCTTGCCCTGATTTTTGGTACTTTGAGGTACAACCACTTCACAAGGTCATCTCGGGAGGCACGCTCTCCACGCTCTATAATACACCAATGTACAACCCCTTTCACATTTGTGAGGTCCTACAAGGTCAAAGGGTGAATCTTCTCATTGACATTAGCACCACTCATAACTTCTTTGATGAGGGACCGGTGGCCAAGTGAGGTCTCAAGACGGAGGAACTTGAAGGATTCAATGTTATGGTAGTTGATGGTTTTATGATCCAATTAGAAAGATCTTCTAGTTGGACCTTATCCTCCAATAAGAAGGACGACTTATATGTTGTTAGCATTGGAGACATAGAAATGGTCCTAGGTATCCAATGGTTGCACTTATTAGGAGACATCACATAGAACTTCCAAAACATTTAATTGAAGTTTCAGTTGGAGGGAAAAGAAGTGGTACTGTGAGGAGTAAAAAATAAAGCATTGAGGATTGTATCAGCTTAGAGAACAGAGAGGATCTATAAGTTGCATGAGTAGCTTCGTGTTTTGTGACTATAATAAAACTCGCTGAAGGAAAGAAGACATATCACATGAATGTATAGAGCATCTTAGACAAACATAGTAAAAAATTCAACATAATTCCTCTAGGGAGACCACTAGATAGAGGCTTTGAGCAAGTCATCGAGTTGAAGGAGGGCACTAAACTTGTCATCACTACTCCCTACCACCACCCTAGGAGACATATGGAGGAAATAAAAAAGGCTATTAAGGAATTGCTAGAAATGGGGCACATAAAACCTAGCTCAAGCCCCTTTGCTTCCTCTACGGTCTTCATGAAGATGAAAGATGGCACAATGTGGATGTGCACCAATTGCAGAGAAGTGAAGAAGAAGACTATCAAGAACCGATATCTCGTTCCTAGGAATAATGAATAGATAGATGAGATTCATGGAGCATTTTGGTTCTCAAAATTAGATCTTAGATCGAGATACCATTAGATTGGGGTCCATGAAGAGGATATTCACAAGACAACTTTCTAGTGTCACTATGAGCACTATGAGTTTCTAGCCATATTGTTTGGTTTGAAAACCATTCCAACAAATTTCTAGCCATGCATGAATCAATTTATTTGCAAGCAATTGAAAAAGTTCATCCTTGTCTTCTTTGATGGCATTTTGATCTATAATGAAATGTGGAGAAGCGTCTATGCCAGATTGACAGAGTGTTGAGAATTTTGGAAGCATAAATATTATTTGCCAGGGAATCAAAGTGTGAGTTCACCATGACAAAGATATTGTATTTAGGTCACATGATTAGTCCAAAGGGAGTGTAGATAAATATAGAGAAGGTTGAAGCAATTTGAGACCGACCTCCTTCAAGGATCTTGACACAACCATGAGGATTCTTTAGCCTTTGTAGCTATTATAGACATTTCTTTAAGGGTTTTTCCCAACTAGATACACCCTTAATCGACCTAACAAAGAAAGGAGCTTTTACATGGATTGAGGATACACAGTGAACATTTAATAGACTAAAAGAGGTATGAGCTAGTGTCTTGTGTTAGCATTTTTGGATTTCCCTCTTCCTTTCTCATTGAATTTCCATGCATGAGGAGAAGGTATAGGGTTATTGTCATGTAGAACAAGCAACCAATTGCATTTGATAGTCAGAAATTCACAGAGGTGGAAGGATGGTTCTCCATCTATGATAAGGAAATGTGGGCCATCATGCACACATTGGTGAAATTTAAGAAATACTTGGCGGTTAGGCAATTTGTGGTCAAAACTAATCACAATAGTGTGAGATATTTTCTCAATAAGAAGTATCTAAATGAGTAATGACAAAAGTGAGAGAGAATTCCAAGCATATGATTTTGATATTGAGTACATCAAAGGGAAGAAGAATGTTGCTGCTGATGCATTATCCAAAAGGCCAAATCCTTTTTCCATGTCTTAGATCTCCATGGATTAGAAGAATGAAATCATAATAGAGTATGTCAAGAATGAGTTTGTAACTAATGTGTTGGTAGGGAAATTGTCAGATGATAGGTACATTGTTTACTCCCGAAGGGAACTGGATTAGGCAGAGTAAACCATGTACCAAAAGAGACCGTACACCAATGTACTAGATGGAAAGTAATAATCACAAGAACATGGTAGAACTATATGATTTTTATTTCTAAATGTAATTCTTACATTCCAGACACTGCTACCTTTCGAGAGAGCATAAGTACATATATAGAGCTAGGTGGTTGGTTAAGAATACCAATCGTCACCAACCACCCACAACCACTTGGAAGTAATTGACGTAACATTGCCAACTAATTATTCCTTAACTAATATGTCTATTTCCAAAATGCAGCAAGATTGCCGTCTCCATCAACCCTCCCAAAAAGGAAGTCATCTTCCTAACGACGAAAACAAAATGGGGCTTAACATAGAGAATATAAATATTATGAAGAGGGGTGAGAAGACGTCTGTGGAGCATAAAAAGTTGGAGTAGCCAAGTGAGACTACTGTTGGAGGCATTGGTTAGCCACCATTTTCTTCTCCTGAGATGCTTTGACCATATAGGCTACTTCCATGACCTGATTTTTGGTTCTTTCCAACTCCTTGCCTTTTGCCTTCAACCTCTCCTGTGTGGCTGCCAATTGGGAGGTTTTGCAATTCTTCCCGAGCTAACTAGTCCCACAAATCTGCCATTGTTTTCTCAAAGGCAGTTACTCAAGAGTGATCTTGTGTGAGCTATGTCTTGCTTTTCTCCGCAAACTTAGAAAAGGCTTTTTTTTCTCTTTCTCGAGTTGTCGAGTAGCCTTGTCCTTTAGTATATTGGATTCCTCAATCGCAATTGTAAGGCAATTATTGTGTATAAGTAGTTCCCAAAAGCACAACTCCATGCCATGGAGTGCATGGAGAACTCGACCATGACGACTGTTAGAATAATTGAGAGGGGGGGGGGGGGAATNAGGGGGGGGGGGGGTGAATCAATGGCCTTAAAAATAATTCCAAAAATCCAACCAAAAACTTATTTCTTAAATATAATACCCTCTAGTTATCTTTCAGTCCATCAAGATGTATGCCTTAAATAACTTTAACAAATATAACTTGCTCGGTAAGATATACTGTTTATCTTTTCTAGACTTTACAAATGTGAAGATATTCGGTGTGTTGGCTAGTAATCTTCGTACAACATTGATGAGAGTCTGATTTGCAAAAAAACTTCACATGCCAGGTTGAAAAGCCCATGTGTGATAGAAATAACCTTATGCTTTGGCCTGTACGGGTATGGAGGTTTGTCGGCCAGCCTGTAGGGTGATGGAGTGGCGATATTGTATGGTGATAACACTCCATACACACAACGATTATTTTGTACAGCATTGGCAGCTGCAATTCCCTTTCGTACGACGCTTGAATGTTGACTTGGTGAGCCTATACAACACTTGGATGTTAGCTTCGTACAATGATGCAAGGAACCTTCTTCCGTATGGTGATGCCTTAAATGACATAGAAAGGATTCCGTACGACCAAGAACAACCCACGTATGGAAGGAAATATACAAGTCCCTACAGTATCGATAGCTTAGATTGCTTGGATTTCTGAGCAAATGGAATACCTGCAAGGGAAACTTGTATGAAACACTTCTATAAATGTTCTGAATACTTTTGTACTATGTGCCAATTAACTTTTATAACTTGTCCAAGGGTTTTGTATAGAGCTTTTAAATTTTATTTCGACTTTATATTTTTGAGAGGACTTGTAATGTTTATTTCCACCTTGGCATTAATATCTCTCCTAGCCACTTTAATAATATTTCCCAACTCCAAATTTTTAATATAGTGCGAATTTCCCTTTTTTTGCTTGTACTTAAACTTTTAAATTTTATTTTTCTACCTCCCATTCTTCCAAAATAATGCTTCATGTTTAATTTTTAAATTCTTTACAATTTTTACTTACCACCATGACTGCTTCACTTTTTTTCTTTTTATTTTGTTCATTGCCTTTATCTTCCACTTTTCTCTTGGTTCCTCTCGGTCCCTCACATGATCTTACTTTGATTTCAGAGGCATGGTGCCACCAACATGTACCAAGCAGCTGCTTGTAGAAACTATTCTCACAGCACGTCCCCATGTATTCCAAGTTGAATATCTTGTCCACTAGGGGTGCTTGCCCGATGCCTTTATACCTTCCATCGATGTAGTGGCCTTTGTATTGCTGGTACCAAGTGACATCCTCCATGCTGACTTCGGTTGGACCCGCTAGGTTTGGGATAACTTTCCAAAGTGAGTTGGTGGTTGGCAATGGGGGAGGCTCCTTGCCTTGTTTATAGAGTACTTGATAATTTCTTCATTATACCATGATTGCTCCATAAAAAAACATATCGTCCCCCTTGATTATCATATTGAGTTAAGGCAATGTTGTGACGTTATCACACATTGCCCCATTGCAAATAGGGACCCCCAATTTTTTTGCTTTTTAGGGTTTTGTTTTAGTGTTTTTGTTTCAGTCTTCGATCTCTTGCCAAGTATGAGGTTTAGGAGTTCATTCGAAATTCAAGAGTGTCATCAAAAGTAAAAAAGAGAAAGCATGACCAAATGAATATTCTGATACCACAAAGGTGTTCAGAAGGGCAAGGGATGAATATTGACAGTGCCTTAGGTCACTTTTGAAAACTACTTTTTAGGAAAAGTTGCTTTTACTGTTTTTTGCTTTTTTGATCAAGTTTCTTTTTTTGTTTGCATTTTGGGGCCAATCCGGGAACCTGCTTTTTTGTTTGCTTTTTCTAAAATTAGAAAGTTGCCTTTATTTGCTTTTTGAAATATCTATTTTTAGATGTTTCTATTTTGGGAAGGCCAAAAGTTGTGAAATCGCCCAAGTGTAAAATTCATGTTTCAAACTTAAAATTTGTCTAGGATTTCATGAAAAAGGGATGAAAAATGATGAAATGTTCCGGATTTCAAAACGAGGAAAAACATTCAAAATTGTGAAAATTCTTAGAAAATCCTTGTTCCAGTATCAAATTTATCATGGAAGAGTCAAGAAAAGCTGTGGAAAAGAACACTAGTAGAAGCATGCTAATTACTAAAATTTGGCCGAGTCTAAAAAAATTTAGGATCTTCCAAAATCTGGAATCTCCATTATAAATCCTAAAGATCTGAAACCACTCTCAAACATCTTAACTGTATTTATATAAAATATAACTTAAAGTCTAAGAAAATATACTTAAATGTTATATTTTATATAAAAAAATTCGCCTTGAGAGAAATTTTGTAAAGAGCCTGCCTGGCTCTAACCCTCGATTTGACTGCAAGAAAATTCTTCAAGTCTAGAATTCTGATTTCTTTTAATTTTTTCAGCAATACACATATTTTCTTGTGTTTTCCAAACAATTGAAATGCATCACAAATAACTTAGCTCAAATAGCTATACATATTCCATTCGAAATCTATAATTCACCTTTCCACTCTAATTGAAAATTCTTTGCAATATGTAACAATTACATTCATGAAAGAAATCATTAAATTAAAATAAAAACTTGCAAATGCTCTCCACGCTTTCATACTAACTGGCCACAGCCCCAACAAGTGATAGCGGCTGCTAAGTTGACTGGCTGCGGCTGAAGAAGAGAGGATAACTGCCAATAATAACTGTCCACGCCCAACAATGAGCTGATATCAAAACCTTACGCAATACAAATTCACTCCTCATTAATCACACTCTCAACCATTGAATGTAGTTGAAGATTATGCACAATTTGCTGGAATATTTCACCAACCAAGGTGCTGATTATTGTAAAGAATTCACAATTCTTTCAACATACAAATACTCAAACCCTTGAACTTTTCCCAAACTCGAACCATATTTTTTCATGAATGAATGAATAGCATAATGAATAATGCATTCGATTTCTTCTCCATGTCTTTTTATAATCTCTCCACAAGAAATCAAACCCTAGATTCTAAATCACACATTTCACTTACATAAAGATTGCTTTATGTGCACATTTGAAATATAATAAACTATTATATTTCTTTCCACTTTAATGATGAAAAGAGACCCTTTCATTAAAATAACAATATTCTGACACATAAGGTCCCTATTTTATGAGCTCAGGATTTTAAACTTCTCAACCCGATTCCAACGAGCTATAACACTAAGATGCCCAAAATATAATCCCAATAAAAATATCTACCTTAGCCAATTTAATTAAATAATAATCATAATTCACCCATCTTGCGAAAACAACTGAGGAAGCATCAGAATCAAAATATGACAGCACAGGAGTGATCCTGATGATGAAATATGATGAATGAACTTGACAGGTGACTTACTAAAAATAGATGCTCCTTCCAAGAATCTTGGAGCCCAAACTGGAAGCCGAAAATAAAATCTGAGAGCATCGTATAACTCCTCTAAATCATCTGAGCTCCGTGGAACCAACTGTTGACTTACTATAAATAGTAAGTCCCTCAAAACGGGGCCACAACCCACAATAGGGTCCTCTAATCACCAGTATTAGCCTACAAGGACCCAATGATAGGCTAAATCCACTAATTCCAAAGCTCACTCAAAATGGGGACATTACAGTCCTCCCTCCCTAAAATTGCTTATCCCCAACCAATCCTCGGAAACAAAACACATAAGTCCACCCGGATCCCAAGGATAGAATGGAGTAATGTTCTTGCGATCACCTGCAAACTCCTGTGATGAAATCACCCTCCATTGAGCGAACCAATAAAACTCTTACCATGCCAACCATAGTGACCCACACAATTTGTAGTGCCAAACCTGTCACTACCTAGATCCCAGTAGAGATGAAACTCACAACCATCCATAACAAGAAAAAATGGATATCCAAAACCATCTAACAAACCAGAGCTCCCTGCACACCCTGCCATTCTGTCCTGTGCACTGCCGTAATCCAGATATCCAACCACTGTAAAACCATCTTGTATATATTGCCCCTGCAAGTCACCTCCTGCTAGCTTGCAATAACCAACCCCATCAACTGCAGATGGAGAAAACCCATCCCAAGAAGAATGGTGTAACCCTGGAGCCAACTCACACCTACATGCAAACAAGTCCTCAACCAGTGGGTCAAAAGAGAAACGATGAGCACTCCTCACTATGTAATCATGGTGAAAAGATCCAATCCCTGTTAGAGCCTCATCAAAATCGAACCACGAATCAAGAGATGGCTCCATTCTCTGTCTCTGAAAAACTGGTTGGGTAGGATCTTGGGTAATCCTCTCAGCAAACCCAACCACAAAATCTCGGTGAGGAAGCATTGTAGTCAAGGTATCTACAATCTTCCCCACTAACATTTGAATACCACGAGAACCGCGGATGAGTGTACCCTCAGAATCCCCGAAAGGTCGCTCCTGCAAAACCGGACTCTCAAGCAAGTATTCCATGAATGACTCCGTGCAGTAGAAATTATAAGAAGCAGCATCAACTTGCTCCCCTGCAATCCACAACTGATCACTCTAAACCTGCGGCACTACCAACTGCCTAACACTATTAGCTGTATGTGATGAAGGAATAGATTTGCTTCCGGCAGAAGGAAACAAATCATCATGAGAGCTCGTCTCCAAACCAGATGATACCCTATACATGTCTTATGAATCAAAGGGAGTAGTGTCGGGAAATGGCACACAACTCACTTATGAATCCACTCCAGCTACCAAAGGCCTCTCAACAACCTGCTCCGTATCATCCATCATCGTGCTAACAACTGGAGAACCTGATACCACAAAATTCTCACTATCGTCCTCCACTGATGCACTCACCTCTGCATCTACTGCATTTGTCTCAAAGATGGATGTAACTATGTCCCCAACACATTCATCACTGCTAATTGTGGAAGTTAACTCACCACCAACGAACACTATATGCAACTGAATTGGATCTATGGATGGCAAAGACTGAATCCGAACCAACTTCGCAGTCACCTCTCCCAACTGCAACTGCGACTCCTGAAGAGCGAACTGAGTGCCCTCTAAAGCCTTAGAAGTCGTTGTGAGCTCCTGAGTAAGCTCACTCACCTCCTCCTCTTTGTCCATCAATTCCTCATATGCCGTACTCCCCCACTCAAGTAGGTGATCTCGATCTGCTACTAACAGTAAATAAACCTGTCTCAAAATCCTGATGGCCTCCCGCAAGGAATGAATCACTGTCAGGGAAAGGTAACCACCACTGTGCTCATCTACCATAGGAGCACCCCAACTATAAACAACCAACAGCTGACGAGTGGCATCGAAATGCTCGAGAGTAGAAGTAATGTCTCTTTCCTTGACTCTCAACTGACTAGTCACATGATGACTCTGCACAACGGGCCTCCTATGTACAATCTCAACTGCACTGTCCACACTATGGAAGGAAGTTGTATGCAACAAACTTCCCTCAAGATCACCGTATCTCTGTGTACTGTCATCCGAGCACACATCTACTGACTGAGTAATGACATTGGACTCATCCTCATCTACCCTCGAGGAAGTTGCTGAATTTGACTCATCACAATCCTCAGCTACCTTGTCCTCTGTAACCACATGACAATCCAAATCCTGGGACCCATCCTCACTCACTAACAACTTAGAGTCCTCCCCCAGGGTCTAATAAATCATACATGACTTGTTATAAATAGAGTCATCCTCATTAGTCACCGAAGAAGTAACCTCATAAACCCTCTCCTCATGTGTGCTATCAAACTCGCACATGTCCACCAATGAGGTATTACTACTGGGTACCTCTACAAACACCTCAACTGCAGGAGTGGAAGCCCTGGCTGAAACAAACTCCTTCCACTCATATGCTTCCCCATCCTCATCCGTGAGCCCCTGTAAAAAGTTAAAACGGATCCTGGGACCCACCACCATCGTATGGCAACATGGAGTCAACGCACAATGTCTGATATAAAAAACCAAACACACTATAGCCCACATCATCCTCACACCCAACATTAGAGGTATCCACCATGCTAGTATCAACATTGTCTATCTGAGACCCCTTTGCTATCTCAGGATGCATACATGACTCTATGTCGTCCCAAGAATCATCTACACTGTGGCATGAATCTATGTCTCCTGACTCATATGTAACACTCCAATCCTGAGTGTCATCCTTGGGTAGCTCCATGCTCACATCCTCAGTACAAGAAAAGACTGCAGTCTCCTGTACTGACTCCATATTGCGACAACTGTCATAACATTAGAGCTCTAAGAGCTCAAATACTCCTCGGAGTCCTCAAAAATAACACCATCATCCAAGGTCTCAGAAATCATAGTGATATCTACAACATCCTCTACACTCCCACTAGCCACGACATCAGCGACAGACTCACATAAAGAACTGTTGTCTGAAAACTCAGATCCTGTATCGCTGGTACTACTACCAACTGATGTAAAACTGCCATCAATGGTAGTGGATATGTCACCAGCCTGATTCGTGTCACTAACTCTGGTAGGCTCAGGATGTTGAAACTCAGTACCACTATCTGCCACTACGACAGGCACATCCACATGTCCCTGCAAATAACCTCCACTCTCAGGTGGGCAAATAGGACTAGTGGCTGATCCACTAAGTACATGAACATCTCCACCAAAATCAGCAACTGCTGAAAACTCATCATGGAGATCTCTGGATGTCTCACCTGTAAACAACTCACGTCTCTCCTCATATCGTCCCTGTGAAAAGGACCTATTGAACAAGGAAACCAAGTAGTTTGTTGCTTTATCGACAGTTGTAGGATCTAAAAGTGGCGCATTTAATCTTTCTAGTGTTTGCCTTCATTTCTCCATATCCTTAACTAAGGCATTTGTTTGCTTTCTTAACTCAGATAAACTGTCTAACTGGTTTCCATGTTTTCTAGATTTCCTGTATCTGTCCATGACTGTAATTAAAACAAAAGTGCTGATCACTCAAGTCAAACAAGTAAGCCCAATAAATTCCACCCCACAAGATGTGGCAGGAAAGGGCTCTGATACCACTGTAAAGAGCCTGCCTGGCCCTAACCCTCGATTTGACTATAAGAAAATTCTTAAAGTCTGGAATTCTGATTTCTTTTAATTTTTTCAGCAATACACATATAGTTTATTGTGTTTTCCAAACAATTGAAATGCATCACAAATAACTTAACTCAAATAGCTATACATATTCCATTCGAAATCTATAATTCACCTTTCCACTCTAATTGAAAAGTCTTTGCAATATGTAACAATTACATTC
>MU225221.1:892519-904919 GCA_018584345.1 Thuja plicata | reverse complement strand
GGTGAACGAAACCCTAAAAACTAGAAAAGCTAGGTTTGCACATTAATAATTAATATAAATATTAATTATAATGCACCTAAGAGATAGCTTAAGTAAACTAGAGTAATAGACAACTTAATTAATTAAAACAAAGTGATCTAATTAATAAGTGTAAATAGATAATTACTCTAACATCCCCCTTAAGCGAAGCTCAGGAGGTAAGCTAACCTAGCACAACTATGAAAGTAGGAAAAGATGGGTCCTGGCAACAAGGCCTGATCAGGTACCCAAGTACAACTGAATCTCTATAAAGCAGAGAAATAGAGAAAACCACATGGGAAAAACCCTACTCCAAGAAGAGATAGAAGAAAATGTAGAAAAGAATGGCTCAAGAGACTCTCTCAAAACCATAAGTTCAATCAAACCCCCCATTAGAGAGGGATGAGACACCAAGGCCCCCCAGAATGATGGAACCCCTATAGGAATGATTGAACCAATGGAACTCCAATGTAGAAGAAATAGAGGTACAGAGTAACAAGGGAACCCTTGAATGAGCGGTGAAATTGGAAGGCTGAGCTAGTGCTCAAAGGAGAATGAATGGGACTCCTAGAATGGAATCTCCAATGAAGGTGGGCCAATAGATGGGCTAAATATGTCAGCTGAGAGGAGATGAATGTCCTCAGATATGCCCTCAACAACTGGAGGGGAAGGCTCGATGTAGGGAGTGACCATAACAGGAACTGCTGAAGAATAATCATGCTGAACAAAGGCAGGTGCAACAGGAGGAGGTGGAGAAGCCACAAAACTGATCGCAGGAGCAACACAGAAGTTCAGGTGACCCGACTTATTCTCACTAGGTACTCATGAAGTAGGAGAGATATTCTCTAACACAGGAGATGGTGGACCAAAATGGGAGGAGTGTAGGTAGGTGGTATGATCAACTATCCCTATAGTAATAATGTGGCTAGTCACACTATCTCTGAAGTGTACAGAATCTGTAGTGAACTCAACTGTCTTCTCTGTCCTGCTGTGAGTAATCTGATAAATGGAGAGAAGGTTTGAGGACAAGGATGGAACACATAGTACATCATGGAATGCACCACCATCGATGTCAATAGAACCCTGACCACACACAGGCATAACAATATCATTCCCCATCAAGATGTGTGGGGTAGGAGAGGCTGCAAAAGCAGAGAAGGAACTCTGAGAAGATGCCATATGATGGGAAGCACCAGAATCCAACAACCACCAAGAAGAGGGAGCTATAGAAGATGCACATAAGGCATGACCCTTTCCATTGTCTGACCCATCTTCCTGAGATGATGATGAAGAAGACCAGCGAGAAGAGGAAGAAGGAATATCAATGTTGGTCTTATGAAGAAGAGCTGTCAAATCAATAATCTGTTGGGCATATCCATCTACCTTCTTCTGAAAGCACTGAGACTCATCATGATTGAACTTATTGCAATACGTACACTTGGGTTTGTATATCTTCGATTTCCCCTTAGGTGAAGGAGGTGGGCCAGAGGAATGCTGGGAAGGAGAATCCTTCCAAGATTCTATGGATGATGATACCTCTTTCTACTCCAGTTTCCATGGAGATGGGTGAGCAACCAAGGTATGGCTCATAGAGCCTGAAGTATCATGCAGCTATTGAATCTTTGACTTCTCTCGAGTCAACTGATCACAGAAGGCCGCAAATGAAGGCATATTGTGCCTAGGAACCAAGGCATCCATAGTGGAATAGAAATTGGAGGAGAAAATTTGGAACTCTCCATGAAGCTTTGAGAGTATCAGAAAGATACACTCATCATCTGATTTGGTTTTCCCACATCCCTGTAAAAGTGAGCGGAGGGCATTGAACTTCATTAAGAAGTCCTCAATGGTGGAAAAACTCTTAAGAGACAAGGATGTCAAATCTGAATCAAGCTGAAGTTCCCAGAAAGCATTCACAGTGCCAAAAAGATCTACAAAATTTCCCCAATAGGCGCGAGGAGTGGTCAAACCATCCAGATGAAACAGGAGGCTGTCTGAAATGTGCAGTACAATCAAACCCATGGCTTCATCCATTTTTTTCCTATGCTGAAGGACCTCAAACAGATGCTGTAGAGCAGGTTGGTTTTCATCCAGACATGACCATAAGCCAAGGAACATGAGTAGCCTGGTCATGTGTGCTTTCCAGGTGTGATAATTGTGTGGTGTCAGCCGGGCCACAGAGGGGTCTGACATTGAGAGAAGAAGTAGACGAAAGTAGAAGGGTCATTTTTAAATTAAAGTATAGAAATCAAATGCACCCCCCACAATGTATAATTATATCCTCTCGTACAGCAAAAGACAACTATAGAAAGCACAAAAAATGAGAAGAAAACTTGCAACCAAATGCGGAGATGGAGGAAAAATAAGTTTGTACTTTGATGCCAAAATTGAGAGCTCAAATGGATGAATTAGAAATCAAGACCATCATTATTGTGTCTGGCTCAGAAACACCTTTCTGACGATATTTTGTTTTCTGAAAATGGAAACCGTATGCACAAGTTATGGCCAAAAAAATGACTGCTCCTCCAAAACATAGCTCTCTGGGAAAAACTAGAGACGAGAAAAAATTTGACAGTCAAACAACCGTTGCAACTGCTGGGAAAATATTGACGGTCATTTGTACATCACTGGCCTATCTCATCAGAAAATTTTTTTTGGTCGTTGACAGGGCGCAGGTGAAGAAGTGGCGGCGCAGTCGACAGAGGTGGCAGCTGGGCTGTGGTCAGGTGGCTCCCGGGCAGCTCTTGGATGGTGCTTTGTCGGTAGAGGGCCGGGCAACGGCGGGAGTGGCGCACCAGTGGAGGGCCAGGTGCCGGGCTGGCGCGACGGTGATGCGGTGGGTTGCGCTCCTTAAAAATCCCTAAAGGGTGATTTTTATATTTTTTTAATGTTTCTTGCCTCGGGAAGCGTGTTGTATGGCTTCGAGGGGCAAAAAAATTTCCTAGATGCTACTGTGGCCAAATATGGCCAAATTTATATGAAAAGTTGATCTCCTGAGCCTTCTAAGTGCAATGGCGGCATCCATTTTTTCCTACAGAGAATACCAGATCTGAAGGGCAAGCCCAAAACCCTCTGGAGAGAAGAAAATTTTCCACTTCAAAAATACCAGACTAGGCAGCAACAGTGTGACTCTGATACCATGTACGATTTGAGAGACAAATCCACAGAACCTGAAGAACACCTGCATACAAGAACCTGTTACAAAAGAGAAGCATAAAGAGGGAAAGAGAAGAACTAAGAAGTTGCTTAGAAAGTGAGAGCAAAACTATAATCTAAATTAAATGAAAAGGAAACTACAAAGTTCAACCTATAAAAGCTAGGTTTGCACATTAATAATTAATATAAATATTAATTATAATGCACCTAATAGATAACTTAAGTAAACTAGAGTAATAGAAAACTTAATTAATTAAATCAAAGTGATCTAATTAATAAGTGTAAATAGATAATTACTCTAACACAAACTACCAATCTTTTTGTTCTGTCAACCAATAAATGTCTGACTTTCGGTAAGCTCTATTTTAGCTTAAATTTGATTCTTACAGCTCTTTTTCTTTTGATGTGTTGTGTCCTCTTCTCTTGTAAATTTCTCTCCTTTGACTGTTCTATCTCTTTTGATGTCTTTTTCTCTTGTCAGCAACTCTCCCTTTGTATAATCTTTCCATACAATTTCTCTCCCTAAGGATATAATCTCTCCCTGTAGGAGTAATGTGATAATGGATAATCTTTCTCTCTTTCCAGAACGATGTGATAATATGGATAATTTCTCTCCCTTTGACAACAATGCCAAACAAATATTTTACAAATATCTGACATTCATGTCAAACAATCATTTTTCTCCTATCCATAATATATTCCTTGAATTTCTGTTATCCATCAACAATACAACAATTTGCTCTGGTGCTCGGTTCTGATATATACCCGTCTGTATATAGATGTAGCTTTGAAGTTTGTCTCTTTGCTTGCATCAACATTAATGATATTCTAAAAATATGTAGGATGATGCAACCTTCAGTCTTTTACTGACTAGTAGATAAGGGTTTGACTCCTAGTCTCTTTCTCAAGTACTTAAATGTATCCTTGGGCAGTGGCTTGGTGAAGATATCGACCAATTGTTCTTTTGATTGCACATACTCAAGTGTCACTTCCTTTGCTTGAAATTGTTCTCTCAAATAATGATACTTGATGGCAATGTGTTTAGTCTTGGAATGCATGACTGGATTCTTGGAAATGCTTATTGCCTTGGTGTTATCACAATAGATGATCACTGGTTCTAAGATCTTCATATGCATACCTTCCAGTAACTATTTGATCCATGCAATATTTGAGCAATCTGCAGCAGCAGAAACATACTCTGCATCTGTAGTAGACTGAGAGATGCATCCTTGCTTCTTGCTAATCCATGTAACAAGTTTGTCACCCATAAATAATGCTCCTCCAGTTGTGCTCTTCCGGTCATCAGGATTTCTATCCTAATCAGTGTCGGTAAACACCTTAAGTTCAAATTTTCCTTCTCTTTTATACTATAAGCCATACTCCTTGGTATTCTTTAGATATCTTAGAATTCTTTTCACAACAATCATATGTGATTCTCTGGGGTTAGCAAAAAATCTAGCAACAATTCCTACTGCATGTGCAATATCTGGTCTAGTGTGTACAACATACATGAGTTTTCCAATCATTGATCTGTACAAAGTCTGATTTACCTCTGTTGTCTTGTCCTCCTTTGTTAACTTACATCTAGTAACCATCAGTGTTCCAACTGGTTTAGAATCTTCCATCTTGAATATTTTTAGGACCTCTTTAATGTATTTGGACTGTGTAATGAAAATACCTTCACTTTGTTGAATGATTTGTAGACCAAGAAAGAACTTGATCTCTCTAAACATAGTCATCTCAAACTCTTTTCTCATCTCATTAGAAAATTATTTACATACCATATCATTGCCTCCAAATATGATTTCATCAACAAATATTTCAGCAATCAAAGTGATAGTATGAGTAGCTTCCTTTAAATAAAGATTACTGTTTTCACTAGTCCTTACAAATCTAATACTTATAAGATAGGAATGAAGTCATTCACACCAGGCTCTAGGAGCTTGTTTCAATCCATACAAGGCTTTGTGAAGTCTACATACCATGTTTCTCTTGTCTGGATTGACAAACCCTTCTGGTTTCTCAATGTATACCTCTTCTTCAAGTATTCCATTTAGGAATGGTGACTTGACATCCATCTGGTATACCTTGAATCCTTTAAATGAAGCATAAGAAAGTAGTATTCTTACACCTTCTAGCCTAGAAATGGGTGCAAAGGTCTCTCCATAGTCTGTACCTTCCTCTTATGCATACCCCTCGCATACTAGTCTTGCTTTGTTTCTTGTGACTTCTCCATTCTCATTCAACTTATTCCAGAATATCTATTTTGTACTGATGACATTCTTGAAATCTGGTCTTGGCACAAGTGACCATGTCTTGTTCTTCTCAATCTTCTCAATCTCATCATTCATAACACTTATCCATTCTTCATTATCAAGTACAACATTGACAGATTTTGGCTCAAACTCACAAATTAAATAATTTGAGTTTAAAGACTTACTTCTTGTTCTTGTACCAGCTTTCTTATCTCCTATGATCTAGATCTCTGAATGGTTCCTTCTTACATATCTTGCAAGTACAGGTACAACTCTTTGTGTATTAGCTTGATCATCATTTTGATCTTGATTCTGTTCTTCATCACCTTCCACATTATTTTGATCATCATCCTGACCGTCGGTAATTGTGGTCTGACCATCGGTTGCAACATTTTGTTGTTCTGGAATTAAGCACTGTTGCTCGGGCAGAGTGCTGAGTTCTTCATAGTATACAAACTTGTTGTAGTCCTCTGGTTCTTTTGTGCTTTCTAGCTCATTTTTTTTTGCAAATTCATCTATCTTTACATTTGCACTTTCAACAATTTTTTTAGAAGCCTTGCTCTTGGTGGAATACCCTAGAAAGATACCTTCATCACTCTTAGCGTCAAGCTTTCCATTTATATCATCCTTTTAGACATAACATTGACTACCAAAGATCTTGAAGTAACTTACATTGGGTGTTTTACCATACCATAGCTCATAAGGTGTCTTCTTTGTGTCCTTCAATTGTACTTTGTTCAGTGTGTAGACAGTAGTACTGATAGCTTCCCTCCAGAAGATTTGGGTGATGCCTTTCTCTATCATCAATGTTCTAGCACAATCAACTATGGATATATCCCTTCTCTCAACAATCCCATTTTGCTGTGGTGTTCTTGGTGCAGAAACCTATCTTTTTATACCATGCTCATTACATAAATTAGTGAATTCATCTGATATAAATTCTCCTCCTCTATCTGATCTCAAACATTTCAAATCCTTACCACTTTGTTTCTCTACCATAGCCTTATACCATTTAAACATCTTGAATGCTTCAAATTTATCTTTTAGAAACATAACTATCATCATTCTAGAGTAATCATCAAAAAAGAGAATAAAATACCTATCTCTATAATAAATATTTATCCTCATTGGTCCACATAGATTAGTATGGACTAATTCTAGAATATCATTAGATGTATGGGTTTTACTTTTGAAACTAGACTTTATCATTTTACCTTTTTAACAATTTTTGCACATGATGTTGTTGGGCTTTATCATCGTCGGTAAGCCTCTTACATCTCTCCTTCTGCTTATTTTCATCATGTTGTCAAAATTCACATGACACAATCTTTTGTGCCACAACCATATATCTTTGTTTCTAGTCATTAAGAAAGTGGTGTTAGTATCATTCAGATAGAATAAGTTACCTTTTGTTTGTTCACCGGTACCAATCAATCTTCCTAATTCATTGAAGATCTTTGCCTTCTTGTTCTCAAATGCTACTCTATGACCTGAATTATTCAGCTGAGAAACACTCAATAGATTATAATTCAATCCTTTTACCCAGTAAACATTTTCACATTTAATCAGGTTATTTAACATTATAGTTCCTTTACCTTCAACTGGACAAGGTGTATGATTACCAATTCTTACTGTACCACCATTATAATACTCAAAAGTGTTAAAATTTTATTTGTCACCAGTCATGTGGTGAGTGCAACCACTATCTATAATCCAGATGTCATTCTTGCTAACCTTAGATATGAGTGCAGTTTCTACATACCTTTCATCTTCATCTGAATCATCCTTCACAACCACAAATACCATCTTGATGTCTTCATCAGGTTCAGTGTCAGTATCTTCATCTTTGCAAGCAACTAGGTAGCTAGATTTCTTTCCTTTGTCCTTGTAGTCTTGGGTATCTCTTTTTTCTGATTGCCAGTAACCTTTGTAATCTTTGTTATCACCTCTATCAGATTTCTTCTCAAAAGATCTGTCATTACTTCTGTCATCTTTTCTTCTGTTAGGACATCTTGCAGCAAAGTGTCCAATTTCTTTACATTTAAAGCATATAAGTGGTAACTTGCCTTTGTATTTACCTTTGCCTCTCTGCATTCTTCTAGCCATAAGTGCTTCTATTTCATCTAGATCTTCTTCTTCACTTTCACTTTTACTATCTTTTCTAGATGTGTGTCTATGACTTGATTTGCTTATTCTCATAGAAGAGTTAAATGCAGACAAAGTTTGGTAAGACACTATTATCAAAGTTATTCATTTCAAATAAAATCAGTCTACCAATTAAAATATCAAGAGTAGCTGTATTATTTGCTACTTCTTCCATTTCTTGAATGGCAGAAACTCTAATAACATATATAGGCAGTAAGGTTCTTAAGATTTTACTTACCACTGTCTTCTCTTCAAGTGTACCTCCAACTCCTCATATAGCATTGACTACTTCTTTTATTCTTGTGTTGTACTGTGTGACATTTTCTCCTTCTTTCATTCTGAGATGATCAAATTTTTCTCTAAGGCTTTCTGCCTTGGCTCTCAGAACATTTGTATCACCTCCATGTACAAGCTTTAGTTTGTCCCACATTTTCTTTGCAATTTTGTAATCCTTGATATCTTCAAATTCAACATCAGAGAGTGAGGAAGAAAGCTCTATAACCATTCAGTTGTTTTCATGCTTCTCTCTCAATTGATCTACTATTAATGATCCTGTGGGCAACAAATATTTAGTATCTAGGAATTGAGTAACATCATTGCCAATACCTAATAAGTGGAGTCTTATCCTGCTTTTCCATGAAACAAAGTTGTCTTTGTTCAACTTGGACACATCTTGTCTGTTCATCTTGTGATCTTGACTTAGGTCTTGAAACCTTCCTTTCTAAGCACACAAGCTTTGATACCAATTGTTAGTAATAACTGAGAGGGGGGGGGGCGTGAATCAGTGGCCTCAAAAATTTATCCTTCAAACTTAACCACCAATTAATAAACCTTAGATTATTATGTCCCTACAAGATGCATGCCATGAAATAATTATAATAATTTAACTGTCTGTCATTTTTCTCTGTCAAGCCTTATACTTTCTTGATTACCAATAAGCAGTATAACTATTTACCGAAACTCGATAAATAAGCAGTGTATACCAATCAATCCAGTGTTAACTATGTCAGATAAAATATAATAAAGAAATGAATTATACACACATAACACATGAATTTTTAACATGGAAACCCTGTTAGAGGAAAAACCACTGGGACTGGTACCCCAAATTTTCACTCTTTTGAAGTGAGCCATGTTAGGAGTCAACCCTGTTAAAGGTTACAAACACATGGTTAAGTGTGACCTTGTTAGAGGATTTTATACATAGAGGTTGTCACTTAGTATTGAGCATCTATTGCTACCATCCTTGAATCAGCCTTCTTCTTAGACTGTCAATAGGTATCAGGCAAGTCCAATGCTACTTTCATGAATCAACCTTTTTGGCACTCCTTGGGATGTACCTCAATATATAGAAGACTGTTAAGTCCTACTTGGTTAAGAGACTTGATACTTCAATGGATAAACTGAAACACTATGACCTATTCATATTGCAAATTTGAATTGTATATTTTCATATCTATTTAAGTACATTACCTCTCTGATCAATGTATCAATTCAATTCTTTGTGCTCCACACTTTTTGCTCTATGATGTTGTGCTCACTGTTTGTTGGTGTCTATAGAATTCCTTAGCTCTCCTTCAACTTGATTGATCAGGACTATATGAAGTTATTCTTCATCAATTTCTCTTCAGCATCCTCTTTCTATTCACTCCCCTTAATCCCATTCATAAATGAATTAAGCTTGTCTCTTATATAGACATGATATTTATTGTTTCTTGATTCTTGATTCTTGGCATGAAAAACAATCCAACCAATTTGATTTAAAGCATAACTCTTGATTTGTCTCGTAATTATCTTCTTGCCAACTGTACAAATCATCTTTAAATTAATCACTTAACTTTGGTTGAATAAAACAAAGAAAACAACCAGTTAAGTCTATCTTTAGCTCTTTCTAGCTAGATATTTTGTCATTTTCTGAACTCTTTGTTCCATCGGTCACCTCTGTAGTTAGTTGTCAGTGAAAATTGACAGTTCCATCGGTGAGACTCCAATTAGCTTCAGGATCTCTGTCTGTCGGGCATCATTGGAATTTTACTCATCAGGCAACTCTATTTTTAGCTCGTCGAGCATCCTGTGGTTTTGCTTCATCGGACAATACTATACTTTATCTCGTCGGGTATCACTGTGATTGTTCTTCTTTGCTCTGACTGTCGGTGTGCACTCTATCGTTGTTGTTTGTCACTAAGTGAATACTTAAATTTTATGCATTGCTAAAGCATAACCTTTGTTCCATTGATTCTCTGAAGTCTTTGGCATTATGTACATGACCATATAGATGATATCAAGTTGACATCGATGAAAATACAAACCATTAACTGATTTAATGCCTTGCATTATCTTCAGCTTAACATTGTCAAACATCCAATCAGTTATGTAATGCCCCACCAGGGAACCTAGGAGAACTTAACCTAAACACGACACTAAGTTCACAAAATAAATTTTTTTTTTAATATTTACAAATAATATTGATAACAATGCGGAAGCAACACAATGAAGTACATGACATACATGAAATACAACTCATACATGATTAACATTCTTTGAGGGTTCCTTGACGTAGAATTACTTAAACAAACTAATCTATGATAATAATAAAGAAATGACATAAAGGTTACATAATCTGAAACCAATTACATACATCTCATAATAAAGATTACATACACAACTGATACCATAAGGTATACTACCTAATCAACATCCATAGCACAAATTGCAGGGTATGTAATAATACATAATTAACAATACAATGCATCCTCCACAGGATGATAACCAAATAAACATATGGTTCATATACACAACTCATGAAACTGAACCAGCCTCCAAAGGAATTCAAAGATAGAACTGTATCAAAGAACATCAAAGCATGAAGAAGAATCCATCAGAATCTCAATGGTAATAAGAATCACTACCACCCGACTACGTGGAACCAAAGGTCCACTCCCACCGTGCTGAGGAGATAGTAACAAGCCCATCACACGGGGTATACAAGAAGAATACAAACAAGGTACACATGACCACATACTCCAATACAAAGGAAGATCCTAGAAGCAATCTAAACCATAACAAGGAAAACTAAACAACACCAGAAGTAACTGACACATGTAGGATAACCTAAGCTATATATAGGGAAGTGTCATCACATAAGTCCAAGCTTGAAGGTAACCCTAATAGTACCTATTGACCCTGGCCTCCATGTGCCACTATGTGGCTCAGTGATCCTTTCACGAAGACAAGGATCTCATCTCCCATCCTATCATGCGACAACACTCTAGGCATGGGTAAAGACTCAGACATCTTATTAGTTCATTTTAAACCCCTTTAATGTATCATATTTTCACTTATTAAGTAACTTTCCAATGGGTTTACCTAGTAACCGCTTAGAGTCCTGGACCCCCATTGTAAGCCACTTCCCCACTGTACACTTAGTTAACCTACCTAGGCTCAAGATCAAGACATGAAGATATACATAATCACAAATCGCATCCTGCCCATTCAGGAGCACATAGGTTCTCAATAACCACAAACACATCCAAAGTATACTCATAAGACCATGAAGCACATCATAATAGAATTAGGTTGGGTTTAGAAAATCAGGACTATGACATCAACATATAAACACAATCTGACTTCATAATAACATCACACAGAAAGCACAATCCCAAACCTCTGGTTTTAAGTCCTAGGGTCATCTAACCCAACAGATACCCAAAAGCATGATAGCAAGATCGAAAGGTCACATGGTCGATTTAGGGTAATAACATGAACACACACACCATAAAGTAACAGAAATGATAAACACTTCCCACAGCCTCTGTATGTATCCTAAGTCATCTAATATCCCAAAAGTAACACATGTAAGCAAACAAGAACCATACAGATGCATAGAAATAAAACGTCTAGAAAGACTACAAAATGAACTTTTGAGCATATAATCATTCGTGGATAGCACGAACATAACTCCATTTAGATAATCACTTAACTTGAAATAACTATGATAGTTTGCATTAACTTCATTTAAGAACCACATCTAGTAATTAAATAAACTAATCAGAATATTAATTAATTATATCAAATTACTTGTCTACCCCTAAAGTCTCAACATCACCTTAGGATTACTAGGTCACGATTAACAATAATTAATTTTGATTAATCAATCATATTTATTAGTAAATCATATTAAAATATTAACTATAATTTAATAATTAATATATTAATTTAAAATCAATATTATACAAAAATCATATTAATTTAAATCAATAACTAATGTATAAAATCATAATTAATATTTAATATAATAAACTAAAACTGTAATAAATTAAATTATAAATTAGTTATTATACTAATTAAAATTTAATAACAATAACTTACCTTTTAAATGAATTACCAAACATAATTTGATTAAACTAATATTAAACAAACTAAATTTAATTTAAACTAAATTTAAATAAACTAAGTTTTAATAAACTTGAATTAAATCGCATTACAAACGCATTAGTAATAATAATTAAATAAAATAAAAATTAATTAAAAAAACCACAGGGGGGTCCCTGCGGCCTCCACCCCCCTTAACATCCACCGGCCCCCTTAACACAAGGGAAGGCACGGCCAGTCCCCGGTCGGCGCCAGCTGCCGTGCCGGTAGCTTTGGCTACTGTGTCGGTAGTCTCGGTTGCTGCGCCGATGGACTGTTAGCGCTGGGGGTGCGTTGGCCCCCACCACCCACCTCCCATTTTTTTTAAATTAATTTTTTTTTAAATAAATAATTCCACATGTATAAAAGCCCTTTTTTTTCCTTTTTTAATTTCTTTTATATATTTTTAATATATATAT
>MU225221.1:858464-880180 GCA_018584345.1 Thuja plicata | reverse complement strand
AATTTACCTTCAAGCATCCTATTTTTCTTAAATAGGAACAATCTAAATCAAGCTCAACATAGCTTGAAGGAATGAACATTGCTTTGCGTGTTTTGGGAGAAAATGACATGGATTAGGAGAGTATGCTCTTCTTCTTTTGAACAATCAAAAATCTATACATCCTAAGCTCGCCAATATTTTATACATTTATTTAATAGTAGAGGGCCTGTTGGTTGAGGAAAAAATCTCCTGTGAATGACCTAAGTGAGGACTGGTTTTACGCCAACCCTTCCAACTCACTATAAATAATTACTTCCTCGTAGGCTAAAGACTCAGAAGACGGAGCCGATTTTGTTCATGGAATTTTGACATCATTCCTTGAACATGCTTGGGTATGTGTAGAGTGGAGCTGCTTGAATTTTGCTTGCGAGACTACACATATTCAGGTACTCATAGGGCTATACGCCTCAATTTTTCCGTGTGCAATTCTATGGGGGACGGTTTCGAACGGATTGCCCAATAAAAGATAACATTTCAACTAAAAGAATTCTTGATTCAGCCTTGAAAGGGTGATAATATTTGTGCAAGGCAAAAATTAATTTCCCCAAGACACTCATCATATCGTGCCCTCACTTACGTTTGGAGTCGGAAAATACAACATCATGACTAGAGCCATTGCGTGCTTGGTGATGGCTGTATTCTGATTAGCATTTAAGTGTGTACCTAAGTCAACGAGCAAAGATTTTCATTCTCCACCTAGAAAATAGGGATAAGATGTGTGTCTGTTTCACCCTCTTAACAATGCAGCTACTGTGAAAGAAGCCAGGAATCTTAAAAAAGCTTTATCTATCTATACTTTGGTTACGGGTCAACTCATCAATTGGAACAAGATCTCCATCTTTTTTATCAATACCCCCCTTGAGAGACAATATAAGATGTCTAAAATTCTAGGCTGCAGCATTGGTGCTCTTCCCTCTTCCTATTTGGGGCTCCCACTCTGCTCTAAACCTCCTGATAGCTTCTGGAACCAAATTCTTGATAGATTCAATAGGAAGTTGGCAGGCTGGAAAGGTGCTCTCCTTAGCAGTTCTGGTAAACTTCAGCTTTTGAAGTTGACTTTGCAAAATTTGCCTGTGTATGCTTTAAGCCTCTTCAAGATTCCCCATAATTTTTCTGTGGTGCTTGAAACTATCCAAAAACTCTTCTTATGGATTGGTGTTGAAGATAAAAAAAGGCTCAGTCTGATTGCCTGGGAAAAAGTTTGCAAGCCTAAAAGTAAAGGGGGACTGGGGATAAGACCTATTAAGCTTATCAATAAGGCTCTTCTAGAAAAGCAGGTGTGGAGAATATTTGGTGATTCTAAACAATGGAATAGTATAATTAAAAACAAATATCTCCTTAACTCCAACAGCTTGAAGGATCTCCTCAACAATGAAGCTAGGGTTAATGGATCTTACATCTGGAATAGTTTTTTCTCTTCCATTGATCTTTTGAGAAAAGGCATAAGATGGAAATTGGGAGATGGGTCCACCATTGATTTCTGGGATGATCCTTGGATCCATGATTTCCCCCTCTCAGAAAGACAAGAATGGAAAATTTTTATTATCCAAGCTAAAAATACTATTGGTTATAAAGTATCTGACTACAGGAATAACAATTCTTGGAAGGATCTCTATGGCCTTGATAGAAGTTTGTCCCCCCTTATGATAGAGTTGCAGTCCTGGTTCAGTGAAGATAATCAACTTGACAAGATTGTGTGGAACCTCTCTCCTAATGGTGAATTCATGGTGGCCTCTGCCTGCTCCTTCTTCTCCAAGGAAGATAAGCCTCAGTGTGCTACTATCTGGTATAAACTCCTTACTCCAAAGATTAACTTTTTCTTTTGGATTCTTATCTAGAATAAGCCCCTAACTATTTATAATTTAGTTAAAAGAGGCTTCTCTCATGTTAATAGATGTAGTCTTTGCTTTGAAAAAGCCGAATCTTGTGATCATCTCATGATCCATTGTAGTTTTACTCGGAAAGTTTGGTCTTTGGTTTTTCAAAATTGGAATTTGGTTTGGTTCTTTCCTAACTCTTGGCATGACTTTGTAACTCAATGGATATGTCCTTTTGATAATGATCTGGTTAGAAATTTTTTGAATCTTATTCCACCTCATCTTTGCTGGAGTATCTGGAAGGAAAGAAATAACAGAATCTTCAGAGAGAAATGTTCTAAACCTGAAATCATCTTCAACATAATGTCTAGATCTATAAAGGAAAATTTGAGTTCTGCTATAACTAATAGCAATAGCAATTACCGATCTCTCATCCCTGATGTGAATTGGTCTACTTGGAACTTTCCTCTTCTCAAGACTCAAGATTGCTCCCAAAGAGAATTATCTATCTGGACTGCTCCTCCTAATGGCTGGGTTAAAGCTAATTTTGATGGTGCCTCTAAAGGAAACCCGGGTGTCTCTAGGGGTGGGGGTATCATCAGAGATAGTTTTGGTAACTATTTAGGTGCCATATCTATCCCCTTGGGTTTTCAGTCTAATCATAGAGCAGAGGCCTTGGCTGCCCTCAACACTATCCTGCTAGTGGAAGAAATGGGATTCAAAAGAGTCTGGCTCGAAGGTGATTCTTTAAATATTATAAATAACATTAAAGATATCAACCCCCCTTCCTGTTCTATAGAGCATATTATTCTCAAAATTAAATCTATAGTCAAATCCTTTAAAGTGTTCCATATATCTCATAATTATCAGGAGACCAATCAGGTTGCTAATTGTCTTGCCAATATTGGAGCCAAAAGCAAGGGGATTCAAAAATGGAAATGCATACCTATGAGCAATGATGCGGTCATATCAATTATTAATTATGATAAAATCAGGCAAAAAGAAGGAGTCATTAAAAGGGTTTTTAATGATATCATTTAATTCATCTCAGATTGGGGGGAGTTGGAATGACGGCCAAAATAATGCGAAGTACATATCCAAGATGTGGATTTTTACACTAATTATGAAAGCACAAACTTTAATGCATGCCGCTATTATTATTATTATCTGTGGCCAGTTTGAGCATGTGAAGAGGATTGTGATTCAGATTAATAGATTTCACCTGCCAAAAAACAACCAAAATCATAATGTTTCCTAGCCTGTGAACAAAGAGCAGGTGAAGAATCTGGCCATGGGTGGTGATCTCAGAAGGGAAGAGCCTACAGAATGCAAGTGGAAGTAGGATAAGGAAGTGTGGAGAATCTTGAAGAAAGGTCATGTTCATTGATATCTTCAGAGACTCCATGGTTTTGACACAGAGGTTTCTAAAGCCTTCACTGATGGCTGGGATAAGGGCACGGTAAATATTGCGGGCAAATATTTTAGCCTCAGCCTCGAGTTCCTATCTAAAATCACTGGTCTCCCGCTAGATGGCCTGAAGTATTCAAAAGAGGTGAAGGTTGGCACCAGAGCTTATAAGAAATTTCTTGTTACTGATGAGGAGAGGGCTCTTCTGGTGAAAGGTAAGAAAGACTATGTCGACATGGATAACATTGATAAAATTCAGGGTTCTGTTATTAAAGTTATAATGGAATACTTCACTCTCGAGGGTAGATTCTCTAGGGTCTACAATTATCATTTTGCCCTAGTTAATCACTTTAGACATGAGATTCGCATTTCTTTCCCCTACTTTCTCCTCTGTTCGCTTAACCAGAGCATTACTGACTACAGAGTGAAGAATTTCCCTATCCTCCATGTCGGGCTTATTCGCCTAATAGCTGATTATGCTAAAGACCACATTCCCAACCCTATCCCTGCCCAAATTAAAAAAAGGAAGACTGTCGGGTCTCTGCCAAAGAATCCTAAAACTAAGAAAGCCTATTTTCCCTCTAAGTCATCTTCTTCTAAGCCTTAGGATGTGCTAAAGAATGATGAGCACCTTAGTGATGCCTCTGGTCTTGAAAAGAATGTCCTGGACTCCCCTGTTAGTCCTGTCCTCTAGGAACCCGATGGTGAGAAGCTTATCCCTCAGGAAACTGATACCGAGGTTGACAAGAATTTTAAGATGGATCTTAATGTTGAGAATAATCCCACTACCCAAACCCCTATGGTGAAGGATTCAGAGGATCTTGATATCAATAATGCTAAGGAAAACCCTGAGGAAAGTCAAGATAATCTGAAATCTAGGGAAAAGTTTAACTCTATTCTGGAGATTGCTAACACAGAAGGAAACAAGAAAAATGAGATTGAGGTTGAGAAGGTTGTCAAAAAAGACAAATAAATTGATACTAATCTTATGGATAGTAAAGCAGATAACTCGGGGGACAACAGTTTTAGGGTTCTGGGAGAGGAAAATTTGGAGTCTCACAATTCACCCAGCTCTGAGAAGGAGAATAAGGAAGAATATAGTGAGAGAATCCTTTATGGGAGAAAACCTTAGTCTCTTCAAAGAGAAATCAAAAGGATGGACTCATAGGTTAGAAGGACTATTATCATGACCCCCCTTGAGATTGCTAAAAATAAATCCATCTACAGCTATAATCTGGACAAATGGGTGCAGAGTGATTTGGTTGAACTTAAGAACAGATGTATCAAAGTGGAAAATAAGAGCTCTATGATCGAGGATACTATGAATATACTTAGAAAGGAGTTTCCTCATAATGCCAATGTCCCTGTGCATGATCACGGTTCTGATATTGAAGAAAAAATTAAAAAAGCTGTCGAGATAGCCATGATACTTATCCAGAAGAAAATAAATGGAAATGAGGAAATGCTAAAACATCTGCTTAGTCTGGTGAACACAGGTATGAGGTCTACTATGGAGAACTTGATGTCTCTGAGTAATTGGCTTCAAGGAAACAAAGATACCATTGACCTTACTGATCATACCTAGCAGATGGGACCTGGCACTTGCACTAGGTCAAAGAAGCAAAAGGTTGAGGATCCGGATATTCAAAAGCTGAAAGACAATGTGAAGACTATGCAGACTCAGCTGGAGGAATCTGAGAGCTTCCTGAAGACTTTGTCTTGATCTCGGTGCTGGTGGATTTTTTCTCTATTTTTCTTCCAGCATCTTTTTTTCTTTTTTTCTTTGTAGGTGCTTATTGTTAAATCTGGGAATTGTCCCTTTGTAGCCTACTTCCTTCCTTGGGGCTGCTTGTTGTTCTCTGGGTTTTAATGCCTATCTCTTTTCTCTTTTGTTAAAGGGTTTTGGGGTCCCTTCAAAACCTATTTTTACCGTAATAAAAAACAATGCAACAATGCTTGATGTGACTGAAAATCATTAAAAAGATAAACTCTTCAAATAAGCAACAAAATTCAAACCTTGGTCTACATGTGTTTTTCAATCATTGAAAAATCTCAAAAATGTGATCTTCAAACTTCACACACTTTCAAAATGAAACTAACAAAATTTGAATAGTGGGAACTTGCATCATTTCCCCTCAGAGGAACACAGTTTATTTCAGATCCCCTTTTGACTCTTTAGTCTATCCTTATTGCTTCTTTTGGTCTCACTGTGGCTATATCAAAAACCTTTTTAGACATCTACCTTGCATGTCCCGTCGGACTCTTAAAATCTGTCTCAATACATGTGGTCTACCCACTTTTTACAACAACTTGGTTCCCAACTCACTATCAGGGCATTCTAACCCTCTAACGCTGGAATAATTTACTTCTACCCAAACACAAACAACACTTCTACCTAGACACACTCACTTGGACGATTTGAGACTATACCTGACACTATTGGGAAATGTTGACAAAAGTTGAGACATAACCACATGGTTAACACAAGATGCAACAAGTACATGTCTAAAGGACTAGAAGTACCTCCTAAATCAACACACTTTCCAGGAGAAACATCTCACAGTTCCCTACTTGACCTAGACTCTCCACAAATGGATAGAAACACTCGCGGATGGAGTGCAAATTTTGAAGAATATGACAATAGAAAGAGTCAAAAGCACAAAGATCTAGATGAGAATTAAGAAACCACCTTTGAACGTCGTGATCCATTTGAATCAGATAGTGAGGGGGAGATCCTTGAAAATGAGTATGAAAAACTCAAACAGAGTAAGAGGTTCCACAAGATATTAGGAAGGATAATTGATGACAATAAAGAGAAATACTTCCTCCATCTAGCATCCATGGGTGTCAAATTACCTAAGGATTATGATGTGGAACAACTCAAAGAAAAGTAAGTACCAACTCCTATATCTATCCTTGCCAAATAGCTAACATTGATGCAAACAGAGCTTACAAACCTCAAACAAGAGAAGGCTAAACTGAAATCACCATACTCTTTGGACTCCATTTGTCCATTTCCTTTTGATAAGAGTATCACTATGATCCCGTTTCCTCCTAACATGGCAAGACCAAAGTATGACAAGTATACGGGAGAAACTGACCCACATGATCATGTAAGGGAATTATGTTCTCTAAGCATAGAATACATGCACGAACCTACATATCTCATGCGACTAGTTCTAGGAAGTCTAGGAGGTAATGCCATGGAGTGGTTCTCAAAATTGAACCCTAAGGTCAAAACATTCAAGGAGTTAATCCAATGATTCATCCAAAATTACTCCTACAACATCCAACATGATGTGACTATGATGGACCTATGTAATACCAAACAGCAAACTGGTGAATCATTTACACACTTATTACAAAGGTGGAGGAAGATCTTTGCACGATACTCGAGGGCCATTCTTGAAATAGAGAAGATGGAGATCTTCATTAATAATCTAGTGCCTGAATTAAACTATGCATTACAAATGAAAGACTCACCAAGCTTCAACAGAATGATTAAAAATGCCCTCCTTATTGAGGAAGTCATGGTCAAAAGAGGGGAGATCACTCTTCAAGGTGAAAACAAATCAAACAACTCCAACTCTAAGCCTAAATGGTGGAAGAAAAACAAGAATGTTGTCAACAATGGCATAGTAGATGCATCCAATGTTGGTCCTAAACCTAAAGTATTCGATCTAACCAACATTATGCAAGCAATCAAGGATTCCAAGGTAACAACTTCCATACCCAAAACAAATAATGATAATGACAAGGGATGATCATGGACTTCCAAACCTCATAGAACATTCACTCCTTTGGGAGAGCCTCTTGTGACCATTTTGAAAACACTATTGGATAAAAAAGTCCTCACAATCCCAGATTCCAAACCGTGGGAACCAATGGTCAAACCCAGGTGGTGGGATGATAATTCTTATTGTGTCTTCCATAAAAACAAGGGACACAAGACTAATAATTGCCTCAAGCTTAATTAACATGTCATCCAAGACCTCATCGAAGGAGGTAAGATAAAAGTAGATAGACACACTACCAATGAGGATCATACATCATTCAACAAACCCTTTCCTAACTATGACAAAGGAGAAACATCTAAAGGGAAAGGTAATGAAGTCAACTACACCTATTCCAACAATGACAATGTGATCAATATGCTAGACATTAAGACTAAGTCAATTAATGTGGTCACAATCAAAGGTGTCTCATTCCAATCAAATGTTGTAACATGGAGCCAAGCATAGGTCACGATCAAAGGACCTCCAAAACTGACATCGATGTCCAAGGTTCCTATTGTAACTATCCCTAAACCAGCAGCAAAACACGTGGTTACGAATCATAGAGAAAAATATAACTTGGTAGACCAATTGCAATGAACCTCTACCAAAATTTCCATTTTTGAGTTGCTCAAAATATCCACAGTACATAGGGAAATCCTAGAATAGGCTCTACATACTGCTAACGTCCCAAAGGATATTGATATAGACAAATACCAAGAAATGGTCAATCACATCTCAGTGCCACACTACCTCTCCTTTTTCGAATAGGATGACAAGTCATTGACACATCCACATAATCAACCTCTCTATATCAAAGTCCTAATTCACAAATCCCATGTTAGATGCGTGTACACTTGATCTAATCAAGAGACTGGGTCTTTTAGAACAAACAATTGACTCTAGAAGAAAAATAACTATGAAAGCTTATGATGAGGAAGAAAGATCCTCTAGAGGTCTTATTGTTCTACCTATCAGAGTCGGGTTGATTGAGAGGAATGTCACATGTCAGGTGCTATATCTACCCTTACCACTAGTGCATAAAGTTCCCACATAATGGGGTGGAAGTGACGATCCCTGTAGATGCTAAATACACTTGTAATAATATCAAAGCTGGTAGCGTGATCCCACATAACAAAGGGCCTATGGATGCAGTTTCTCCTAAAAATACCAAGGACATGGTTATGAAGAGTTTTGGCAAAACCTTAAAACTTGAATAAACACGTATGGGAGAGTACAAGCTGGACCTAACTCCCTCACTAATAGAACTTCTGGTATCACCAAGATCCTATGGAAAACCTTCCTCAACATTCACACCTACAACATCCAAAGAGCCAAAAGTACACAAAGAAACTGGCATGGTAAAAGCATCCACATCTTCTTAAGATAACACAGAAGAACAGGCAGTCTTGGAATGGCTTTACAAAGGAGAAGTGGTGGAATCTGAGGTCAAACATGTGAAGATATCCCCAGGATAGTATGGGAAGGGATATGATTTCCTCAAGCAAATGGGATACAAAGGAAAGGGACCTCTAAATGACACAGGACAAGGGCTTATTGAACCTATACCCATGGAGTTTTGGAATACTAGAGACAAAATAGGACTGGTTTTTAATACTAAAACTAATAAACCCGCTTCAAAAGGGAGTCCACACTCAAACAAAGGGAGTGATGAAACAGATGAACTAGAGCAGTGGTCCTATGAGAGATTGTTACATGTTGGCACACAAGACCCCAACTACCAAGGAGAATGCTATGTACCCAGCTTTGAGGTACCACAAGATCTTCACACCCCCTTGTTAACACAACCTCCCATTCAAGAGGTAGGAGACACCATAGCAATAATTACTCAAGAGACACCCCGACAATAGGATTTACATACTAACTGGGGGCAATTGGTCACAATTTAACATATCCTTGATCTACCACACTTACAGGTAGCTAACTAGGTACATCAAATAACCATTGCTAAATACTTAAATAGATCTGATGATGAGGTCACTGACTCTCATGACTATGAATGGGAAGAGCTATCTGTTTCCACTGAAGATATTGGAATGGATACAATTCACATGTTTGTGGCCCCCTCAACTCCTCATAAATAGTCTAACACTACTCCCATTGACATTGATAATCCTGAAGCAGAAGAAGAGTTACTTCCCCCGATCATTGATGAAGAAAATGGTGAATACATAGAAGAATTTCATAGGCTATAAGAAAGAAGCCTCCTTTTACAGAGAGATGATGATGAGATTTCTACTGACGAGTCACTAGAGTTTGGTCCTCATATAACTAAAAATGACCCTTTTAATGATGATCTCACCCTTATTGATCTAAATATCAAATAAATTGACTTAACAAACCGTGTCATGTCAGTTAATGGTCTTGATGCTACCACTATGCTATCCTTCCCAGAGACTGACTCCCTATCATTGGTACTTCCAAACCTGATTGATTGGACTGAAACAAATCCTACACCTATCCTTGACTTTCCCAATGACTATACCCTAGCTTGTTATCTCAATGCTTGTGAACCTTACCCTTCTTCCACCAATGCAAGGAGCGAGAACATGTCACAGGAGGATATCAGGTTTCTCAGTCAAAAACTGAAAAATAAAAAGAAAAAGAGGACTGATGGTGAAAACCACTTTGTGGCAGTATCAGATCCCAAAATAGTAAAGAAAAAAGACGTATCTGATGGTGAAAACCTCTCAAAGGTGCCAAAGGATGAGACTCTTGATATCCTCCCTGAACACTTTCAAGAAAGGTCTTTGATACTAATTAAACCAACACAGCTAGTAAATATGGGCACCATTGAAGATCCTCAAATAGTCCACCTTGCACAATCTTTATCAGAAGAGGAGAAGACACAGTTCACAGAGTTCTTGAAAGAGAAAAAGATCAACTTTGCATGGTCTTATATCGATATGCCTAGGCTAGATCCTAATCTAATCATGCACCACTTATCTATAGCTCCCGGGATCAAGCCCGTAAAACAAAAAATTAGAAAGATGCATCCTCATGTTGCATTATTGGTAAAAGCACAACTAGATAAGTTGTTAAAGGCTAGATTTATTAGAGTCATTGCCTATGCTGGATAGATCTCCAATGTGGTCCCCATATCTAAAACTGATAAATCTATCAAGATTTGCACTGACTTTAGAGACTTGAACAAAGCATGTCTGAAAGATGACTTCCCTCTACCTATCATTGACATGATCATGGACCTTATAGCAGGCTTCCAGATGTATTCATTAATGGATGGATTCTCGTGATATAATCAAATCAAAATTGCCCTTGACAATCAAGAGAAAACTACATTTACATGCGCATGGGGCACCTTTTGCTAGAATTTCATGCCATTCAGGTTAAAGAATGCCGGTGCAACATATCAAAGATCCATGACAACTATATTACATAAAATGATGCATAAGAACATGGAGGACTACGTGGATGACACATTGGCAAAATCCAAAGAAAGAGGTACTCACAATGCTGACCTAAGAAAGATATTAGATCGTATGGAATAGTTCCAACTAAGGCTCAACCCTAAGAAATGTGCCTTTGGGGTCCAATCAGGGAAGCTCCTAGGATTCATTGTTTCAGCAAAAGGAATTGAGGTATACCCTGCTAAAGTTAAAGCTATACTATAGATGGCTCCTCCACGCAACATCAGTCAAATGAGGACACTACAAGGAAGACTCCAGTAAATTAGGAGATTCATGTCCCAACTTGTAGATAGGGAACAACCCTTTACTAAATTACTACATAAAGTGGTTACCTTCAAATGGGATGAGCACTGTGAAGCAAACTTTAGAGAATTGAAAGGATACATGGCTACTCCTATTCTTATGGTGCCTATTCATGGGAAGCCCTTACTCCTATACATTTCAGCTACAGCTACATCCTTAGGAGTCTTATTAGCACAAGAAGGTGAAACAAAGAAAGAAAGAGCTATCTACTACATTAGTAGAACACTGGTCTCATATGAGCTCAATTATAGTATTATTGAAAAAGCATGCTTAGCAGTTGTCTTTGCGTCACAAAAATTGAGGCACTACATGCTCTCTCATTCAGTAAAGCTCATTGCTAAGATTGATCCTCTAAAATATATCCTAAATAGAATAGCATTAACAAGACGTTTGGAAAAATGGGTCCTGATCCTAAGTGAGTTTGACATTGAATATGTAGAATGAAGAGCTATCAAAGGATAGGTCCTTGCAAATCAATTCACTGATTCACCACTCTAGGACAATGAACCTTTGACTATTGAATTCCTTGATGAAACAATCATGCACCTAGTTGAATATCCATGGAAGATGTACTTTGACAGTTCATTTAATCAACAAGGCTCTGAAGCAGGGGTCCTATTCATAACTCCTCAAGGTTACAAGATTCCCATATCTTACAAATTGATGTTTCCATGCACCAACAATATTTCAGAATATGAAGCATTGGTAAACGGTCTTAAGCTAGCTATGGAGTGGAAGATTGTAGAGTTACACATGTATGGTGACTCCCAACTAATTATCAATCAGGTCAATGGGGAGTATCAAATGAAAGATGAGAAGTTAATTCCCTACAAGAAACTAGTTGATGACTTAAAGAAGTATTTTGTCTTCATCACCTTCCAGCAGATACCAAGATCAGAGAACAAAGCTGCAGATCCTATGGAAACATTGGCATCCATGTTACAACTAGAAGAACATTAATTTTGCTATGAATTCTTGGTGGAAGAACTATCCTATCCTTCCTTTGATACCCCTGAGTACCAAGTAATCTACGCTTTGAACGCCCCAGACCAATCTCGGTATGCCAATATTATTCCTTACCTTTCTGACCAAACTATTCCTAACAATCTAGCCAGAAATGAGAAAAGATCCCTGATTATGAAAATATCGCATTACGTCCTCATAACTAACAACCTATATCAATGCGGTCTCGATGGTACACTTCTTCAATTTTTAGAACTCAAAGAATCTAATCTAGCATTAAAAGAAGTCCATGAAGGTGTATGTGGATCACACTCAAATGACTTTTCATTAGTAAAGAAACTGCTTAGAGTAGGTTATTACTGGCCTACCATGGAGAAAGATGCTATTCAATTTTCTAAAGAATGTCTTAAATGTCAAACACATGGAAATCTCATCCATGCTCCTGCCAGAGAACTTATACCTTTCATAACACATTATCCATTTCAGCAATGGGCCTTTGACTTGGTTGGACAAATACATCCCAACTCTTTAAATGGACACAAGTTTATCATTACAGCCACTGAGTATTTCACAAAGTGGGTTGAGGCCATGCCGCTAATCAAAGCCACTAGCAAACAGGTGGCTATGTTCATTCTGAACTACATTATTTGTAGCTATGGGATACTCTCTTCAATTGTAACACACAATGGGGGCCAATTTAAAAATCAAGATATTGATGACCTATGTGAATAGTTCCATATCACCGAACATTGCTCCTCAATATATTACCCTCAAGGTAATGGACAGGCTGAGGCATTGAACAAAAATATTCTCAAGATCCTACACAGAACTATGAGTAATTCTGGCAGAGACTGGTATCTACAACTGAATCTGACACTATGGGCCTATAGAACAAGCATCAGAACACCAACTGGAGCCATGCCATTTTCTTTAGTCTATGGCATTGAAGAAATATTACCTATTGAGGTTGAAATCCCATCTTTGTGGATATCTTTACAAGGTCTTGTTACTGATGGGCAGTACTACATAGATAGGGTGAATTCCCTGGACCTACTAGATGAGCACAGACAACAAGCGTTCGATCACCTCAAAGTGTACCAAGCACGTATGTCCAAAGGCTACAACAAGAAGGTCAAACCATGCAAATTTGAAGTGGGAAATCTTGTCCTCAAAGAGAATCCTAAGAACCAGCCTAATAGAGAGCAGAAAGGAAAATTTGAACCTAACTGGCTGGGACCTTATGTTATCACTGCCACTTTTGGGACTGGAGCTTATCAACTAGCTACACCTGAAGGAGACATTCTTCCAAATCCTATCAACACTCTACATTTGAAACGGTTCTACGCTTGATGTTTGACTAGCAGTGCCTGTACAACAAAAAGTTTTTACAAAATACCAAAAACATTCAGAGAATTGATCCTGAAGAAATCTAAAAACAATGGAAAAGGTCCTACAAAAAAGTTATCCTTGGTGAAAACCTAGCAAACAGGCACCTTGATACTACAAAAATATTCAAAAAAGAAAAAATAGCAAAAAATTTGAAAACGAGAAAAGTGCCTTGATGAGAACTTGGTAAAATAGGCATCTTGGTAGAAAAAAGAAAGAAAAGATCTTGCTAGGTGGTGAAAACCTGGCAATCAGGCATCACTTTTGTTCAGCGCTCCATCTATTAAAGCATTGCTGATACTGACCCTTCACGATCACACCTGTGCTAATACGATGACCTTGTTTCCTTATGGCTATCTTATCCTCGCTTAGGATTTGTCTACATTTTGGTCTTAGGAATAAGTCATTCTGCATTGGGGGCATCTTTGCTGGCATGGTAGGTTGCATTTTATAGGTTTCTCTAGGATGGTTTGCCTCACAAACACAATGTTTCTTGATACATGCAAAAACAATGTCACTTTTCAAAACAAGGATGTCTTTTCAAAAACATCACATATCCTATCAATGTATAGGCATGGAAACACCATATTGTTTATATTCCAATTTTCTGATTGATGAATCTTTACTGTGTTTGACAGATGAATAAACAAATACTACTTAAACACACACTTTCATAACGGTTTGATTATGATTCTTTCATGTCCTGATGATGTTCTCAACTAGGGGCATCTAAGTAATTATAAATTTTATTTGACTGATTCTCAATTGATAGTTTATTATGTCTTCTTAGTTGATCAATGACGTCTGTGCAAAGACAAAGAGTCACAAGGATAGGGGGCATAATGTTTTCTTGATTTTCTATGTATGGTGATTGTTCCAAATGATCCTATAAATTTCACCTAACTTGGATGTTTATGGTAAGAGCTACCACTATGGGTGGATAGCCGCATATATCTTGATCTTCGTTATGTGTAGACTACGGTGAGGTTGAAATAATTTCCTTGTCTATTTTCTGATTCAGATTCTCACAAAGGTATACGAATCATAATGTACCCAAGAATATGAATTTTTAACGTCAATGCAGGTTCAATATCTTGCCTTACACAAAATCTGGTATATTAAAAGGAATGTGACTATCTTGTTGTCTTGGCTTCTATGCCTTGATGCCTAAGTCTATTTCTGACATTCCAATAAAACATAGTATTCATACTTTCATAATATCAGTGGGTATTAGTTTTGTTTGTACTATCCGATGGTATCCATTCCAAAAGTGCCCAATGATGATAAAATATTCCAATATCTGCAAATCAGTGACAAAGTCCTAAAAGTCTGCATATAGCTACATTTAGAGATTGCATGATGCATTTTTGAAAGAACAACATAAGGATTTGAGCTCAAGCTCCTTTCTATTTTTAATTCATCAAAAATCCAAACTATTTACATACCCATGCTTCCTGAAATCTTTGATCTATTGGGAACAAAATTGAACTCATATTTTCAATATGATTAACTTGGTACTCGTGTGTTTACTCTTAAACACACCCCCATTTCTTCACTTCTTCTAATCCATTCTTTCTTATTCTACCTGTTCCTTGCAAGTGATAGTTCTTTCAACAAACAGATTTCATTTCTTTTTCCTTTGATTTCATTCCCGAGGGGGCATGATCACACTATCATCAATTAAAATTTTTGCTCGAAACAACACTAAAATGATTTTTTTATCAAACAAACTAGGGCATGACAGTTTCCTTGACTAAGTCAGAACTATTGGATAGAAAGCGTTGGTTCTCATAAGCTGGATATCTTGTGTTTCCTCATTTTAAAAGATTCTTATTAAGCTCCTAGCGGCTTCTTACTGACTTTTGGACGACAACCAAGTTCAGAATCAGTATTATCAATCTTTGAACAACAACCAAGTTCAAAATTGGTATCTTTAAAATTTTTTTATCGATCTTTGGATGAAAACCAAGTTCAAAATAAATTCTATCAGTTTAGTTCAATTGAGTGCGAGATTGATCTCATCATCATTTTTTTTGACAACCAAGAACGGAATTCTCAATCTTTTTGAAGTCAAAATAAAAAACTTTCTTTGAATCAATGTGTTGCTCGCACATCAATTCAAAGAGGGGCAAATGTAACCACCTAGATTTGGTCTGCTTTGACCATAGACCCTATTTTCCCTAAGTGTGATCATATGCCTAATTATGTCCAAACAACCTTGTTATTGCTTGGCATAATTCCTTCAAAGCAGATTTAATCTCCTAAGTAATCTAATCACTAATTTACATTAATTGCTTTAGCCAATCAAATAAATTCAATCCAAATTCAATCAATTCAAATCATACCTGGCTAAGGTAATTAATTTAAAGGGAATTAAATGGAATCCTATTTATACCTCATCACTTGCAAGATCAATCCCCTAGCCTAAATTGATTCAATTTGGCTATAGTCCTAATTAATTATTACAAAGCAAATCAAAAGCTTGAATGATTAATTAAATCCCTATTATTAAGTGAATATGCTATTACAACAATTCATTTTATTAATATTCCTTCAAACCTAACCAATCTCAAATATCCAATCATGAGTTCAAACTCATCCCAACCCCTTCTCACATGCTAAATCTTCTTAATTAGCTAATTAACCCTAATTAGTTAATCCCCCCTCCACTCATTCTCTCTCCTCCCATCTCTATCTCCTTAATCACATCCCTTAATCCATAATCCTAATCCTAAGCTAACCTTAATGTTGTCACAATCTATTAAGGAATGATTAACAAACTCCACCCACTTGAGAAAGTCAAGGAATCTCAAGATTCCTTTCCTCAAGTCCACATTTTCAGGCTTGACTCTAAACCCTCACCCATGCTTCTTAAACCCTCACCCATACCTCATTAATGCTTTCATAAATGAATTATTAATGGCTCTTACATATTCCTTCCACCCATACCTCATTAATGAGTCTTACACCCTCATTAATGGCAGCCCTTCTAGAGTCTTCTCCCCTTCCTCCATTTCTCCTATAAATAGGATGGATTTTGAGCTCAAATGGCCCTTGATTTTATGAAATATATTTTTATAATGCTCCTAATTTTGAAGAGTTGATAGAATCCTTATGCTTCCCATATTTGGATAATTAAGGAAGCAATCTCATATTGCTCATGTTTAGGACTTTCATAGTGCTTTCTAGCTTAAATCTTAGTTAGATTGTTGTAATCTCCATTTCTAGAGCTAACATGCATGTTTTTGAATCATTTAGATTACTTTTCATTTGAATCTTCTATTCTTAGGTTGTATTTGTCACTAGAATATGCATAATCTAAGGGCTATTATGTCATTTTTCATACTCCTCCTAGATAGGAAGCAATAGATCGATTTTAGTGATTGTTATGTTTGCTAACCCCTTGCTTTCACTAATGCAATGATTTATTGAAGTGTTGTGTCTCTTAACAGGTACAAAAATCACACAAACAACACTTACATAATGTACATGGGTACCTAACATGGCCTTGTAGTTGGGACCCATCTTGCATTATGAGCTTAAGTGCATTCCCCTAAGTTGCACTTTAGGGGGTGTTTATGTAATTAATTAATTCTAATTATACATTACTTAAGATTAGTTAGGATATTGCATTGCACATTAGTTTGTGCATGAGACACTTAGGAGTTTGCACCTATATGTGCACATGGTGTAGGATAAACTTCAATTTAGATTGTGATAGTTGTTATCACATTTCCACTTTATGTGTTGTCTCCTCCTTTAGTGCTCTTATCACATTATCATCCTCCACATGTTGCACATACTTCATTGCACAATGGAGGATGATCCACCTTTGGTGGACATGTGCTTCCACCTTATGTGGTGATAAGCTATCCACTCTTTATCATGGTATCTTATCACCTTACCTATATAAGCAGACACTTCTACATTGTATCTCATGAATTCAGTTAATTCAAATATTGATCATATTGATGAGAATAAAATTTATTCTTGCCCATTTTATCTCTCTTGTTTGCACTATTCATTGGGATTCTAGATCTTGGCATATTGCCTTAGAAAAATTCATATATTGCATCAAATAAATTATTAATTAACTCTATCATAGGCTCAGACAAGTTATAATTTCAACAAAAGACCCAATTTCTTGTTCATTGAGAGTATATATTTCATGGATAGTTGAGATGGAATCAAGAATTTGACACCCAAGAACAAAGCCATTATGTTGTTAGAAATGATTGAAGGAAGTAACACCTTAAGTCTATGCACCATAACCTTGGATAATATATTATACAAAGAGTTACAAAGGTTGATTAGATGAAAGCTAACAAAGGACCGAACTCCAACTTTCCTTGGAATAAGAATAACGAAAGTCATATCAACTCTTTCAACAAAACTTTGCTCCCAAAGAACTCTTTAGTAGCATTTGAAATATCTTTCTCCATAATTTCCCAAAAAGGTTTAGAAGAACATAGAAAAACCATCATGCCCAATAGCTTTGTTTCCTTGAAGGAAAAGACAAATTTACGTATCTTTTCATCATAAGGCATTCTATAAATGACTCTATTCATATCTTCAGAAACTAAGCTGGGATTTACTTAAAGAAATTGATCTTGGCAAGAATGATCCAAGTCTTGATCCATCAATTAAATATTGGAGAAGAAGTACATAGTTGCAAGAATAATATTTTCCTCTTTATGAAGCGTCGACCAATTGAAAGAGATATATTCAATATGATTTGAGGCTTGATGGTTAAGAATAGAAAGATGAAAAAACTTTGTATTAAAATCTCCACTTTGGAGCAAAATAGTCTTGGATATCTATTTATAGAATTCTTCTTCCTTAGATATGATATTGTGTGTGTGTGTGTGTGTGTGTGTGTGAGAGAGAGAGAGAGAGAGAGAGAGATCTCTTGGTCAATGAGTGGTTGAACTTCTCCATTTAGTTGAAAAAATTTATGGACCTCATCAAGTTTAGTTTTTATTTATACTTTAGATTAGAAAATTTGGCCAAATGAACTCTTGTTCCAGTGTTGGAAATTGGATTTGAAAATGCTAATTTCTTAGTAATGCAAAATATGGCAGTGTCATCAATGGGAATACCCCACCAGTATTGAATCTTATTACAAAAGTCTAGATGATAAACCCACATTTTCTCAAACCTAAAAGGGAACCATTTTATTTGACCCACAACATCCACACAAAAGGAAATGGGAAAATAAGAGCACAATCAACTATATGAGACCAATTATTCTAAGGAAATAAGAGCATGACCTATTTAAACCTGAATAAGGGCCTCCCTTGCACACCTATTAGACTAGGTATAATACACACCATAAGTCCATAAGACCTTGAGAGTTAATAGAATTTAGCAGGTCCATCTTACTATCATTAGAAACCTACAATCCACCATTTTTCTACTCATCTTTCATAGGGGTATTGAAGTCCCCCATCACCAACCAAATATAATTTTGATAGTGAGATTTGAAAGCTGATAAAGAACCACATAATCTTCTTATATCCCCCTTCTTATTAGGAGTTCATAGATATTGTAAATGATCTAAGAAAAACCATCTTGAACATGAGTAAACAAAGTAGCAAAATGATATTGATCAACATAAACTTGAACACATTGAACCAAATTATGATTCCAAAAGGTAGCAATGCCTCAAGAGGCACCATCAACATTACAACGATGAAGTCCATAGTTATTCATTATATATTTTGTTCTCTCTAGTATATCGAATTGCATCTTACTCTCTTGACTAAGAACTAAGGATTGTGATCCCTTATTAAATTTGATAGAAAATCTTTTTTATGAGGGTTATTCAACCCTCTCAAGTTCCATATGGTAATCTTCATTTAGAATTTTGCAGTTTGATTTTCAAGCACATATCAAATAAGGTTTTTTTGTGTACCTTTAAAAATCTCAAACTTGCCAACTTTCTCCTTTATTTTTTGGGAGGTCAGTCTACCTTTCCCCTTTGATTTTGATTCACAATTTGCATTTTGTCTATTCATGTCCTCGTCGGCATCCCTTGGGTATTAGGGGGTGAAAGTTGTTTCTTCCTTCACAATGATTTCATAGGAATGAAAGGGGGGACTTATGGATCAATAAATAATAATGTTGAAAGAAAATTGGAAGCATCATCCTTATTTTATTCCTGTTGTAAATAGGAATCTTCCAAATCTTAAATCGAGCAATCATCCATATCTTGTAGGCAAGTCTCCTCAAGAGTCCTTGAGAATAAAGGGACTGTTAAATCAACAAAGTATTAGAATTTTTAATCCTATCTAAATGTGGTTCAATATTGTACTCGCTTTCTTAATCCTACCAAGATCCTTCATTTAAAGACCCACCTTAGAGAGGCCATTCAACCCTAACAACTATGAATCTCTTCTTCACTAGAATTTTCCACCTCACCTTCTGTAGAGGAAACAACTCCACTAGCCAAGACATCCACATTAATAGCTTTCTGCTACACTTGACTAGAAAAAATTGCATCTATCTCTTTCTCTTGACCAACATTAGAGCCCAAGGAAAATCCAACAATCATCCCCTCCTTATTACCCTTTCCCTTCTAGACTTTTTGAGGTGGCTTTTGAAACTTAGAGGGTAGTTTTTGGCCCAATTGACAAATTTATTACTATGGAAATATGCAAATGAGAGATTCAAATTCAACCGCATGACACCAAACCCCATGTTTAGAAATAATTTTCACCTTAGAAGGGAGGTCAGTGGACTATTCAACAATAACATAGATATGAGCATAGACCAAGCGATGCCTCAAATTCGTCATAGGATCAATCATTAAGAGATTGTTGAAACAAGCTTCTACCCCTCTAAATAAATCCTCATCCAAAAACTCTAATGAAAGATGTAGTAGGATAAACCAAATAGAGGGTGCATTAAAAGACCAATCACCCTGCCTAAATATAGGTTCCCATCTCTTGAGAGCTTTAAGGTGGGATAGATCTCAACAAAATTATTTATTATTTTGATAATATTCTTATTGTGATATTACTATCAAGATTCAACTCTATAGTTTTTGAGTCAAACGTATTACCCATGTTTCATGAGTAGTGGTTCACAAGAACCTGTCTCTCATGAGAATGAAAGGAACACTTAGCACTCATTACATCTAGGTGATTCTCATAGGAGTGAAGCATTAGGCCTTCTTGGGAGCTCACCCATCCTAGTATTTCTCCGACTCAAACATGCTTAACCATGGAGTTTCCTCCAAGGTTCTTTTGAATCACTACTCATGAAACATGGGTCAATGAGTTTGACTCAAAAACCATATAGTTGAATCTTGATAGCAATATCACAATTTGACTCGTTGTGGAAAATATCTAATGACATGTAACTGATTAAATGATTGACTATATTAAGTTGAAGATGATGCAAGACATTAAATCAGTTAATGGTTTGTATTGTCATTGATGTCAACTTGATATCATCTGTATGGTCATGCCAAAGACTTCAAAGAACCAATGGAATAAATGTTATGCTTTCAGCAATGCATAAAAGTCTAGTATTCACTAAGTGATAGACTACACCGGCGGAGTGCACACCATCGGTAAAGACAGCGATAAAAGTCACAGTGATGCCTGATGAGCAGAAGACAGTGTTTCCCGACAAAGAAGAATCACATGATGCCCGATGAGCTAAAAATAGTGTTGCCCGACAAGCAAGATCCAATGATGCCTGATAGACAGAGATCCCAAAGCTGACTGAAGCGACACCGATGGAACTGGCAGTTGTCACCGGCGAAAAACTGCAGAATTGACCGACGGAATAGAGAGATTAGAAAATGACAAAATATCTAGCTGGAAAAGCTAAAGGATAGACTTAACTAGTTTCTTTATTTTTTTTATTCAACCATAGTTAAGTAAGTGATTTATACAATTGGCAAGAAGATAACTATGAGATAAATTAGGAGTTAAAGCCATAAATCAATTTGGCTGGATTGTTTTTCACGCTAAGAATCAAGAACCTAGAATTAAGGGAAAACATGTCTATTTAAGAGACAAGAATAAATTCATTCTAAGTGTGGTCGATAAGCAATCAGATACACTGGGGACTGAACTGATAGAAGATGCTGAAGAGAAACTGATGAAGGATTAACTTCATGCAGTCCTGATCAATCAAGCTAAGGAAGAGCTAAAAATTTCTGCAGACACCGACGGACAGAAAAGCACAGCATCATAGAGCAGAAAGAGTTGAGTACAAAGGAATTATATTGATACATTGATTAGAAAGATATTGTAAGTAAATAGATCTAAAAATCTGCAATTAAGTTTCATTAGAAACAGGTCATTTTGTTTCAATTTAACCATTGAAGCATTAAGTCTCTTAACAGAGCAGGACTTAACAGTCTTTTGTAACTGAGGTATATCTTAACAGATTACCAAAAGGTTGACTCATGATAGTAGCACCGGTCTTACCTAAAGCTTATTGACAGTCTAAGAAGGAGGTTGATTCAAGGATGGTAGTAAGATTTGCATAGAGCCTATTGACAATCATGAGACTGATTCAAGGATGGTAGCGTAGATGCCAGATACTTAGTGACAACCTATGTA
>MU225221.1:797865-820140 GCA_018584345.1 Thuja plicata | reverse complement strand
GAGAGGAAATCAATGAAGTCATGGAGAAATATACAAAGAAATTCTCACCAAAAATGAGAGCTTACAAATTTCTTCAAGGAAAGCTTATAGAGCTAGAAGAAGACACTCATCAAATATGGAGTGGAATCCTAAATCTTGATGAGGAAAGCAATCCCGAAAAGGAACCTATCAACAAAACAGGTAACTCAATAGTTGAGTTAGATAGTGAAGAGGTACAGATCACAGGCCAAAAACAAACTGATGTTATAGATGAGGACTGGTCAAAAAATGGTAAAGATGATCAAGTACCAACAAGCCGCATCCACATAAACTTGGAAAATGAAAAAGTTGCCAAAGAAGAACTGTCAGTAAAAGGTAACTTAGATGTTGATATAAATGATGATTCATGGTTAGACAACATTGTCAATACCATTTTAGGAAAAGACCCTACAACAGAGGTTCAAAAAGATGAAGACATCAATGTTGCAGAGGGTAGGACCAATGGACAGGACATAGCTATTGACACTGCAACAATCAATACACCAATGAATATGAATATATTAATAGATGCTATTGATATACAGTCAAGTCAAGATAAATCATCTAAGAAAGATGACAATATACCCAAGGATATGGGTACCGATGTTAACAAAGGTGCATCCAACACTCCAACGGATACAGATACTGAAATGAAGGATGCAACCGATGAGAAACAAGATGTATCAAAAGATCAGAACAAAGAGATAGATAACACCCCTGATGATACATTGAGAAAGGGTGAAGAGAAAGATAAGAGTGAAGGTGTCAAGAAGAATGAAGGTACAAAATTAAAAGAAGATTCATCTTTTGATACACCCAAGGTACATGAGGAGACATCTTCACCAAACTGGCTGGTGAAAACTGAACATATACAAAAGGATGCCTCATCCTCTCGACACACCCACAAAATCTACCCAATCTCAAGCCTTACAGATGGTGGTACATCAATCTGCCACCCAGCCAAAGAAAAAAAAAAAGAAAATAGTAAAGAAGGACATCTTGGCTATGACACTTGATGAAATCATTGAAGTTCCAAACTAGGACATTACCACTTTGGACAGTGACAAACTTCAAGAGTTTGGAGTGCTATGTCAGAGAAAAGTCATTCAAAAGAAGATGATACAAGAACATAGGGAAAACATGGCACTTGACAAAGCAAAAGAGATACTCCAACAACTTGTTCCTGAAGTGAAACTTGAAGAAATTGCTTCAGTAAAGGAACAGATTGTTGTTCTTACCGACGCCATAATAGAGCAAGGTATAGATGCAGAACAAGCAATGGAAGAGAAAGCAGAAAAGAAATATCAATTCAAGTTAATTGATAAAATCAGCCAAGAAGTGGCATTGAACATGGTAAAGCTCTCAAAACTCACTGAAGAATTAGAGCGAATGATTGCTAAAGCAATCACCTTAGTTCAAAAGATGTGCACACTAGAGAAATTTGCAAAAGAAAACAGTGACAAACTAGCAAATATAGATCATAATGTCACAAAAAGTGCACAAAGCCTAATCTCTCATGTTGACAGCATAAATTCATATCATGACATGGTCTTAGAGGAAAATAGACTAAGGCAAGAAATATGGGATGCTGAAACACAATTCAGAGGTGAGATTACTGAACTTCAAGCACGTATTCTACCAAATCTTACAATTCTGAAACAACATATTTCTGATGCTAAAAATCTGATAGCAACCCCTAAGATGTCTGTAGTAGACATCATCTATGACATACATGTACGGATTTCACTAGAGCACATGGCTCTAGAAATGCTAAGAGAAAAATGGGAAAAGATGATGGAGGAAATTAGGTCCTCACATTCCCACCTTTTTGAAAAGTTGTAAGTACCTTTTCCTTTAGAATCAAAAAAGGAGGAAAGGACATGTATATAGTTATGTACAATATATATATATATATATATATCAAAAAAAAGAGAAAAGAAAAATACATAAGGATATGTATATATACTTACACTTACCGGCATATACATAGGGGGATTCATTCAAATGACTAAGGAAGAAGTATACACAGGTGTAGATACTAATACACTCAGTATGTTGCACATATCATGTTTTTGATACTAATGTCAAAAGGGGAGATTGATGACATTATTTTTCCATTAGTACACTTAGTGAAAAACATTAACAAAGATCACCGGCAGACTAAAGCATTATCGGCGAACATCGAGCATACCCAACGGAACACAAATGTCACAAGAAAAATGCTAAGTATAGAATTAAAAAGAATCACTGGCGACACAGTTTTCAGAATTAACCTGACAAGAACAGAAAAGGCATACCCGATGACAAGTTCAAGAAAGGAACACTGACGACCAAGAAAACCGACCGTCAGAACCGACAGTCAGTTAAAGAACCCACAAATTGTGGATCTGATTTTTACACGATGGATAAAGCAATGTAATTCTATTTATAGAGTTTTTATTTGTTTTTAAATCATAACTTGAGGGTCAAGCAAGCTTTATGTAAATGTTTTAATGCATCCTAATGGATCTAAAACATATCTAACTAAAGATCAAGGTCAAGTTGTAAACCTTGGATCTAGGGTTAACTTGCAATGCATGAATCAAGAATTGGGCCTAATTTAGTATAAATAGATGTTCAAACTCAATTGTGAGTACATGAATTCATTATTGTTAATAGCTGCGAAGAGCATCTAAGGAGAAGAAGGCAGAATTCATGCAAAAGTCAGAAACAAAATACATCAGTTATCAAGAACACACAGAGGCTACCGATAAGCAGACAATGGTATTATTCAATCATGGAAGGATGATTACTAATATGTATGAAGCTTTATAGGATCTATTATCAGCAATTGAAGATTGCATTTATCATCAGATCAAAGACTTATGTAGTTACATTCTAACAAGTGCATCACATCTAAAATCCTTTTGTAGAAGGTGGACTTAACCATTCTTTCCAAATCTCTTAGCAGAGTGCACACTTAATAGTGTTGCTAAAGCTTCAAATGAAGTAGATCTTAACAGGTCTCCACTGTAATACTCCTAACAGGGTAGGTCATCAGAAGTGACCAATTGTAAGCCTTAATCGGCTCCTTCTTATCTGCAGTTAGTAAAGTCTTGTGGGTAACAATCCCCACCACAGTTTTTACTTCCTAATAGGAGTTTTCTGTGATATCATATCTTGTGTCATGTGTTATCTATTTTCATGAATGTTTCTGTTATGGTTACATACTAAATAATTTATGATATGATTGCATATGCATTAAGAAAGATGAACAGTTAGATAAGATAATTTACAAACTGGTGATTAAGGGTTAATGGGCTAACCAAAGAAAAGTTTTAGAGGTACTGATTCACCCCTCCCCTCTCAGTACATCATCTCAATATAATTCCAACACTTTTCCCCTATTCTTTCTATATACTCCCATTTACATCTTCAATGTCACACTCTATATTTATACAAGATTGTTAAAAACAAAATATATACCTACGTATATATAAAAATGTATTTGAAACAAAATTTTCAGTGTCATAGAAACAAAAAATGATAGAGGGTCTTATGTGGGAAAATTCATACCCTTCTCATGTGCTTGTTCTTCTTCAAGGACCTCTATCTGGCCCTCTTTGATCTTCATCTTTTCCATCTCTCCTCTTCAGTATTCTGCACTTTGGAACTTCAATTACCTTTTTTCAAATTTCTCCTTTGGGAATCCTGCATTGGTTGATGTCTTAGACATAGTCTTTGATGAATCCCCATCCTTGAGCAGCTTTGGCACACTTGAATTCTTTGTTTGAGGAATTTATCCATAACATGAAAGCATATAAAGGAGGTGGGATGCTAGGGACATCTACCCAATCTCCTCCCATTGGCTATGAAGCCTCGACCTGGTGTTGCTACATATAAAAATATGTTGAGACCAAGGCACCATTATGGATGGACACAAGTCCCCACCACCTTGTAGGCTTCTTCTTTCTCTCCCAATTCTAGACACTACACAAGAAATATTGATACCACATTCATGATTGTTTTGTATTTGTATGTGGCCATCAAGTAGTCATTTCCCAACAAGGTTTTCTCTAGCATGAAGAGAACGGGCCATTCGTGGTGAAAAATTTCTTCTTCCATTCCTCCATCACCCAACCCCAGGTTGTCATTTGTTGCTTCTTTGACAATAAGATGAAGTTTGTTTCCATGATCATCACCAACATAAAGCTCACACTTTTCACAAAGAGTTTTTTTGGAAGCTAGGAAAATGAAATGGTTTCTTGCAAAGCATGATTCACCACCTTGAGAAAAGATCAAAATTGAATACGAAAGTACTACATGCATGTAAAATCATCCCTCTTCCCATCTACTTTGTCAAGAACAATATCCTAAGATATTTGTTCAAAACACTGCCAATGTTGGTTTGAAAAGACACAACCAACTTGGACAATGTAACAACAATCGATTGCCTTCACGTAGGATATGTGTATGTACAATAATAAAAATAGTAAAGGAAGATAAGTGGAAAGTGATAGGTGGGGGATAGATAAGAAGGTTCAATCCTATTTCCTATTGTACATTAGGAAGGAGAGATAATCCAATAGGCTTAGATGGATCCAAGCACTAAATATGTATCTAGACTCCTTCACTAATATGGACAATTGATAGGAAGATATGAAAACGAAGATGAAATAGAGGAAATGATTGAGACTTTCTATGCACATAGACTAACATAAAACAAACTATTGTATAGGTACTAGAAACAAAAACTAGAAGATGCCACAAACTTGAGATTTCAATTTCATGTTGTTTCGTAGGGAAGAGGCCGCCTAGGGCATCTTGTTCCATCAGGTCCTAAACTTTCTAGATTCAAGCTGATGTGAATGTCACTTGTTCTTGCACACAGAAAAATGAGAAAAATGTTATGTAGAAAGGGGTTTTCCTTAAAGGCCGGTTGAGGAATCAACCTTGAAATATAAATGAAATTGCATGAAAGGAAAACTTATAAATGTAAAGTAAATATTAGATCTTATTTATAAATTCATATACCTTCATAAAGAGATATTGAGATCGCGATGTCTATGAAGATGCTTGTATGTTGATAGAATGTAGTTGTATGTTGTCTTTGAATATTTGAAAATCAAGGATGCCCTTCACAAATGCATAGATCCATGAATACTCATCAAAGATCTTCAATATTTTTATGCTTGAATGACTCATGCCTTGAAAAATGGATGGATGAATGAATGTAGATGGATAGTGGATCTTCTTGATGGATTGATTTCTCCTCTACTTGGTCATCATGGGAGATAAGCTTTCTACAATAGAGAAGATTACCTTCAAAGAAGCTTTGGGTGCTTGAAAAATGCTTGAAGTTTTGATCTTGAATGCTTCTATGCAAAATTGTAGGAGATCACTTGAAATCCAACTTGTCTTATGTGCAAATGAGGAGAAGTGGGTTGATTTTATACCTCTCGCAACATTTTAGAGCTCAAAACTTGAAGGAGGTTGATGGGAATTTGGAAATATAGCTAAACCAATTAGATGGACCACTGATTAAAATTTTGGGGAAAAAAACTAGGGAAGAGGTCGACCCGGGAAACCTCTTCCTAATAAGAGGTTGGCTTAGGTGACCTCTTCCCAAGAAGAGGTTGGATTAGGTGACCTCTTCCTTCCAGAAGATGATGAAATTGAATTTGGGAGTCAGGAAGGTGGAAAGAAAGCCAAAAATGTAGGCAATGTAGGGTTGGATCAAGCATAACAAACATGAAACCTTGAGAATACTAAAATGGGGCCTAATTGAGCATCTAATTATAGAAGATTACAATTTAGGATGGTACATTTAACACCAAATTTAATGGGAGTATGAGATTACCTCACACTCATGGTAAAGTAGATCATAGCATTGGAAAAAAGTTATCAAGGTCAAGGAGACAAGGAGACACCAAGCCCCCAAGTTACTTAGGTTCTCATCAAATCCAAAACCAAGATAAAAGAAGCAACACTTGGAGAGAGAGAGAGAGAGAGAGAGAGAGAGAGAGAGAGGTTTTGACTTACTATGGGCCATGCAAAGAGAAAATATTGTTGCAAAATATAGAATTGAAGGTCTAGCAAGTTGTGCTATACTAGTAAACCCATCAAAAAGGATAACCAAGTGAAGTATAGTCCACTTATGAAATCCACCATAGGAGGATCATTCCTTAAGGAAAGCATTGTCTCCCTAACGAATCTATTAAATAATGCACATGAAATGATATTGTAAAGGACAAATCCAAGGAAAGCATTATTGCCTTAGTGATCAACATGAGAGATTGCATTGAATCACTGTGTGTGTGTAATATGTGAAATAAGGAGTGGAGTGTATGACCCTATGTTAAAGTGATTGAAAATTCCTTTAATGGGAGCAATGGATTTAATAGAGCATGTTTCATGCACCCACAATATGTTTCCACTATGAGATGCCCAAAGCAAGGAAAAAAGAAGGGAAATGAAACACACAAAAAAAGCACAAAATGGATCTACTAATTCTAGATTCAATATGATCATATGATAAATCATGTATATTAATAATTATAGAAAATGAATTGACATCATCACCCAAAGGTAGTAGAACTACAATCACAATGGAAGAAGATCACATAAGTGATACAAAGTAAAGTCTTTTTGGGCCAGCATTGCGGAAACCAAAAAGAATGGTTGCTACATCTTTGCATCATCCCTAATCAAACAACACAGAGGCACATTTATGAACAATAGCACATGCACAACATAACATGTATATAAAATATAAATGAATGAGCTAAAAATAGAGGAATATCACAATAGGTCAATTCCTTTATCACCTTGTGCCAACGAAACAACAAGGATGGTTTAAAGAAATCTAAGAAAAACATATAGCAAGTAGCACATCACGGGGGAAGAACAACATGATAGGAAAACACACAAAAGAATCAGCCATACAAGAGGAGCTAGTCTAGTATTCACCTGCACCCCCATATTGGTATTTATTTTTTAGATAAGGTGGGAAGCACACAAGAGGCACAATGTCAAGCACAGTAGATGGAGTTATCAAAATCTCCAAACAAGGACCATGCTCTAATGATGAGTCACTTCATTTGTCACTAGGAGCAAGAGATAATTGTTTTGAAAATATAGTAGGTAAATCATGATTAATATCAATTATCTCATACATATCATTAGAATCATTACCATTAACTTCTTTTTCATTAGAAACATTGTAATCACCATCATCAATAGTATCTTCTTTATCTAAATTAATCATAATAGAATCTTTGATACGAATAGAATCATCATGTTTATTGAATTTCATTTTCTTTGTATTCACTTCCTCCCTTGGGCTATGCCTAGGGTTGTGAAAGGGAATGAAGGTATTCAAAGGTGTAATAGGAGAGGGAATGTTTTGGGTAGCAAGATCACGATCCCTGGCATGACATCTACAGTGGAAATCATGGGCACATTGGCTACGTTTGGTTTTGTTTGAGATTTGAGTTGGTTTAGGATAAATCAACATCATGCCCTTTTTTTGTTAGGAGGATGGATGGAAGGAACCACACTAGGTTGAGAGATAGAAGCTACACATAATTTTTAAGATATATGAGGTGGAACTGAAGCATAAATAGGACGTATGGAAGGTGTAGGAAGGAGTCCAAGTCCAAGGAAAGGAGATGGAATTATAGTAGAATTGATACGTTCACAAATATTTTGGGTTTTGAATTTTTGATGTGATAGGAAGATATGATCTTGGCGAGGTTGAATTGGTTGAGGCATGCAAGGTCAAAAGAAGTGAAGTTCAAAGTTCCCTCGAATAACTAAAGGATGATTGGGACTATGGATGATTATGATTATTTCTCCATTATGGGGAAATTTCAAACAATTATGGATGGGAGAGACAATAAATTTCATTGAAATAAGGCAAGGAATACCAAGTCTAACTTGAAATTGATCGTAAATTGGAATGAAAAAATAGGTAACATATAAGGATTTCTTACCAAGTTTGATGAGGAAGGTAATGGAACCATGGGTAGGACAAATGAAACCATTGAAAGTATTAATCATCACATTTGAGTTATCATAGAATTCATGATGGAGGTATCATGTGTAAATTTTTTTTTGAGTTATACAATTCACCATGAAAGTAGGATCTATAAGGACTCCATAAGAGGGAAGACCATTAATCTTCACGACAATGTAAAGAGGACCAACAGGTGCACTAATAGTGTCCTTAGGATTAAATGTAATGAAAAGTTCAGGGTTGGGTTTAGATTTTGGTTGATCAATAAGGTTGAAAAAATTTATGGCCTGAGTACACTCATCGTCATGTTTCACAATAGTGGGAGCGTCAACAATATTGTTGGAAGAAGATGCCAAGGAGTGGGTAGACTCAATGGTATTGGTAGAATGAGAAGGTAATGGATTTCTATAAATTTGCAATTTTTGGTTGGGAGGGGAAATGGATTTCTTTCCTTGATCATTAACACCCTAAACAAATATAGCATTAGAATCAATGAGGTCTTGAACGATAGTCTTCAAATGGAAAAAATTCTCGGTATCATGACTAGGTCGATGATGGTATTGGCAAAAAGATTTGAGATCAAAGGATTTGGATGTTTATTTAGACAAATCAACTGGTTTAATGGGAGGAAGTGTTAAAACATTAGTATTAATCAACTTCAATATCACATTATGCAAAGATTCAGAAAGAGGTGTAAAATTATGAATAGTTTTAAAAATAGATAAAAAGTAGCCACAGCTTTGGATGTTGATGCCACTTGTGCATCAATGTTGTTTGAAGAGTTATTGAACTTGATAAATCCTTTAGGTTTTTAAAACTTTGGAATTGTTGGGATGCGACACCACTCTTATCAAATGGAGCCATTAGAGTGGTGCTCTCAAATTGACTCACTTGAAGCTAATAACTATGAAGCACTACATACAATTGAGTAAAGAAAGAGAATTTAGAAAGAGATACCTTATATCGAATGTATTTTTGTAAATTATAAATAAAAATACATTCCACATCAATATTAGGCACATGATAAGAAATCTGAGCGTGCAAATGCTTAAATATGCATATGAAATCAGTCAATTTTTCTTTAAAACCTTGTTTACAATGCATTAAATTAGTCAAAGAAATATTAGGACCAATGCTATTTTGAAACTGTTGAATAAAATCATTAGCAAGTTTTTGAAAGGAATCGATAGAATAAGGAGGTAAATAACAAAAACTTTAGTGGTGATTATTCGCCAATTGGCAACTATCGCATGTTGGCGAGCGGGGAATTGGCAATTTTTTTTCATATATTAGATTCACCCTATCGCCCAACAATTATTAATATTGGGTCCAATTCCCAGGCCCATCGCCCATCACTTTATTTAATTTTCTACTTTTCTTACACATTATCACCAATGAAATCTAATTTTTGTTCCCCGTAAATTTTAAGAATTTGCCTATAATTTATACGTGACCCAAATGGATGACCTATATTTGCCAATAGTTTTATACATATATATTTATAGGCGGCCCCAAATTTTCCAACTTTATTAATCATATCTTTGTATTGGACAACCCATAATCACCTCACAAATAACAAAAGACGTGTTAAAATTATGCAGGCTTCACCAAATTTGTATACCTTGACCTAAAACCTCTCGCCAAATTCACCAAATAAGGATAGTATAAAAATATTTGATCGGTAGCGAAGTTTCAGAATGTTGAGTGCAACTACATACTGCATTGGTGAGTAGCGACTGCAATTTAATTTGAGGCAAAGGTAAGTGATACTTATTCTGTGACTTTGTAATTTTGAGTTCATTATTATTTAGTGGTAACCAATTAGTGAACACTGGTGATCAGGGAGACCTCAAACATGTTTTTAGGGCCAATAAATCCATAATCATATTTATATATATTATAGTCTATTGTCACTTCTTCAACAATTTAACATTTTTTTTGCAGTGGAAGTCGTTGGAGAATGGAGATGTCGAACAAGAATAAGGGTAAGGCTCTTGCAAGTGGGGAAATCCAAGAGAGGTCAGCAAAACCCAAAACCTTATCATCGTACTTTGGTCATGGTGTTGGAAATGTTTTTATCCAAAATCAGGAAGTTTCTTCATCACAAGTACATTTTGAAGATTCACAACCTGAAACTACACGACATATTGAAGAAGTAGGCGACCCTGATATCTCAGATCACGATGAACTTGAAGAGGACTTTCAGTTAAATACCCATAGTAGCCATAATGATATAATCAACTTGGATGAGACTGAGAATGTCAGAGATGATGATGGTGCAGGGAAAATGAAAAGAAAAAAATAATTCAAAGAAGGATAGGGAATAAAAAATGATCGGAAGTGGGAGTTGTTGAGGAATTTTCAAATAGACTGGGTGTCAAAGTATCCATTCATTGAACCAGTGGACAATCCAATTAAAGGCCAGCCTCTGGTAAAATGTAGATGTAATATTTGCACCAAGATAAATAAGAAGGAAAAGAGGTTGCAGTTAAAAATTGACACCATAGAGAAGCATATGGGTAAAGTTTACGAAAAGAAAACCATACATGGAGTTGAAAAATCAGCGATAAGATGGAAAACAAAGGATGCATCTCTGCATGTTAGGAATGCAAAATTATATAAATTTTAGCTGAATATACAGACGAAGCATGCTCAAGTTAAAGGCTCTATTGATGCTTGTTTTGGAAAAGCATTGGAAGTAGAACTAATGGGAAAATTTGTTCAGTTAAGTGTTGTTTTTAATATTTTGAGTAGATGGCATACTATGACAGACTGCCCATCATTGAGTACTTTATTACACTTTCTGAAAGTTCATAACTATCTTAACAGTCACTGGTCAGTAAATAGTGGATGGGAATGGGCAAGTTGTCTTGCTGATGTTGAAAAAGAGGATCTAAAGGATAAAATTAAAGAGTCAAATTTTATTGCATTGTCTTTAGATGAGGTTACAGTAGTAGATAATACTTCGTGGGTATGCATGCATGTTTATAATGTACACAATTTTTTCTGCCAACCTCATCTACTAATTGTTACTAAAATGAAGGATAATGTGACAGCTGAAAATCTATTTGAACTAGTAAAGAGATCTCTAATTGAATATGGAGGTATAAATGACATGACGATTGCCAATAATTTGGTGTGTGTTGGAGCGGATGGAGCTTGAGTAATGCAAGGCCACAGGGGGGGTCTTTGCACAAAGATACAATCTTCTTGTGTACCCTACATTACTCCCATTCACTGCATGGTCCACAGAATGAATCTAGCGTTTGGAGTTGTTAGCAAGCATGGTCCAGTACAAAAAATGAATCTTTAATCAAAGAGATCTACCAATACTTTTGTCAAAGTTTGAAACGATTGAGGGAATTTCAAAACTTTGTCGAAAGAATAACTGACGGGAACAAGCTTTTGAAGGATAATGATACTAGATGGATCTCTTTGGATGGACCAGTGCATCAAGTGTTTTCAGTATATTAATCATTGCTTGGTCTAATGACCTAAATTCGTAAAGAAGTAGGGCTACCCAAATCTCCTGACCTGCTATGAATTTTAAGTAATGTAGAGACACTCTTAACGTTAGCAGGTCTTCTCCCCTTACTAGAGGAAATGAGAAATATAATGAAAAGGTCCCAGCAAAGAGCAATGTATATTGCAAAATATGTTGCGCTTTGCAAATTGACATGCATGACACTAGATAATCTCTATCAATCATGTGATGATGTAAAATTTGCCAGCTGGCTAAAAATCACATATGTGGACAATACTGACAAATTTTTAAAGATCAGTGTAAATGGGGAGTTATGTGCAGAAGTACTTGGAGTTGAGATACCAATGTACTACTATGTCAGGGTCGAGTCTAAGGAACTAGGAAGGAACAACAGGAAGCAAGTATCAAGTGTTAAAAGGGAAGATTTTACCAAGATCGTTGAGTCTATAAATACTTCTGTGAAGCACATTTCCTATGATCTTTCCTCAAAAATTAGAGTAAGGTTCCCTCCTATCAAAATACTTGAATCCATGTCTATTGTGTTTCCTCGATATTGGAGTTTCAACAATTTGAAGGATTATCGAAATAAGCTACTAACTTTGATAGATCATTTTTGCAAAACCAAAGAGTTAAATGGAGTAACTCTAAATGGAATTTTAAATGAATCTTGTTTGAGAGAACAATCAGGCCATTTTTCACACACAATGAGGGAAAAATATAATATTATGTTGAACCCCCACGAAGATGGATCGGCAAAAAGGATTTGGAAATATCTAGCTAAGAGCAAAATTTTGATTGATTCAATATCAAAAAATTTCAAGCTTGTTGATTTATGTCTGACCATGATATTGGGGTCGGTGGAGGATGAGAGAGTTTTTCAGGGCTTTGGGGTTCCTAAAGTCAAATCTAAGAAACAAACTAGACAAGAATTTGGAAAATTTCTTGAGGCTCTATACATCCAGGTATGAAGTTCATACTTTTCCTTACGACAGGGAACTGAAATTGTGGAGGAAGAAATATCAGAGAAGAGGGCTAGGAAACATTTCAAACCAAAGTGGGAGTTCCAAAGACAATGATGTGACTATCATTGACTCATGTACTGGTACTGGTAATGCTAGCATTGAACTTGAGTTAAGTGGAGGTATGCAGAGTGCAGAAAACATATCAAAGAACCAAGGAGGCTATGAAGTTGATGGCAATAAATCTAAGGATCCCGATAATGAGATGATGTGGCAACTTGAACCTTTGTAGAAGTAGCAGGTCCTAGGTATTTATTAAAATTTTTGTTGTAGCCTACTGTCAGTTTCTGTATCTCATCATCATTCATCAATCATGTATAATATCATATTCCAATGTCAAAATTCAAAAACATGAACGTGGTTGGTAATCTCATGAATTCTACAATTAATAATGGTTTTCTTTTGCATTATTCAGCTCATATGGTACAATTCTTAAAGGTATTTTTTATTTTTTTTGAAAACATAGCAATTCATATGATATAATTCTTAGAAATAGAGGTTCTGATTCATTTATTTACAAATATGACACAATGTAACAATTCATTCGTTAATAGTAGTAAGAAGTAGAACACAACTCTGTGTGATTTTTTTTGCAAAAGTGAATTGACAATGAATTATGAATCAAGAGTCAATACCCAATTTAAATTTCATTACCCTTAGCAAATGACCCTAAATTCCCTTTTATAGAAACAAGGGAGAAACAATAGCTTCAGGTCAATTTGCCTAATGTGAAGTCTCAAAATCAAAATTAGTAAGAGTTAAGACTAGTACACCATCTCTACAACTATACATTTCTGCATTTGACAGGTCGGTTTAGTAAATTAGCAATAGCATTATAGCATATGCTACATTGATCCTGTTAAAAAAAAAAAGTACAAACTTGTTACTTTTAACTCAATTCAAGCTAATAGATAAATAATATAGAGATTATTGAAACTGAAAGTACTTTCACATACTATTTTTGATTAGATGATTTTTCCAGATTGTTTAATAAGCTCCATTCTGCATCATTTGGAAGGTTAATATTTGTCAAGTTATAGTAGATGACCTACAACCTCATCAATCATTCATACTTGTTAGACTGACTTGAAAGCAATGATCCTTCCAATACTGCATTCAAATTTGTCAATGGTTTGATGTAGTTTGCAATGCCTTCATAAGTTGTGTCCTGAGGAAGCTTGTCTAAATCAGTCCTCATTGTCTCCTCCAACCTTTTTTTGTAAGCTTCTCTTCCAACAAGATTCCTTAATGATTTACTAGGACCAGGACTCAGAAAACCATGACCTATCATTTCGGTTGTTGTTTGATTCATCTTGGCGAGCTTTATCTCAAATAAGGAAAGAGTTTCCTCTACTTCCTTTATTTTCTGACATTTTTGTAAGACAGAGGTAGCTTTTATTGATGCAAGAGAACGGTCATTAATTCCTTTTCTTTCCAAATGCCTGTCACTGGTTGTGTTGATTTTATTCAAAATCTATTTTGCAGTTTTCTCTCTCTGACAAAAAATTTTGTTCTTGTCAATGTGCCCTTTGAGCTTCCCAAAAACATCTCTAAGACTTTCATTCAATTCAAACCAATCACAGAACCTATCACCAGTCACCTTTATTTTCCCCCAAAGGTATTTTTTTATTTGCTTGACTTTATTTTTCATTTGGTCATTCAATCTATTTTCATAAGTTTTAATTGTCTTATTTGCCTTATTTAGCTCTTCTCTCAATTATGACAATTGGTGTTCACTCTATTTTTTTATTTTCTCTCATTCCTCTTCCCACTGGATTTTTTTCTCTTCCCACTTTTTTTTCTTTTACCCTCTCATCCTCCAATTCTTTCTTTAATTTATTGTTTACTTGTGCCCCACTCTCCATGCTTTTGTATAAATTTAATGAAGAGGCTTTTTCATCCTCAAGATTTTTATTGCTCTCTTCCAATTTTTCCCTCACAAATTTCAGTTCTACCTCCATATGTTCTTGCTGACCAATTGCTTCTTTAAAGGATGAATTTTTTATCCTTTTCTCTAATTTTTTGCACCTATTATATGTTGCTTTCTCCTTTGCCTATTCATTTGCTAGGTCTACCTGTAAATTTTCTATTCTTCCCTGAAGCTTTCCATTCTCTCTCTCCAACTTCATCAATGAACTGTAGACAACTTGGTTGGTCATTTTTGACACATTTATCTTGTCCACATTTTTAATTTTTGATAAATCAATTTGGAGGGTGCTAACTTGAAATTCAGATGGATCTATTTGACTCTCTAGTGGATTGTTATCTCTAGCTGGGGGCATAACAACCATGAACTCTAGCATTTAATTCTTTGGGTGATATGTGGGAAATAACCTATTCAATGCAGGTTCTACATCATGAGCTACAACAACTGCATCCCTCTTCAATGTCTTAGTATTTTTTCTATTCTTATTTTTTGTTTGTTCAAAGTTAGTTACAAAATCATTGTAAAGAAAATTAGGGTTTTCTGACACAATTGAATGTTTGAAAGGTGAAATAGAACTTGCAGTGATGTACAAGCTTCCACATGTGCTTCTAATATATGCACCATGACGATTAGTAACAGTAACACCTTGACCCATTACAAATGTAGTATTTGGACGGTGTGGCAATTGTTGGACTCGCAGTCATAGACACCATTGGCATTGTTGTCATAACATTTTGCTTCTTTACACTGCCTTGATCTCTGGGATCCACTGATTTCATGTCGAGTTGTAATGTCCTTTTTGGACCACTAGTACTAACCATGCCCTCCCCACCAGTGGTAGTGGCACTTGATTCATATTGAATCTGAGTGCTTGGCAAAGGTGGAACTAGATTTGAAGCTGGAACAAATGAAGGTGCAAGGGTATGAGACTGAGTAGTACCTTTTTCTGATGAACTTCCAATTACTGGTACCCTACCACGTTTTGGTAGAGCGGGTGTGGAAATTGGATACCAATTCCCTTCTCATGTGGGACCCACACCACCCCTACCTGGAAAACCCATTTTTTTACCATGTCTACCCCTTTACCATATTTTTCTTTTGTGGATGCACTGACTCCAGTAGAAATTGTCACAAAATATTTCCCATCAAAATCAATATCTTGATCATCATAATCACTAGGATGTGCTTGACCAAGATGATCCACATTCCACAAATCACTAAATGTTTCATCCTTGTCCAGATCATAAAGATCTACAGAGGTCTTTGGGTCACCAAGATTCTTCCTCATTTCCCAAAAATCTTTAATTTTGGTTGTAGTCCAATTATCATCTTTACATTGAAGCTCTATTTTGTTTGAAATAGCTTTTGTAGATGGTTGAGTAGCTTGCTGGTAGAAATTGTAGGATGTCTTGTGCTGCACTTTTCCTTTCTGCTTGTGCAATGCAATAATTTGTGATGACAATTCTTGTATTGAAATATTATTTTTAGTGGTGTATTTCTCCATCTCTTTTTTGACCTCGTCCCAAGAGTCCATATTTTTAAATTTTTCTATCAATGACATACTCTCATGTTGACATTTGCTTGTGGAGCTCCCATTCACTCTAAGCTTTGTTCCAATTATGCTTATTGGATCATACTGCTAGTGACTGTCAACAGCAAAGTGAAAAATTGAAAAAAAATCTTTGACCACTTTGAATCCTCTTCTCTCAAATATGAACCCTCCCAGTGAGAAAGGCAAGGAAGGAAATATCATTTTCTTTTGCTGACCATTAAAGAGTGCATCTGTGCTCTCCATCTACTGAACATATTCCAATGCAAATACCCTCTCTGTAACATGTATTGGAAGTTTGTAGGGTTCTACCACTGAATTGTAAAACCTTGACACAGTGTAGTCTTCCATGAAGTACCAATCAACCAATTATATTTGACTTTCGAGTTGAATGCAATCTCTAAAAGACACAGGAAATCTAGGTAATGAAGTGCCTATAATTTTATGATACATTGGTGCCAAAAAGAAGTCTACAAAATTTTTATAGTTCCTTCTATTATCACTCATCCTTATCTGAGGTGTCCATTCATATATTGCATTTTGGACCTGACTTTGAATCTTGTTTGTCTGAAATATTGCATGATGATTTTCTAAGAGAAGATAGCACAAGTAGGTTGTGAACCTAAATGTCTTCTATGAACCTCATTTAATCATTAGTAATTGTTCTTGCATACAATGAATAGTGTGCTCAATAAAATTATATTTTAGTGGTTCTTTTTCACAATGAATATGAGAAATCATTTCAAGAATGTTGGCACCCACTTCTTTGTTACTATCCAATCCCAAACAAAATGCTAGCAAGGAAATACTATCCTGAACCCATTGCACAAAAATATCATAATCATAAGGAAGTTTATGATCTGGATCCAAACTAGAACTGCTTGTTATTCCTCTGATATACGAATCTTTATGTTTTGCATCTATTTTTTCGTAACTCTCTACCAGCTTTCCCAGGTTAATGTGCATGTTTGATTATTGTGCTTCAAACCCTAGCTCCACAGACTAGCAAATTCAGTCTCTGTTATCGACAAAATTTTTATTAACAATTTCTTTTCTATTTTCATCATAATTTTTGGTGCAGAGCATGACAATTTCTGGACAAGGGAATACTTGAGGTAACACCATGCGTGCTGACCCAACAACCCACAGTGCAATTTTATTTATCTTTGCCTTTAACGTGTTGTTAAATGGACAAAATTTTGAATCCTTCATTGGATCTTTCCACTTATTTTCAAGTGCAAATCTAATCTCCATGATTCCCTTATTTCCATGGATAACAGGATCAAAAATATCATGGAATTCATCAGTGAAACTTGGTGTTTTAACGAGTTTGTGGAAGTCTATTATCTCTATTTCCTTTCTTTTCCCTTTAATCGTACTCTTGGTTTTTTTTTTCCATCGTGGACTGTGGTATACTAGTATTACTATTTACTTGTGTGAAAATTCAAAAAATTCTACACAAGTGAAACCTACAATTACAGGCGTGTTTGAAAATTCAACCCTAATTCTACGACTACAATATAAACAGTAAACCTCTAGATTTGAAAAATTTAAAGGGAGGGATGCGGGTGTTTAGGATTTTACCCAGAAATTCAATTTGTGCAGACTATGATTGGGCAGAGAGCTGAGAGACTGTTGCATTCCTCAATCCTCAACCTAGAAGTCATAATCCCTTTCTGAATCTCCAATACAGTATACTAGGAAGAACTAAAAATATAAAAATTTAGGTTAAAATTGTACAATAGTGAGTAGTACTGAATCGTCACTCGTCACTCGTCACTCGTCACTCGCGTTAACTTTTATTGTCACTCATGTTAACTTTTATTTCTTCTCCAGATATCTGAGGTCACAAGGACACATGTCACTTAATTGCTTGATTTGTGGTCAAATTGAGCTTATTACTTATTAAATGTTAAGTTACTCTTTTACTCCAATTATGATTTTAATTAAACTTAGCTGAGTGTACACATGTCATGATTCCAGAATAGATTTGCATAAATGGGGTTTATTTTCCCTTTTGGCCCAAAATACACCGCACGTCGTTGATCTGTGCTCATCCGATGATCACTGGTTTCTTTTAATCTTCCTTTATCTTTTATTCTTTTGGTCCTCATCGAATGACACTGATTGAATGAGTGTACACGTGTCATGATTTCGGAATAGGATTGCAAAAATGGGATTTTTTTCCATTTCAGCCCGAAATACACCGTACATCGTTGATCTTTGCTCATCCAACGGTCGCTGGCAGTTACTATCATTTGTGGTAGGTCCCATTTATTTACTTTGAATTATATTTATCGGATGACACCGATTGTGTGAGTGGTCACGTGTCGTCTGATTCATTCGATTGAATGAGTGTACACGTGTCATGATTTTGGAAAAGGATTGAAAAAATGGGATTTATTTTCCCTTTCGGTCTGAAATACATCGTACATCATTGATCTCTTCTCATCCAATGGTTGCCAGAAATATAGTTACATGTAACACCATACACCAAAAATTTATCAAATTTAAATAAGATTAAATATTGAAACTGTCTAATATAAAAATAACTAATTAAAATATTGCAATCACAGATAACTGTCTAATTATTTATAAATTTATTACTAACCATAATTTATAAAATGCTTTAAACTTTTATAATTCCACATTCGCAGTCGCACACATGACACATTGACATAATGATAATTACAATTGTCATTGACATGGAAAAATTAAGTTATTACTCTTAAATAAATCACACACATATGTCATACATTAAACATTGTTACATTTTTTGGTTCATATTATATATCACAGATTCACACATCGATTTGGCAATGTGAATGGGCATATAATTTATTATTTATTACTTATCAAAAGTAAATTCTTTAGATTTCTTTACAAAATTGCAATTAAACAATATTACACAAACAATCTATTATTTCACACAGTGATACGTGTCTCATTTTCAGAGGAAGATAGAAAAATTACAATAATTTTTAAGAGTCGAACAACAAAATTTTCATTAATTATTTTGAAAATTTACATCACTAATATTATAATATACTTTATAATTACTTTATAATTATAGAGTTTAACTTTAGACTATAGTCGCACTGTAAACCCTACAAAATGGGAAGTATCCAAACAGTTACAAAATTTGTTTCCACAAGGGCACTGGTTGATCATATAAGAAAAAAAAAAAAGAAAAAATGAAATGTAGAAACCCATTTCAAGAACATAAACACTAAGGTTCTTCATCTCCATCCCTGTCTGAGAAGAATTTCCTGTGGAGGATAATCTCCCCGAACTCATCGAGCCAGGTGTAGTCCATCTCCTCAAATTCGTCGAGGTGAAACCACTTCCACAGGAAGTCCCTCCCCAGCCACACCCACTTCTAATTTCACGTCATCTACCTTTCATTAGGGTTTATTAGGATGGGTTGCCTTCCCAAATTGTTTCCTCGCTAGATAAGCTTTTCAATTTCATCAACCCAAGGGATACCCAACCCCGGTTCTGCGAAGACAACGACTTGGACGTCGTCCACCAGAAATTGATCCTTGAAAACATTCTGCATCAGCATAAGCATGTCTATCTTCTCTCCTCTGAGGTCAAGAAGAGACGTTAGGAAGCGGTACATAATGTTCGTGCTAATGCGGTATCTCTTCTCGTTGTGAATGAACTCATGGCCGAGAACCATCAGCACAACATTGTTAATGAAAGAGCCCACTTCCTTGCAAACGGAAGTGAGTACTTCATCTGGTATCCTATCCAAAGGGGATTTATCTCATTAGTGGATGTAGTTCTCAACCTAATTGGTGTTTCCATCTCTTTCTAAACTAAAAACCTAAATCTTCAAACTACACACAGAAAATTGAAATTCTACGAATCTATAGAATCACAGATCTAAAAACTTAAAACCAGATTACCGAGGCTGAAAGGAAAAAAAAATTGAAATTCATGAAGAAGCAAGAAAGAATGTCTATTAATAGCCATGTTCCATATCTTCAATATCTTTAGGTAAATCATTCCCATTAGTGCAGGAGTGTGGGAAATTACTAATATAGTCAGTGGTTACTATACTAATAACTACAGTTTGTACTAGTACAGTTTTGGAAACCGTGCAAATTTCCTGATGGCTAAAGAATGTCACTGTCACTATGACAAGACATTCATTTCTTGCAAGTTATCTTTCCAAACTTGCGATGTGTATCTATTCCACAGACTTATTGCAAAAATCATTTTCTTTCGAGAAACTATGCTCAAGATAAAACTCTAGCCATTGATCTATGATCAATCAATGGTCTCAATTAATACGTTTACAATTTAGGGTTCTAAACAAATAGGTTTAAGGTACGTGTCGATGGTATCAATCCTTGAGTTGATAGTACAATATACATACCACGTGCAATTGCCAAATGTACATACCACTTGTAGTTGCCAGTGACGGCGGACAACTCGGCTACCAAAGAGGCGATATTAACTCGACATGACTGGAGTCCGTAAATTGTAATTATTAGATGTTTTATGAATTGTCATTTGGCATTTTCTAATTTTAGATTGTAGTTTTACTTTAAATTTTAAAGAATAACTACTTTAAAATTTCACAATTTGACAATCGCACAGTCACACATGTGACATGATACATGCAAAATACAAAAGTTAAGTAATATTAAGTTATTACTGTTAAATAAATAACATACTGTCATACATTAACAATTTAACATTTGTTTGGTTCATTTTCAATTTCACAAATTATGAAATCACATATGTCACACATACATATTTTACAATTAAATCCATAAAAACAAACTGAAATGAAGTTGTAAAATTTCCATTAATATTTTATATATATTTACAATATTCAAAATTTCATACATGGAGACTTGAAGTCCCTACAAAACTTTAAAGACAAAACCTACTATAGTGAAAATTTCAGGCGGAGACCATAGGGACACAACACTAAGGATTTTCTCCTCCGTCTAAGTAGAACTTTTCAGACGCGAAAAGCTCTATGAATTCATACAACCATCCGTAGTCTACCAAGTCATCCAACAGAAACCATTTGCGAAAAAAACCTCTACCAATCTGCGCCCATTTTCTATGGTGCGTCAACTACTGAACATCTAGGTTCAAAAGAAAAGGTTGAATGGCCACATATTTGTTTGACTCGAATAGCTTGCTTAAATCACTTGCCCAAGAGATCCCCACCCCTAATTGTGCATAAACAACAACCTCAACAATGTCACCCAAGAATTCATCTTTGCATAGCTTCCTTAACAGAAGTAGCATATCCAACTTCTCTCCCCGAGGTCCAAAAGAGATGACAAAAAATGGGACGTAATGTCCATGTTAACTCGGTACCTATCGACATTTTCCAAAAAATTCATAGCCCAGCACCATCCTCACAACCTTATTTGTTAAGGCTCCAAACTCCTTGCACACTGATTCAAGGGTTTGGTTTGAGACCGAGCCCAAAAAGGCCTTCTGTTCCTCCGTAGATGTACTTATCAAACGGATAGGAGTGTCCATCTTCAAAAAACAACTACCACAATATCTAAAATTATACAACCTAAAAACCTAAACCAGAGGCAATCTTTCAAGCAATAGAAAAGGTAAACCCAAACCAAATGAGAATTGAAGAAGAAGGAAGCGTAGATCATCTATAAATAACCCTTAATTCTTTCTCTAACCTAATTAATTCATTTTTCCTTCAAAATTCTGTAAATCTTTCATATTAAAAGCATAGTCATTCATATTAAAAGCACGACTGTGTGAAATTAGAAATAGCCAGATTTAGTGTCAGTGATAAAACATTTCTTTTATTAACGACAATTGTGATACATTATCAACCGTCCACCTAAACAGATGTAAGACTTGATACGTGTAAATAATGATGTCATTACGTGATGTTGCATTAATTAGATAATAGTTATGGTGCAGATTAATTTGATATGTGTCATCATTTTGGTGAATTCCTGGAGAACTCTGTTTCCTTCAAGAAATTGGGCCAAAATTAAACTTCAGCCATTGATCTAGGATCATCAAACAGTCTTAAATAAGACATTTAACATTATAAAATGATGGGTGTTACTGTTAGGTTATGTGTCGATGTAAATTTTTATGCTTATGGATACCAACATGTGTTTAATATGAAAACAAGTTATTAGTTGGTGTACACACAAAATAGTGCACTTCTATGAATCCTTACATGCAAGGAAACTCAAGAATGAGCCCTCACAAATCGATCCATAGCTCTCTATGCATGGAGTTGCAAGATTTATAAAATTGCTCTCAGCT
>MU225221.1:682482-797273 GCA_018584345.1 Thuja plicata | reverse complement strand
AAAAGAGAGCATGTTCTCTTAATTAAATAATATTTTTATTTTTATTTTTTCTCTTTTAAATTAAATAAGGCTCAAACCTTAAGAAATATTGAATTGATTATGATTTGATCAAGGAAATTGATATAATAGATATTGTTGATATTTGAAAATATTGATTCAGGGATTTGATAAATTGAGAAATGGGGCCCAAAGTCTAGGCGACCATTTTAGGGTGCATACAGTTGCCATTGGCAACTTGGCCCACATGACGCATTGACAAGTCCCATCTTTTGAAAATCGCCAATAAAATATTTATTTTTCCCATACTTTACGAAAGATTAGCCAAAAAAAAAAAATTTCAAAAAGCACATAAAATTCGCCAACACAAATATTATTTTTCCCTTCAACAAAAATCATTCGCCTCATATATTATAATGTATTTACTTTAATAGAAAAAATTTTGCCTCACACAATATATTTTCCCCCATATTAATATATTATTCACCATGATTTTATGGAATTTTTAATGGGCAGGGAAAAAATCGCCTTCACTTTTATATTATTTTCCTAATTTGGAAAAAAAATTTGCCATCATCTAGAAAAAATTTCCCCTAAATTAATGTACGATTCACCATGATTTTACACTTTTTCCTAGAAGGGGGTTTCTTAAAGTTATCCCTGGAGGTAAAGAACAATTCCATTGCAAGACCGTATCTCTAAATGTTCTAGTAAACAATTTAGCCATTAGTTTATGATCATGAGAGAAGTCACTACACAATGTTTGAAATTTTTTCACGTGAGTCAAGAGATCACCTTTCCCAGTATAAGTCTCCAAATGAGGTATTTCAATGTATTGAGGGATAACAACACAAATGATGTCTAAGGAAAAAGGGCCAGCAATGCCACAAGTATGAATATTTATTTTGGATAGAGTCATGGAGGTAATTTGTTGTTGCAAGGATGATACAGTTTGAGAAAGACTATTAATAGTGGATTCAATGGAGAGATTGGTATTAAACATGTGTGAACATTTGGAACATTATGGGAGATAGAAGGAACACTGGAATATGAAAATGGAATAGTATTTTAGGTAGGCATGTATGATGGTTGGAAAATACATGTAACTCTTGTAAGAGGAGGAATAATAGGATATGGAGTACTTACAAGACTAACATGTGTAGGACTAATGTTTGAAATGGATGTAGTCATGAGAGGTGGAGTGTGTAGGAACATTAGGTAATGATGTAGGAATAGGAATAGAAGTTTCAACACTAGTGTTATCTTGAGTTAAAAAATATCTTAAACACATTATTTAATAGGTTTAACATTGTTATAAATAAGATAAGAAATAGTACGCAACAAATGAACATTGTTCTCATCATTGTGAATCTATAATGCCCCGCCAAGGAACCCAGGAGAAACTAACCTAAACATGCAACTAAGTTAACATGATATTATTTTTTTAAATGTTTACAAACAATAATGATAACAACTCATAAGCAAAACAATGAAATACAAAAACATAATCATAAAAACAACTCAACATAGATTACAAATCTCGAGGGTTCCTTGGCGTAGAATTACTTAAGAAAAGTAATCTACAAGGAAAAACTATAAAGAACTAACATAATAGTTACATAAACTGAATTGAGTATCCATCTCATATAATAAGATCAAATATACAATTGATACCCAAGGTATACATAAATGAATCAACATCCACTGCACAATTCGCAGGGTATGCAATAAAGAATAACAATACAACACATCCTCTGAAAGGATGTCGATTGGGATATAGATATGGTACAAGTACAACTCATGAAATTGAACAAGTCTAAAGATGAAAAAGAAGGTAGAAAGAACAACTGCAATAAGGATCATCCAAGAAAGAACAAGAGCGTTGTATCTCAAATGATAAAAGAATCACTACCACCCGTCCTCGTGGAGCCAAAGGTCCACTCCTATTGTCTCGAGGAGATTCAAGCCCACACACATGGGTACACAACAAGAAAGACTAAAGAAGAAGTACAAGGATAGGAAAGATATGGACACACTAGAGATCAATGTCAACACAGGGGTACACCATCCAAAGATAAATAACATACATAAATTAACCAAAAACACCAACATGAACCAACTACTGAAACCAAAAAGCCAAATGTCAAAACACAACCATCAAAGGTAAAGTAGGATCTATGGAGGAGACTTAGGCTACATACTATGGAAGTGTCATCACATGGTCGATCACTTGAGTTACCCTAGACTGGCCACTTTGGACTCAGGACCCTCAGTATGACTCATGAAGAACTAGAATACCCTCTCATAAAGATGAGGAATCTAATCATACCTACTCTCTAGGTATCATCACATTCTCATTCTTAGCCTGTACAAGCGCTCAAGGCATGATCGAGGCATCATGATCAATCTTGTATTTAATGTTAACCCCAATTTTTATTATTAAATTATCACTTATTAATAAGTTATGATAGGTTACCCTAGGTCTAGCCACTTTGGGCCCCAGACCCCTATTGTAAGCCACTCCCCTAAAATGCACCTATTTAACCTCCCCTAAGCTCAAGGTTAAAAATACACACATAAGTCTCATAAACTGGTTCTTGCCCATACAAGAACTATTGATTCTCTAATCCATATCATCCAAAAAGGTACTCTCAAAGACAAACATGAATACACATGAAGAAACATACAGATAAAGAAAATGAACCCCAATCCTCTAGTACACATTTCCTAAGGTCGACTTAAACCCCCAAAGACAATGATGAAAGGAAACACATAAAAAGAAACCATTAAATCAAGTATATATCCGCATAAGGAAAATCAACAAATAACAATACTCAATTAACTTTACTAATAAAAAGCTATTAAAAACAAAACATTTATACAATAAAATAAAATAAGCAAAATAATTTAAGACAACTAATCTTAACAAATAAATGTTAATTAATAGTTAAATTAAGTAACATAATTTTAAAAAAAAAACTACATATATAAATATAAAAATATTATTAAAATAAGTAACGAATTTATAATAACTAATTAACTTAACATAAATAAAAATATTAATTGATATTTAAATTAAATAAAAATTAATTTAAACACTTTATATTTAAATGTAAAAAATATTATTTAAAGTGATAATATCAAAACAAATTAATTAAATAACTTTTATTTTAAAAAAAAAAAAACTAAAACTTTAATTATAATTAATTAAAAAAACAAATTAAAATGATTGGGGAGGGGTTGGGCTCGCACCCCACCTCCCCCCGCGCCCCCCTTCCTTTAAGGAAGGGTCGCGACTCCCTCTGCGGTCGGCATCCAGGCTGCTGAGCCGACAGCTTGGGCTGTCGCACCCAGCAGGCCGCAGGCCCCCCTCTTGGGGAGTGGGGTGGGGTCAAACCCCACCTCACTTAAATTTTTATTTATTTATTTACTTTTTAAAAACTATTTTTTAAAATTTTATTATTTTAAAAAAATAGAGAATATAGTTTTAAAAGCCAGTATTTTATTTTATTTTTAAAAAATTAGAGAATATATTTTTAAAAAGCTAGACTGTGTTTTATTTTATTTTTAAAAAAATTAGAGAATGTATTTTTTTAAAACTAGACTGTATTTTTCCAGCAAGGGTGCACTTTATATTTTTGTTTATTTTTTTAATTTCCTTTATAATAAAAGACATCTTTTCTCTTGGATAATTATATACAAATTTAATGCAACCTAATAAGGAAAAAGCATAAATATAATCTTAATTTCCTAAAAATACATGCAATCATTTAAACAGTATCTTCTGATATGATTACTCTATAGAATATTAAATTATTGACAAGGTATGCAACTTAACTTCAGTATTCTTTTGTTTCCCATGCAGACATGAAATTGGGGTTTTGGACAGGAGTTTATAAAAGAATGGTTTTCTTTTCAAGGTAAGGTATTTTTACAGGTCTGAAGACTATTATCCATTTTAGCAACAATATCAAATTTTCTCACAAGGAAAACACCATTCACAAATCTAAAACCCGAAAGGTAATTTTGAAAACTAGTACATATCAAATGAAACTCTAATGCCCATTTTACAACTGAGATAATTTAATGAAACCCTTAAACCCAAAATTACAAATCTGACAGCGAAACAAGAAAGAAAACATACCCAGAAAGATCAAATAACCTATTACTCAATTTAAACAATTTTAAACACACAATATCAAACAAGGAAGTCTCAGACACATGATCCCAACAATCCAAATGCATAGAAGATAGGGATTTGAAAGGCTGTAATTAACAAGTTTCAAAATCCTACCTTAGTAACTGATGAGAAGATTCGATACAAATCCCAAAGCAAACATGATTCCAAAATACTCCTAAGCTTTCAACAAATTCTTTAACCACCTAAATTATCCTTCCACCTGATTGAACTCCTCTAAATGGCTTTCAATTTAGATATATAGAAAATCGGGTAATTAGGTTTACAAAAGTGCAACCCTAATTAGAATATTAATTATTGATTAATAGAAATACTTTAATTTCAATTTCACTTAAAACAATACACAACTTAACTTTAAAATTAAAAATTAAAGTCATAAATCAAAAAGCATGAGAATATTTAATTAAATTAAACAAATTAATCATGCAATTAAAGTAATATTTAATAAATCAATTTGCTCAATTAATTACAATATTTGGTTTTAATATTTATTAAATCTTAATTATTAATTTAAGACTTAATAATTAAATCAATTAATTAAATATAGGCATTTAATTATTAAATAGCCATATATTTAATATACTAATATTTTAACCTTACCAAAGGTGCAATTATTAACATCAATATTTACCATAAATATAATCATTAAACACACAAGACAACAACATCATAAATCCAACTGAAAATTATCTAAACAGAAAAACAACTAAAACATAAACAACAAGCACACACATAAAGGCTCAGGAATCCACATCACCTTGACGAATTCAGATAGGTTAGTCAGTCTGATTCTTGTCTAGTTCTAGGAAAAAATAAGGGTTTAGGGTAGGGATTTGGACCTAAATATTATCTCCCCTCTTTACCATTGAGACATTGCGATAGGGCGCGCTCACTCCTGCAAATTTAGGGATGACGTTGCTCGGTACTTGCAAACCTGTCATCAGAAACACGAACATACATACATATAATATAATAAACAATGGTTGAGATTAGTTTATCATGTGGATCTCATCGAAGCAATTAACTATGACTCTATCCCATACCATATCAAACACACCAAACAGAAATGTAAAATATACAAATGATCCATGTGCATACAATATAATGTCAGTATTGTCAGTAAATCCATAACCATAATAACATCATAACATATAAATAACCATCATGAGATAACAATAAATCTAGTGGAGACACAAGATATAACACAAATATCCAAATTATCAATATAATAAAAAGTAATACATGAACATCCTCAAAACCAACTGAAATAACCAACACACACCTGAAAAATTCTAAGGGAGTTGTACAATGAAACTGAAAAGAAAAATAAGGGGTGGGTATTACAAAATAAACTTCCTCAAACCTTCTACTAAAGAGATGGCTTCCCTACTAGAATTTTCTTAGCCTAACCATTGCTCAAATTTTTCAAAATCATGGGAAACTTTTTGCACTTCGGTAGAGGACACTCTTAAGGTTCCATCTTCATCACGAGAAGAATGAGAAGAGGGATTGTCAACAATAGTGAGAATGTCATTACTAGGCATGTCAGTATCATCAAAATTCCTAGGAAACATAGAGGACTCGATATCATAGGAACCCATAAGTCTAAAACTTCTTCTTACCAGAATTCTATATGTAGGATTCAATGTTATGACACTCATGCACAAGGAAAAGAAAGAAAGACATGTCTAACAAATGCAAGTAGACATTTTGAGATAAATATACAAACATTCATCAAATTCATGCAACATCAATGTAATTAAAATATGTAGAAAACATAATCGCACATGAGAACTAATGAATAGCACATCTAACCATCAAATCAAAATTGAAAATTTCATGCGTCGATTTCACCAAAATGTATAATAAGAAAATTGGGAAAGGAAAATAAGTGGAAAGAGATGGATGGGGGATAGATAAGAGGGTTCAATCCTATTTCCTATAGGAAGGAGAGATAACCCAATAGGATTATATGGATCCAAGCATTGAATAGGTATCTATCCTTCACTAATATGGATAAATGATAAGAAGATATGAAAACTAAGACAAATAGAGGAAATTATTGAATTTTTGTGCACAGAGACTGATAAAAAAATATCGCTTCATACATGTACCAGAAATAAAAACAAGAAGATGTCACAGACATGAGATTTCAATTTGATATTTTTTTTAGGGAAGAGATAACCTTGGGCATCTTGTTCCTAGGAAGAGGTCACTTGGGGCATCTTGTTCCCTGTACTTTTGACTGCACTCAGTTGCAGATGTATATTCATCGGATCTTGAACTTTCCACATCTGAACTAGTCCGAATGCCACCTATTTCTGCATATAGAAAAGTGAGAAAAATGTTGTGTAGAAATGGGTTTTCATTAGTCAAACCCCAATTGAGGAATAGATTTTGCAATAGAAATGAAATTGCATGAAAGGAAATCTTGTAAAGGTAAAGTAAATATTAAATCTACTTTATAATTGCATATAGCTTTATAAACAGATATTGAGATTGTGATGTTTGTGAAGATGCTTGTATGTTGATCAAATGTAGTTATATTTGTCTTTGAATCTTGGAATTTAGAGAAGAATCAAGGATTCCCCTCACAAATGCATAGATCTTTGAATACTCCTTAAAGATCTTCAATATTGGTATGCTTGATTGACTCTTACCTTGAAGAATGGATGGGTGAATGAATGTAGATGGAAAAAGGATCTTCCTACTTGATTGAGGTCTCCTCTACTTGGGAATCATAGGACAGGAGCTTGCTACAATGGAGAAGATTGTCTTCAAAGATTCTTTGAATGCTTGGATGCAAAATTATAGGAGATCACTTGAAATCCAACTTGTCTTATGTCCAAATAAGGAAAATTAGGTTTCTTTTATACCTCTCACAACATTTCAGAGCTCAAACCTCAAAGGAGGCCGGTGGAAAACTAGACATCCCACTAAACTAATGAGACGAGACCCCCATTCAAATTTTAGGGAAAAACCAAGGAAAAGGTTGGGCTAGGTGACCTCTTCCCAAGAAGAGGTTGTCCTGAGAAACCTCTTCCTATTAGAAGATGATGAAATTGAATTTGGAAGTCAGGGAGGTGGAAAGAAATCCAAAAATGTAAGCGGCAGGGGTCTGGATCAATCATAATAGACATGAAACCTTAAGAACGCTAAAATGGGGCCTCATTAAGCATCTAATTATAGGTGCTTAGAATTTAGGACAATACAATGTAATTTTAATTATTTATAAATTTTCAAAGTTTTTTTGAATAAAATGATTAGTTTTATCTATTTTCCAATCTTGAGTTTTTCGTTGGCAATGGTGTTGACTATGATTTGGGAGTCTTCCTCAAGGTGAAATTGGTCAAATTTTTCTTTTCCAACTCAACAGTTAGAAGAGTTTATTTCCTCCCTCTGCATCATTGTTAGTTCCATCCTTAAGTTTGTCAGCTTCAAATACTAGAATATTACCTTCATCTCGTGCCACACAACCAACGCAAAAAGGGCCATGGTTCCCTTTGGATTTTCTATCAAAAGTAATCTTGATCCATCCACACTCCATTTCTCCTTTTTCATCTCTTTTCTGACTTTTGAAGGTGCATGAGCCCAAGAAAGAATAAAATGATATATTATAAACATATAGGTAAAATTAGTCAAGACATAAAAGAATATGTATAAGTTAAAGACAGAGGAATAAATAAAATTTGGGAGAAGCACAAATGTCCTCATAATATTTGATGTTTCATTGAAATATATTTTTCAATTATACAAATTTATTAAATGTCTTTTGTAGACACCTAAAAATGTCATCATAAAATCAATAAAATTCATCTATTAATTAAATAGGGATTTATATTTATTTAATTAATTCATTAGCTTCTTCTTCTATTATTTAAATGAATATTCCTATTTATTCAAATAATTCATTAGCCTTTTATATCCTAAAAATCAAATGAATATTATTTATTTAATTAACTATTTACCATTTCCTTTTCTCCTATTTATGAAATAAATATTGTGGCATAAAAAAGAGAGAGAGAAGGGTGGTGAGTGTTAGTATAAGTGCTATATGTATTAATGTTAAACTACCCTTAGTCTTTTTATGCACATTAGGAAAAGAGAAAGAAGGATCCCCAAATATAACCTTCAAGAGAACCCAAATTAGATTAGTACAACCCAAATGGATGAAGGGGCACTAATGCAAAATTCAAGTTCTTTCAAGGGAGAATATCTGGAAGATATCTTTTTATTTTGTTGTACTTTCACTTTATTATTTTTTGATTGGTGTATGTTTGATTAAATGACCTAAGACTAGTGGATTGATTAAATGCAATGCAACTAAAATAGAAGTACATGTAACAATCAAGCACGTGAAAGACCTAATCTGATATCTCAAAGTAATCTCTATGAAATAGTAAAGAGGAAATTGGACTCACCTTTAGGGCTAGTAGAGGTCACAAGATCAGATCTAAAAAATGGAGTAGCTGACTGCAACAGAAACTAAAACCGCACTGGATCTAGAACCTACAAGATCAAATATGATAACTATGAAAATTTAAAGGTCCCAAGAACATGTCAGATTGGAGGGTATAGGTTGCACTTGGGTATAGGTTGAGGTTGACCTATACCTAAACTATCCAAAAATATGAGATCCGAATGCCCGACAGAAACTGTAACCCTAAATCAACCAAATCAAAACTTGAAAACTTGAAAACCTGCAAAACTATTCCTAAACACAAGAAAAATGGAATTTGGTTGGGGTAGGGGTCTTGCATTGGTCAAGCCCCCATTTAGGAATTAACATTTTGTTGAAATGAAAGCATGTAAAAGCAACAAAAATGTAAATATTCTCCTCGCTTAACAAACCTTCATGGATGGATTTTACCCACAAAGATGTATGAATGCTTGTATGTAGAATGTAGGATATTGGATATCTTTAAAAATGCAATAGATCTAAAAGTGAAAAATCATAGATCACAGATGTAAGTTTGCTTGAATGCTTGAATGAGTGAATTATTATACAATGTTGATGAGTGTAGATCTCGTCCCTTGATGGCTAACTCCACTATCTCCAATGAAGAAAGAAGCTACATCTATGGAAGGAAATGCATTTTTGGTTGAATGTAATGAATGCCTTTAATGAATCCTTGCTTTTCTTGAACTCCTTGAATTCACCTTAAACTTGATAGCTTGAAATTGATGGCTTGAGAATGTAATGTTGGATTTCTTATTGAATTTGTGGATATTGTTCCTTTTTAAATTAAGTGAGTCGGCCTCCTTTTATATCAATTTTAGGAGTAAAAAAAAAGGGCCAACTGCAATAGGTGGGAAAATATCAAAAACCAAAAAATGGGCCCGAGTTCCCATGAAACCAATACCTTGGTTACAGGTCAACCTCAACCTATACCCCAAGTAAAAGTAATTTTCAACCTATACTCCAGGAGGCACAATCCACAGAAAAAGCCTCAAGATCCCAGGGGTGCAAAAGAAACAGTAAAAAACAAACAAAAAATAAGGAAAAAGCAGCAAATCGAGCATAAATGCATCCATGTTCTAGGATATCACTAAAATTGGGCATAAAAAGGTCTTTGATCTTCCAAATTAATGGGTTCTAACATTTAAGACAGTAAATTTATCCCTCACTTTAGTGGGAGTATGAGCCAAACTCATACTCATGGTAAAGTAGACCAAACGCATGAAATGATCTTATCAAAGCTAAGGAGACAAGGAAATGTCAAGCCCCCAAGTGACTTGGGTCCTCATAAAATCTAAAACTAAGACAAGAGAGACATCGCCAAAAAAAAGGAAAAAGGAGGTGTGATTTCCTCGACCCAGTAAGAATGCTTGTCTTACTATGAATCACACAAAAAAGCATGTTGAAAAAGAAGGCCTTGATAGTCTAGTGGGTTTGCATGCCACAATAGTCAACCCATCAAGCATTCATACTTAAGTATTTGTGCCTCCAAAAAGGGTAATTCAACAAAAAGTGATCCAGGCATAAGGGTGTGTCCTTAGGGGATCGAAAGGATGCTAATGCGAGGATTGAGCATTATGGATTTTTGTTTCCATAAGGGATCCAAATGTATAAGACCATCAAACATAGTGTGTGTGTGAAAAATGTGATCGGAGTGTATGCCCCCACCTTAAAGCTATTGCAAATTCCTTAACGGGAGAAATGGATTTAACAAAGAGTACATGCATCCACTAGACACATTTCCACTATGAAATTCCCCCAAGAAAGGACTCATCAAGAGAAATGAGCACATGACAAAAAAGAGAGCACAAAAAGGGATCTAGCAACTCTGGGGGTTAGTATGATCATATGCTAATATATGAAAATTTATGTCCAAATGAAATATCAGCATTCCCCAAAGGAATTAGAACTATGACACAATGGAAGAAAGACACATAAGAGTTACAAAGAAGAGTCTTTTTGTGTCAGCATCACAAAGACCAAAAATATTTGGTGCTACCATTTTGTATGATTCCAAGCGGACTAGTACACAATGACACATCTACGAACAATAACACATGTACAACACAATATGTAACAGCATATAGAATAAATGAGATACAAATAGAAGAATTATTAAAATAATTTTTATTTCTTTATCACCTTGCACAAATAGAGCAACAAGGATCATTTAAAGAAATCTAAACAAAACATATAACAAGCAGCACATCATGGGGGAAGCACATCACAACAAACAAGAAGACAAAGAAAATAAAATAAAGGATCTACTGTGCAAGAGGAGGTTAGTCAAGTGTATCTCTTCCTCCCCCCAATCTTGGTCCATAGTGTTTAGAGAAGGTGGGGAACTCACAAGAGAAGAAACATCAATCACAACAAAGGGAACAATAGACAAATAAGGACCATGTTGAGAAGAAAGGTCACTATGTTTGGGGTTAGTAGAAATAGATAATTGTTTTGAAAGAAATCTCATAATAATTATAATTACTATCATTCATATCATTGTTAGTGTTAATAATATCATCATCAAGAGTATCTTATTCATCAATATTAATTGTAATAGAATCTAAGATATGAATAGAATCATCATGTTTATCCATTTGAACTTTTTTATTATTCACTTCCTACGTAGGTTCAATCATGGGTTGATAAAAGGAAAGTGAAGCAGGAGGTGTATGAGGTGAATAAGGATTATGAGAGATACATGCACGGGCTCTAGTTTGATGCTTACAACAAAGATTAGGAGCATGTCAGTTATGTTTGGTTTTGCTAAATATTTGAGGTGGAGTGGGATCAATCAACATAGGTTCCTTTCTTCCTTATGTGGGAGGATAGAAGGTGGATAAGTTGATAAAGGAGGAATTGGTGGTATAGGAAGAAGACCATGCCAAGGATCAACATTTGGTTTACTAAGTTCAACAATCTTCTTGGCTTTGAAGGCTTGGTACAATCAAAAAAGATAATCAGGACTAGTTGGAGGTGATTGAGGTACACAAGGCCAAAAGAAATCAAGGTCAACATAATCTTGAGGCCTAGAAGGATGATAAATACTATGGTTAATGGTCTTCATCTCACCATCATGATGCAATTTAAGAAATTTTTGAATATGAGAAGCTATGGCCACATCGAGGACAACCAAGGAAAACCAAGCTTAACATGAAGCTGATCAGAGGTAGGAATAACAATGAAGTTAGTATCCATAATCTTACCACAAAGGTCCATGGGATAGATATAGAACCATAAGAATGGTAAAGGAAACCATTGCAATTTTGAATTGAGACATCAGATTTATCATATAAATCCTTTGCAAATGTTTACTAAAAAGATTCTCTTCAGTTATAACATTCACCATGCAAGTTGAATCAATAAGAACACCATGGGAAGGGCTACCAACAACCCTAGCAGTAATATAAAGAGGACCATTGGGAACTTTAATTATTTCAATGAGATCAAAGGTGATGTAAATTTGAATCTAAGGTTGAGGTTTAGGTAAAGGTTTAGGTTGGATATGCTCAACATGGTTGAAAATATGGTTTGATTCTTCAACTTCATCATCATAAATAATGTTTGTAGTAGAAGAATAAGGTTGCACAATAGTATTGGTTGAATGAGATGGAAAAGGATTAGTATATATTTGAAAATTATGGTTAGGAGGTGAAACATATTTTTTTCCCTGGTTGATATCAACATCAATAGAGATAGTATTAGAATCAATAAGGACTTGGATAGCATGTTTCAATGAATAACACTTTTCAGTATAATGACCAACTTGACGATGGTAATGACAAAAGACTTTGGAATCAAAGGATCGAGGAAGAGGCTGGATAAGAGGAAGCTTAATAATATTATAATTTAGTAAATTCATCATCACATTATGAAAAGATTCAGATAAAGGAGTAAAATTGTGAGAAGGTCTAAAAATGGAGGACAAAGGAGTCACACTTTTGGATGCTACTACCACTTGATCATCTACTGTGTTGGATGATTTATTGATCTTTATGTAGTTGTTAGGCTTTTAAAGCTTGTTAGGATGAGATGTGGCATCACTCTTATCAATAGTAACAAGAGCCATTGGAGTGTTTCTCTCAAATTGACTCACTTGTAGTTTGTAATGATGAAGCAATGCACATAATTGTGAAAAAAGAAGAAATCCCAGTAAGGAGAATCTTATCTTTAATGTATTTTTGAAAATTAGAAATAAATATGCGTTGCATATCAATATCAGGCATAGGATAAGAAATCTAAGCATGCAAATTTTTAAATATACCAATAAAGTCACTAATATTTTCTTTAACACCTTGTTTACAATGCATTGAATCAGTCAAAGATATTTGAGGACCAATACTATTTTGAAATTGTTGAATAAAAGCCTTAGAAAGTCTTAGAAAGGAATCAATAGAATAAGGAGGCAAGGAAAAATACCATTGCAATGCTTTTTCTTGAAAGGTACTAGTGAAAAACTTAGTCATGAACCTATATTTGTGAGCAAAATCACTACACAAGGTTTGAAATTTTTTAACATGAGTCACATGATCACACTTACCATTATAATTTTAAAGATAGGGAATCTCAACATTTCAAGGGATAAAAACTTGGATAATTTCTAAGGATAATGGATTAGCAATGTCACATGTGGGAATATTGAATTTGGATTAAGTCAAGGAAGCAATTTGTTGTTGTAAGGAAGAGACGATTGGAGCTAAGCTATTAATGGTGAAATCAGTAGAAGAAATTATAGGAGGAGAAATAATGGAAATATTTGGAATATTATTATTGGAAGTGGAAGGAATGTTCAAAGAGGCATGAATCTCACTAGGTTCATTGTTAAAAGGGATATTGGAATGTGAAAAGGGAACATTATGATAGGAACGTGCGGATGTGAGCAATGAAACACATGGGACACTTGTGGGAAGTGATATAAAAATAGGATTAGGAAGACTTAAAAGTATGGGATTATAAGGTTGAATTGAAGTTGTAATAAGTGGTGGAGCATAAGTGGAGATGGTAGGAATGGAAGAGGTTTCAACATGTGTAGTGGGTGGAACATAGACTAAGTCTTGAGCACATTTGAACATGGATTTGAGATTGGAATCTATAATATGTGAAATTTCACACAAGAGATGAAGACCATCTTCATCATTACAAGAAAGCTTCCTTAAGGCTTCTAAAAAGGAAATAGTCTCGGCACTATGATTCTCTTGAGTTAACCAATGTTCCATTTTTTCATATTCTTGGGTGAGTCTATCAATTTGACAAAAGGAACTCTTAAGGATTCATCTTCATCATGGAAAGAATGAGAAGATTTGTTCTCTGTGAGAGGATTAGGATCACGAGGGAGCATGTTGGGTTCATCAATATTCCTAGGAAAGAAGGAGGGTTATGTATCAAAAGAACCCATCAACCTACGCTTCTTCTAACTTGATTACTATAAGTTGGACTTAAGGTGATAAAGATCATACATAAAGGAATGCAAAGAAAATAAAATGCAATCTAAATGCATATAATGTAAAAAATAACAAAGTACATCTAGAAATGAAAGAAAAATGAAGATGAAAAGGGAGACCATAGTTCATACAAAGAGGATCTATCCACCTAATCAAAAGGTATAAAGCATGAAAGTGTCAGGTTCTAGAGAGAGAAGGGTGGTGAGTGTTATTATAAGTGGTATATGTATTAATGTTAAACCACCCTATTATTTTTATGCACATTAGGGAAAGAGAAAGAGGGATCCCCAAATATAAACTTCAATAGACCACAAATTAGATTAGCACAACCCAAGTGGATGAAGTGGTACTAATGCAAAATTCAAGTCCTTTCCAGGGAGAATGTCTACAAGATCTCTTTTTATTTTGTTTTTATTTCCATTTATTGTTTTTTTTATTTATATTGATTAATTATAAATGAAAGTGTGTGTGTTTGATTAAATGGTCTAAGACTAGTGGATTGATTAAATGCAATGCAAGTAAAATAGAAGCACGTGTAACAATCAAGAACATGAAAGAGCCTAATCTGATATCTAAAAGTAAGTGCTATAAAATAAAAAAGAGGAAACTGGACTCACCTTGAGGGCTAGTAGAGGTCACAAGATCAGAACTAAAAAAAGAGTAGCAAACTGCAATAGAAACTGAAACTGCACTGGATCCGGAACCTGAAAGCTAAAATCTACTACCTGTGAAAGTCTGAAGGTCCCAGGAATAGCTTAAATTGGAGGTTAGATGTCACACTTGGGTATAGGTCAAGGTTGACTTGTACCTAAATTGTCCAAAAATCTAATATTTGAATCCCTGATGAAAATTGTAACCCTAAATCAGCCGAATCTTATATGAAAAACTTGAAAATCTGCTCCTACACACAAGCAAAATGGAATTTGGTTGAGGGGAAGGGGCTTTCCTTGGTCAAGCCCCTGTTTAGGAATTAACCTTGAATTGAAATAAAAACATGTAAAAGAAAGACAAATGTAAATATTCACCTCGCTTGTCAAACCTTCATAGATAGATTCAAATATGTTACCCACAAAGATGTATGAATGGTTTTATGTAGAATGTAGGATTTTGGACATCTTAAAAAATACAATATATCTACAAGTTCCAAATTATAGATCACGAATGTAAGTATCCTGGAATTCTTGAATGGTTGAATGCTTACACAATATTGATTAGTGTATATCTCCTCCCTTGATGGCCAACTCCACTATCTCCAATGAAGAAAGAAGCAAGATCTATGGAAGGAAATGCATGTTTGGTTTAATGGAATGAATGCCTTCAATAAATCTTTGCTTTTCTTGAACTCCTTGAATGCACCTTGAACTTGATAGCTTGAAATTGATGGCTTGAGCATGTAAAGTTGGATTTCTTATTGAATTTGTAGATATTGTCCCTTTTTAAATGAAGTGAGTAGGCCTCCTTTTATACTAATTTTGGGAGTAAAAAAAAGGGTCAATTGCACTGGGCGGGAAAATATGAAAAACCCAAAAAAGGGCTTAAGTTCGCATGAAATTAATGCCTCGAGTAAAGTTTGACCTTGACTTGTACCCTAGGTATAGGTCAACTTTGACCTATACCCCAGGAGGCACAATCTATGGAAAAAGCCTCAGTATCTTAGGGGTGCAAAAGAAATAGTCAAAATAGACAAAAAAAAAATGAAAAAGCAGAAAATCAAGCATAAATGCATCCATGTTCTAAGAGATCACTAAAATGGGGCCTAAAAAGGTATTTGAGCTTCCAAATTAATGGGTTCTAACTTGTAAGATGATACAAATACCTTTATTTATTTTATAAATTCCTAAATCCTCTTCTTTCTAATTCCACCAATCACCTTGAATCACATGGATCAACACTTAAATTTTGGGCTTGTCACACTTGTCACTTGTCTCTTCATTTGAATTTTATTCTTAAAAGTCAATAATCCTACCAACCACTCCCATCACCTCTTAAATCTTAGCCACTCATTCTTATTGCCTCTTAATCTCCTTCACTCTCACCTATTCCCTACCTACTCTTCAATCCTATTCACTCCCCTGGCACCTCTTAATCCTAACCCTGTATTTTCATGGGATATCCTTAAAACAAGACTTTATCCTATAATTTGAATCTAATGCAAAATTCTAATGAGTAATCCTAATTCCTATCCTAATTTTTGAGTCTTTTCTATTATCATCTTTTAGAGCCATAGCTATCTCCATTATCACCATCATCATCTTTCTATATTTCTATTATCATTCTATCATCTTCATATTATCACTATCTTTGCCTTCATTGTATCATATTTTCATAGTTTTACATCAATCAACCAATATTTATTCTTCTATAGACTCTTGTGCATGTGCTAACAGATCTGTGAGCACCAACATTCAATACAAGATCTTAGAAGATAGGACAATGGACTCAAGCATCTCTTGAGTGCATTTGCTAAATTGATTTTTTTATATCATGTTTTATGCATTTAGGAGTAAATTCTTCATTGGATGATGTTGGTTTACTTTTCTTACTTAGGGTTTAGTAGGTATGCAAGTTAGGTTGTTCTAATTCTATTGTTGTTATCTTCCATTTGAGAATTATGAAGCATCATTAGAATATACATATGAGTTTATTTAAAGATTATCATTACTATTATATATATAGAATAAATATTTTATTTTAACTAGTGGGATTATTTATTGTATCTTTTATTAGTGTTACTTAAGGAAAATTATAAAGAATATGCACTTAATTAATATTAATATATATAAAGACGAATGCAAAAAAATAGTATCTAACATAAAATAAAATGCAACAAATAACGTTACTTCTTTTTCAAAAACAAAATCCTTTAAATTCATTATTATTAATATTTCATATATATAGAATAAATATTTTATTTTAACTACTGGGATTCTTTATTGTATCTTTTATTAGTGTAAGTTAAGGCAAATTATAAAACATATGCACTAAATATATATTAACATACATAAAGTAGAATGCAAACAATAACATCTAAAATAAAATAGAATGCAATAAATATCATTACTTATTTTTATACAAAATGTCCTCAAACATTGGGAAAGAGAATTCTTGTAGGCTCCTATGTGGCATCTTCATGTTGTAGGCTATTCTAATGGACATAAATGACCAATAGAATAATTGTCAAGGCACTTCATATGTTTGTCCAAGAATAGTCTCAAATTTAGAAACTATTAAGTCATCCTCATTGAGATCAATTGGGTCTATTAACATGTGGATAACAATCCCAATCAATTCATGAGGCAAGATACATGAGAAATAGGTAAATATGAGAAGGTGGAATTATCTACATCTATGCCACTTCTCTTATGCACTAGATCACTTAATAGGACAATAAGTTTGGGTCGCAAACTTGGGGCCATGATTTTGAAGGGATGAAGACATAAAATGACCTAATCAACATTATCAAGTGATCCACCAGTTGTTTTGTGTGCTTTTGGGCCATTGTTAAATTGAACTTTAGTAGCTGAGATATGTCTTCATGCTTGGCCAATAAATAGAAGTATACAAGGAGGGTGGGAGAGTATTATAGCTCACCTCATACGGTTTAATTTTACAAGAACTATGTTAAGGGATATTGTACCACTACTTAGCTATAAGTTGTTAGGAATAACATTCTACAAGCACAACTAAGAGGGGGGATGAATTAGTTGTGATAAAAAATATTAAACTTTAATATTTATAAACCAAAACTTCAATGCAAATGATAACACAGTAAATGCCAACGCAATAACATAATACTTTTTGTTGAGGAAATCCGATTAAAGGTAAAACCCCGGTGGGAATTAGCACCCAAAAATGATGTATTGAGAGTATAGTATCCCTGTTAAAAGATTTATCCCTTTTAGGAGCTTATTACAACATTACATTACATATTCCTTGTTAAAGGACAGACCATGTTGGGATTCAAGAGTAACAATGGGCTCACTCCCCAAGCACACTACCCAAATAAGGTTAATTCTACCCTCAATGATTTACAATCCAAATAAGTGTATATAGAAAATATACAATCCAATGAACTGTCTAATAGCAACTGTATTTGCTTGGTCAGTTCCAATGAAGTATTCTTTATCACAAACTTTGCTCTACATCCAGCAACTAACAAGCCTTGTAGCTTTCACACTTCTCTTCCTTTTTAATCTCTACCACATATTTCCAAAAGAAAATATCTCGCATATATACCCTATTACAAAAATTCATTAGGTTGGCCAATTAAGCTTTCCAAATACACAAATAAATAATTAGGTCGGCCAATTAGGATTTCCCAATATACAAATAATTGTTTAACCCCTTGCTAAGATACACATGATACCTATAGTTCAAGTAAACATCAATTACAATCCATCAGTTATACTCTAAGATCTGCAATTCACACTAACATTTCACAATACACGCTACATGTCTGAAGTCGGCCACCAAAAAGGTTTCCTCCAGAATACACATCACAACTAATGTCACCAATACTCTCACAATTATCGATCAACAATAAAAATTCCTAAATGTGTCCTCTAAAATCCCATAATCTCACATCTCTGAAACATCTTCATCTATAAGATATATGCAAAATGTAAAGACTTTCCCTGTCAAGCATTTCTGTCATAGTCTAGAAACTAGTCTTCACTAAATCATCTGTAACATCATCAATATGTAACCTCAGGTCAAGCAACCTTAGGAATAATTTCATCAGTCATTTTTCTCCATATCCTTGACTTTGATCATTATGAATCATCTATACAGTGTTCGTACACTTCTTCCAGTCAAATAACCATTTTTTTCTCTCCACAGAAACATATGTTGACATGAGTGAAAAAACATGAATATCAACAACATAAATAGTATCCAAAGCTGATATCATCCAAAAATCTCCCCCTTTTTTATTGATGGAAACATATGGTAAAATTCATCAACCAAAAAAGTACTCTCTCTCAATATAATCTTCTCAATATCCTCAACACAAATCTCCCCAAAACAGTAGAGATTTTCACATAGAACCTTTCCCCCTTTGGAAGCAATGGCAAAGGGTGCGATAACTCAACTATAATCTTCTGTAAGGTGTAGCTTTTTCAAATCTTGATGTCCAACGACCAGGTGCAAAATCACCCAAATGTGCTCCATAGTGTTTCTATGATCACTCCCCCTGAGGAGTGGATCCATACATCAAGTCCAGATAATGATATAGCTCTGAAAGCCACTGGACTGATGCATGTATGCATCAATTAATTATCACTGAGAGGGGTTCTAACCCCAAGCATGCTTCTGAGATATTCAAAAGCATCTTTCGGAAAAGGTTTTGTAAATATATATTCTATATGTTCCTTTGTACTAATATATTCCAGTCTAATCTCTTTCTCTGCTACATTCTCCATCAAGAACTGATACTTAATAGAAATATGTTTATTCTTTGAATGAATTACAAGATTATTCAACATATTGACTATGCTAGTGTTATCACAATGGATAACCACTGGCTTTTCAAAAATTATTCCAATGTCCTTCAACATTTTTTTCATCCAAACAACTTGTGTATAATTTATTGCAGCAGCAACATACTCTGATTCAGTAGTAGAATGAGCAATACAATCTTGCTTCTTACTTAACCAAGAAGCTAACCTTTTCCCAAGGAAAAATGCTCCACCACTTGTACTCTTTCTATCATCCACATTACCTACCCAATCAGCATCAATATAATCCTACAAAATAAATTCATGTAATTTATCATACCACAACCTATATTCTATTGTTCCTTTCAAGTATCTAAAAATTATTTTCACAGTAGCAAGGTGTGTTTCTTTAGGATCTGCTTGATATCTTGCCACAATTCCAACTGCATTGGAAATATCTAGTCTAGTGTGAGTTATATATTGTATACCACCACTCATTGACCTGTACTTTGTCTGAAGAACACTTTGAGTCTCATCATTACTAGTCAGCTTGTATCCAGTCAGCATGAGTGTCCCAACAGGTTTGCAATCTTCCATTCCAAACTTTTTCAACATTTCTTTAAGGTACTTGGTCTGAGATATAAAAATACCATTATTACTTTGATTAATTTGCAAACCAAGAAAAAATTTCATTTCACCAATCATTGACATTTCAAATTCATTTTCCATTTCTTTAGAGAACTTCTTACTCATCTTATCATTGCCTCCAAAATGATAACATCAAAAAAAAATTCTATGATTAAGATTCCATCTTCATCAGTTCTTAAATATAAATTATTGTCTGCATTACCTTTTCTGAAACCAAAATGAAGTAAGTACTTGTCCAGGCTTGCATACCATGCTCTTAGTGCTTGTTTCAGTCCATACAATGCTTTTTTCAACTTAAAAACCATGTCTTCATCTTCTGTCAAAGGAAATCCATCAGGTTTCTCTATGTATACTTCTTCTTCCAAATCTCCATTCAAGAATGTTGATTTCACGTCCATCTGATATACTTTAAAGTCTTTATGTGCAACATAAGCAAGAAATAATCTCACAGCTTCTAATCTATCAACAAGAGAAAATATTTATTCAAAGTCTATACCTTATTTTTGTGAGTAGCCTTTACAAACTAGTCTAGCCTTATTTCTTACCACTGTTCCTTCCTCATCCATCTTGTTTTTGAAAACCCATTTAGTTCCTGTCACATTTTTGTTCTTAGGTCTTGGAACCAATTCCCAATTTTTTTTTTTATTTATCTGTTCAAGTTCTTCCATAGCTTTAGTCCAATATTCATCTCTACATGCTTCATCAATAGTTTTTGGTTCAACTTGAGAAATCAAACAAATTTCATCTCTAACTCTAGATCTAGTCATCATACCTTTACTTGCATCACCAATAATTTGTTCTTCAAGATGGTTCTTTTTAACACACTCAAAGTCTTAGGATTCTTAGTAACCTCAATCAACTCATCTTCAATCTCATTATCAACCATCAAAGGTTCTTTAGCTTCAGTAGTGACCTCTTTTATCTCTGCAATCTGGCCACAATCATATATTCTTTCCTGAATCTGAAAATTTTCATCTATCCTCACATTGGCACTTTCAACCAACTTTCTCAATCTCAGATTGAAACATTTATATGATTTTCTCTTAGTATAATGTCCAAGAAATATTCCTTCATCACTTCTAGCATCAAACTTCCATATCTCATCATCTCTTTTGATATAACATTTACTTCCAAATATTCTGAAATATTTTATAGTAGGTGTATGATCAAACCATAATTCATAAGGAGTCTTACTTGTACCTCTCTGATCTGAATTATATTCAAGATGTACACATCAATACCAACAACTTCTCTCCAATGAACATGTGATACATTTCCTTTCAACATCATAGTTCTTGCAGCATCTAATATTTTTTGTTTCTTTGCTCTGTTATCCCATTTTGTTGGGGTCTCCTAGGTGTAGATGTTTGTCTAAATATTCCATGCTCCTCATAGTAGGTATTAAATAAATATGATGTAAACTCACCACCTTTGTCTAATCTCAAACATTTTATCTTCAAACAAGATTCATTCTCAACTTTTTCTTTGAATAACTTGAATTTGTCAAATGCTTCATATTTCTCTCTCAAATATGTAACCCACATCATTCTAGAAAAGTCATCAACAAAAAGTATAAATTACCTTTCACCATAATAAGATCTTGTTCTTGTAAGACCACATAGATCTGTATGCACCAAATCCAAATTCCCTTTTGCTGAATAAGATTTTCTTTTAAAACTACTTCTAGTTTGCTTCCCCATAACACACTCTCTACACATAGTGTTAGATGGATTCACAATCTTAGGTAGATCTCTTATAGCATTATTCATACTTGCCTTCACCATGTTATCAAAGTTCACATGAAAAAATCTTCTATGCCATAGCCAACTGTCATCAGCCTTTGCACTAAAATAAAAAGCTTCAGATGTATTCAATTCAAATACATTACTTCTAAATTTAGTACTAGATGCGATGAAGTTTGCTATTTTTCTTCTGATAGAGCACTTCTCATCAATGAATTTCAATTGATAACCTATGTCCACTAACTTCCCAACACTCAACAGATTATGCTTAAGTCCATCAATAGGTAATACATTGTTAGTATTAGTCTTTCCATCTAGAGAAATAAATCCAACTCCAATGATAAGCTTAGGAGTATTGTCACCAAATCTAACAACACCACCATCATATCTTTTTAGATTCACAAACTTATTTTTAGCTCCAGTCATATGATGTGAACAACCACTATCTATAACCCATTCAGATTTCTTTTCAACATGAGACACTAAGGTTTTTTGTTCATGTATAGGCTCATCATCCTTAATATCAATAAATCCAATTTCATCATAGCACCATCATCATCATCAGATACACCCTCACTATCATAATAACATTCCTTTTCTTTTGAATACTTAGATTTGAATAACTTAGGTTTATGCTTTGGAACCCTTGTAAGACATCGAGATGCAAAATGACCAATCTTGTTACATGAAAAACATTTCAAAGGTAATTTGCCTTCAAATTTACCCTTACCTCTCTTTTCTCTTCTAGCGATCAGAGATACCATTTCATCTAGCTTTCTTTCTTCCTCCTGTATCTATTCCCATTCATCAGCATAGTCTCCAAGCTCTTCTCTCAAGTAACCGTTGTTGGTGTTCACAATTCCAGATAAGGTACTTTTGTTTCTATGGATAGTTGCCTTGAATGCTGACTCAAATTTAGGTAAAGTATCTCCCAGTCCTGCGGCCTCAAAAGTATTAAGTTTCCCAATCAACATCTCTCTAGTGAAGTTTGGAGTCAAAGGTATAATATCCTTTATAGCTTATACTTTATTTTTGTATATAAGTGTCAAATATCAGAGCATCTTCACAATCACTTCTTCCTCATTGTAATTACCTCCAGAGTTTCTGATGCCAGTAACCACCTCAGTAATTCTCTATGCATATGCCCTAATTTTTTTATCATCTCTCATCTTCATTGATTCCATCTTTGTCTTCCAATTTTGTAGCTTTTCCTATTTAGTAAACTTATTTCTAATATACAGAGCTTCCAATCTTGTCCAAATCTCATGTGCAGATTCCAAATCTTTAACTTCAATGAATTCACCTTCAGAAAGTGAACTGATCAATGATTCCCTTGTGACCATATTACATGAAAATAGCTTCTTATTATCTTCAGTAGCCTTCTCCAATTCATCCTCAGTCACTATATTTTCATTCTTTTTCATGATCATCCAGTAGTCAATTCCCAAACAAGGCAAATGTGTTCTCATCTTGTTCTTCCAACTGTCAAAGTTTTTAGGATCAAATTTTAGACTATCCTTCATGTATTAATTCATCTTCAGGATCACCTCAAGCTGTTAAACATTCTCTCTAAGGACTAGTAGCTCTAATACCAATTGTTAGGAATAACACTCCACAAGCACAACTAAGAGGGGGTGAATCAGTTGTGATACAAAATATTAAAATTTAATCTTTATAAACCAAAACTTCAATGCAAACAATAACACATTAAATTCAAACATAATAACACAACACTTGTTGTTGAGGAATCCTTGTTAAAGGTAAAACCCTGGTGGGAATTAGCACCCACAAATGATGTACTGAGAGTATAGTATCCTTGTTAAAAGATTGAGCCCCGTTAGGAGCTTATTACAATATTACAGTACATAGTCCTTGTTAAAGGAGAGACCCTGTTAGGAGTCAAGAGTAACAGTGGGCTCACTACCCAGGCACACTAGCCAAAGAAGTTTAATGCCACCCTCAATTATTTTCAATCTGAACAAGTGTATATAGAAAATATACAATCCAGTGAACCATTTGATAGCAAATGTCTTTGCTTGGTCAGTTTTAATGAAGTATTCTTTATCAAAAACTCTTCTCTACATCCAACAGCTAAAAAGCCTCAAATATTTCACACTTCTCTTCCTTTTTAATCTCTACCACATATTTCCAAAAGAAAAAATCTCTCATATATACCCTATTACAATAATTCATTAGGTCGGCCAATTAATCTTTCCAAATACACAAATAAATAATTAAGTCAGCCAATTAGGATTTCCCAATATAAAAATAATTGTTTAACCCCTTGATAAGATACACATGGTACCTAAAATAAGTAAACATCAATTACAATCGATCAGTTATACTCCAAGATCCTCAATCCATGCTCACAATTCATAATACACGCTACATGTTTGAAGTCGGCCACCAAATAGGTCTCCTCTAGGATACATGCCACAGCTGACATCACCAATACTCTCATAACTATTGATCACCAAAAAAAATTCCTCAATGTGTCCTCTGACATCCCATAAGCTCACATACTCTAAAACATCTTTATCTGTAAGATATACGCAAAATACAAAGACTTGCTCTGTCAAGCATTTATGTCATATTCCAGAAACTAGTCTTCACTAAATCATCTGTAACATCATCAATATGTAACCTCAAGTCAAGAGACCTTAGGAATAAGGTCATCACTCATTTGTCTCCATATCCCTAACTTTGATCATTCTGAATCATCTATACAGTGTTCGTACACTTCTTCCAGTCAAATAACCATTTTGTTCTCTCCACAGAAACATATGTTGACATGAGTGACAAAACATGAATATCAACAGCATAAATAGTATCCCAATCTGATATCATCCAACATAAGTAGCCACTTAGCCCACTATCCTTATTTTCTTGGAAAAAAAGCAACATAATTAAGTCTTGGGGCATTTTTTTAAAATCTCTATTTGACTATCAGTTTGAGGATGATAAGTTGAACCCATGTTCATTATATTTCCTTTCAACTTAAAAACTTGTTGGTAAAATTTATTGGTAAATGATGGAATATGATTATTAAATATAGGGTTGGGGAGTAAATAAATATAGTCAATATAGGTGAGGACTTTTCCTATCCAATAGAAACTTGTTTCTAATAATACATCATATTCCAACTACTAAATGATATCTCGAGCTATTAGGTTAGCATCTCACTCTTTCTAAATCTCATCCATCCAATTTGGAATTGTACCATCCTATAAATTTAGCAGCCATGATTGGATTCTTATTTAGGCCCCATTTTGGTGATTTTGAGATTTCATGTCTTTTATGCTTTATATAGCTACCTATTTCTTCCCAATCTAGCATCTACGCTATCTTTTGGCTTCCCATTTAAATTTTAGTGTTTTTTCCTAGGAAAAAAACACTTAATGAATTATTTTCCCAAGAACAAAATCCCCAAGGTGTTTTGTCCCTCGAGGAATGGGCCCAAATTTGAATCGGGGCCTCTTTGCAGTGTTACGGTCATAAATTAGATCTCATGGTTGGATTGGCTTAATTTCGAATCATAAAATGTGTGATGAGGTATATAAATACCCTATCTCTCCTCATTTTGGTAACCAAGATCAATGATAATCAATCACACTCAATATTTTTCATTTAAGCATTCAAGAAATCAAGTGAATTCAAGTTTTGAAGGAAAGCATCCAAGATCTAGTCTCTCTCAAACCATCCAAGGAAATTTGAAGGAAATCTTATCCATTGAAGAAATTTTCTCTCCCTTGATTGCCAAGTATAAAAGTTCTCAAGAAATAAAGAAGATCATTTGTTCTTTCTCATTCATTCTTCCTTCATAACAAGTGTTTAATCAAGCATAAAAATGTTGAAGATATATGAGTGGCATTCATAGATCCATATATTTTTGAAGGAATCCTTTATTCCATTCTACATTTAAAGTTCAACAACTTAACTTCAAGTGACATTCAAGCATCTTCATGAATATGTGCAATCTCAATATCCGTTTATGAAGGTATTGGGAAGGTATATCTAACAATTACCTTCTGATTTACTTTCCTTTATGCAATATTATTTAATTTTAAAGGTTGATTCCTAAACAGGGGTTTAACCAAGGTAAACCCATTTCTACAACATTTTCCCTATTTTATATGTAGGTACAAGTAGTATAACTGTCATAACAAATCTGAAAATGTCAAGACATAGGAGACTATTAGTCAAAATTCTTGGTAGATTCCCAAGGAACAAAATGCCTCGGGTATTTTATTTCCCTAGAATAGAATGATGAAGGAATTTATTTACACTCAGAAAAACTTAAAATTAATATATCAAGTTTGTACAGTTTCTCACTTTTTTTTTCTCGTAATTACAAGTTCTTGTTTATCTTTGTTACTCTGTATTTTTCAAAAATTGCTTAATTTAGCTTATCTTTGTCATTTATCTAGCATCATTAGAAAATTTCATCAAATCCATTTTGTTATTAATCATAGCAGTGAAGGATCATTACACTTACTTAGCACTTGATTCCTACTTGAGCCTATTGGGTCATCTTCCTTTCAATTGTGCATTAGGAAAGGGATATACCAACCTCTTAGATACCAACTACACACCCCAACCTATTTTTCCCTTACTATAAAATTTTGTGAACTTGACACATGAAATTTCCATTTTGATTTTGGTGTTATATCCCATTTATGTGATTTGGATCCTCACTTTTCATTTCCTAATTAGATGTGTATCTTCATTATATTTTTTGTTCTATTAAATTAACATTACCTAAGTTTAAATAATGTTTGCATATCTCTTTCAATATTTTAATAAATAGATCTCTGTTCTCTCTCTTCTTTTCTTGTTCTTGAGTGTTATAAAATTGATTCCTAACTATAGCATTATCATTAGGATAAGTCCTTATGGGTTCCTTTGATCTTGAGTTTTATTTATTTTCTAGGAATCTTGATGAGACAAGCATGCCTACTAATGACATTACCACTATGGTTGGGAACCCTTCTTCCAATTCTTCGCATGATGAAACTAGACACCCCAACCTATTTTTCCCTTACTATAAATTTTGGTGAACTTGACACATTAAATTTCCATTTTGATTTTGGTGTTATATCCCCTTTATATGAATTAGATTCTCACTTTTCATTTCCTAATTAGATGTGTATCTTCATTATATTTTATTTTTTATTCAATTAACACTACCTAAGTTTAAAGAATGTTTGCATATCTCTTTCAATATTTGTCATAAATAGATCTCTTTTTTCTTTCTTCTTCTCTTATGCTTGAGTATTATAAAATTGATTCCTACCTATAGCATTCTCATTAGGATAATTCATATACTTATGGGTTCCTTTGATCTTGGGTCCCCTTTATTTTTGTAGGAATATTGATGAGACAAATATACCTACTAATGACATTTCCACTATGGTTGAGAACCCTTCTCCCAATTCTTCTTATGATGAAGATGATTCTTTAATAGTTCCTCCTACATGAGTGCAAAAAATTTCCTGACTTTTATAAATTTGAACGATGGCTAACTCAAGAGAATTCTAACACAGAAGCCATTTCCTTAGTTGAAGGTTTAAGGAAGTTGATTCATAATGATGAACATGGTTTTAAATTCTTAAGAACTATTTCACATCTTGTTGATGGTAATATTAAACATATTGAGGACTGTTCTCAAGATCTAGGTTACACTCAACCTCTTGTTAGTGTTGAGACTTCCCTTCCTATTCCTACTTCTTTACCTAGTGTCTCTACTTATGCTCCACCTCTCATGACTACGTTAGTTTCAAACACCAACAACATTCATGTTATTATTGGAATAATTACTAATCCTATTATTCCTCCTTAAATTTTTCCATGTGCTTTACAACCTTCATTTATGCCTACTTAGAACAATGTTCCATTTTCCTATTCCAATGTTCCTTCCCTTTCTCATAATGGACCCAACCTTTCTGATGTAAGGGAAGTGGGTCCAATATTAGAGAGTTAGCATGACTCTACTCTAAGGTCTCTTGCACAAATCTTCTAGGATATTCTAACCCTAACCCAAGGGAAGTTACTAAGATCTTCACCTTTCAGTCAAGACCCAGTCCCCCATTATTAAAACATCTCTCCATGCATTTTGAACCTACAAGGGTATATTCATACTTCTGGCCGAATCAACTTATTCAACCAATACACTCATAACATTTTCCTCCTACTTTTCTTCCCTAACTAGACTATCCTCAAGCTCGCCTAGGGTAAGAACTCCACTTGCATGTCTGGCGCCTCTTCTACTAAAACAAAACCTAAAACTATATACAAGGGCTCTTCTTGAATCCTATCCAGGCACATGGTTCTCACCATGGATTCAAGAACCTCTAGGAGCCATGCAATATTACAACCCAAAATCGGTTAAAAACTTACAACTTACAAAACAAAACAAAACTAAGCTATATGCACATGAATAGAACAATGAAAACTCAAAGGATAGACTAAAAACACACTGCAAATTCTATTTGAAATCCTCTAATTGTTACAATAAGCATCCATCCATTCGTCCATCTAAACAACATGCAGGTAGATATTTATCCCATGCTTCTCCAACAACTTTTACCAACCTTGTAAATGCAGGTATGGCGATCATTTTGCAACTTCCCATCACTTCAGCTAGGTGTCACTACCTATTGAAGGCAAGGCGAGATGTAATGAGCCATTAAGATTGACTAGGTTTGTCAAAAAATACAAAGCTGTGATTTGCTGGTCATTAACTGACATTACTGAATGCCAATGTTGACTTTACCAAGTAGCAAAATGAGCATCAGTAAAAATAGAATCATCAACACCCGAGCGTCAGAACAAACCCAAAATTTACAAGCAACCTCGAGCAACATTCATGAGCACCAAGTGTAACCCGAGAGACATCATCAAGAAAAATTCCCGAGTGATCCACACAGCATACCCGAGCAACCTAGTGTGACCTGAGCAAGGTTCCCAAGTAGCATTCCCAAGCAACAGAGTTTCTTGAGCACCAATGTAAACCAAGCACCAGTATAACTTGGTTTCTTTTCACCATTTTAGGTTTCTAGAGACTCTGTTGGATTCCTAGACATTTTTAAGCTATCCTAAAACACACACTAAACTACAAAGCAAATTACTAATAATCTATGGTGTTTTTTCACCGATTGACCTTGGTCATTACAAAAGTGGTAGAACAAAACACCTTACAAACCAAAAATGCTTCCTAACCTATGTGCCCCTACACCATACTCCCCTAAACAAAAGGAATCAACTTCTAGGTGATTGGAGAAATTCAAGATTGATGCCTAACTTCTTGAAATATATCGCTTACACCCATGTTGCCTCTAAATTAGCTTGTCCTTACCATTTGACTAGATGTTCCATGTAGGTCTGCCTTCTAGTCTGCTTGGCAACTCTTGAATTCAGGATTTTCTTTGCCTTTGGTTTCAGTGAAACTAGAAGCTTTAATGCCTTGAGGTCTTTGGTGTATGTTTTTAGATCATGACCTCCTTTTGGAATTGGTCCTTTATAGGACACCAAATCTGCCACATTGAAAACTGGAGATAATATTATTTCTGCAAGAAGATCAACTTTATAAGTATTAGACCCATACCTTGCTAGAATTTCACATGGGCCTATCTTCCTCATCTAAAGTTTACTCGAAACTCCTTTCTGCAACCTTGCTTTGTTTAGGCTCACCGTGACCAAATCTCCGCTTGGAATTGAATTTATCTTTTCCTTGCATCTACCTTCTGCTTGGTGTGAATTGCATTCTTAGCTAATGTTTTCTTTACTGAATCATGGACCTCTTTCATGGATTGAGAAAAATATTCAACATACCCACTCTTCTCTACATTTCTTCCAAGATCCTTGAGTTCACATATACCCATGGGAGGAATCTCATACACTATTTCAAAAGGGCTCTTTCCAGTGGATCTATTGACTGTATCACTATAGGAAAATTCTTCTTGACAAAGTAAATGATCCCATGATTTTCCATACTCTTTTATGAGACATCTCAACATATTTTCTAAACTACGGTTCACCACTTCAGTCTAACCATTGATCTATGGATGATATCCTGAGCTCAAGGAAAGATTACTACCAAGTTTCTTCCACAAGGTTTTCCAAAAATGACTCATAAAATTGGAGTCTTGGTCTGATACAATACTCAAAGGTAATCCATGTATCCTTACTGCTTCTCTAAATAATATATTTTTTATGTAAAATGTATCATGTGTGGTCTTGCATGGTACAAAGTGAGCCATCTTACTGAACCTATCAACAATCACAAAGATGATGTCCATTCCCTGCTTGGTCTTCGGTAATCCAACTACAAAATCCATACTAAGGAATTCTCAAGGTCTATTTGGGATAGGAAGGGGCTGATACAATCCTACATTGGATGAAGTCCCTTTTGCCTTCTGAAAAATAATACAAGTCTCTACATACTTTAGGATATCCCTACTCATTTTTGGCCAATAGTAGTATTTCTTTACCAGTTCTAGAGTTTTATTCAAACTGAAATGTCCACTTAATGAATCATTATGCTTCTCTTGTACTAGGTTATCTCTCATTGAACCTCTCGGTACATAGAGTTGTCCTCCTTTAAAAAAAATACCTTCTTGAAGAGTATACTTAGAATACTCACTATGAAAGTGATTTTGAAAATCTTGACATACCTTGTATGCTACTGAAAAGTCTTCATCTATTGGATATAGATCCTTGAACCTTTCTATGTCAATACTTATTAGTTGAACTTCTTGCATTGTGAGTATCCTTCTACTCAATGTATCTACTACCTTTTTCTATACTCCCTTATTTTTCTTTATGGTGAAGTTATAGGCTTGTATATACTCCCCATTTCATATGCTTATGGCTTAGTTTATCCTATGAATTCAAAAAACTTAAAGCCTAATTATCGATAAAGACTACAAATTCTTTGGGAAGGAGATAATGTCTCCATTTCCTTAGTGCTTTCACTAATTCATATAATTCCAAATCATATGAGGAATACTTCCTCTTTGCATCACTAATTTTCTCACTGTGAAAGGCTATTGGCTTTCCTTCTTGACTCAAAACTGCACCGACAACAATATTACTAGCATCACACTCCACAGTAAACAACTTGTCAAAACAAGGAAGTGGAAATGTCAGTTGAGTTTCTATCCTTTCCTTCAAATTTTCAAATCCCTTATTTGCCTTCTCATTCCATTGGAACTTGGATTTCATACATCCTTTGATGGTATCTAAAATAGGTGCGCTAATTTCATTGAACTATTTGATGAACTTCCGGTAGAACTGTGCTAAGTCTTGGAAGCTTCTTAATTCAATAGCTGACTTTGGTGTAGGCCAATTCAAGATGGCTTCCACCTTTTTGATATCTATCTTCAAGTTACCCTCTGAGATAACAAAACCTAAATATAGCAACTCTTGCTTCATGAACTCACTCTTTTCCAAGTTGATTTCCAACTTATCTTCATGCAATATTTGCATTACCATTTTCAGATGTCTAATATTATCCTCTTTTGTTTTTTTGAACACTAGGATGTTATCTAAGTATACAAAAACCCATTTTCCAATGAAGTCCTTCAAAACCTCATTCATCATTCTCATAAATGTGCTTGGGGCATTTGACAACCCAAAAGGCATAACAGGCCATTCATAAAGTCCTCCGGTAGTCTTAAAAGCAGTCTTCCACTCATCTCCTCCTTTGATTATTATATGATGATATCCACTCTTAATATATATCTTGGAGTAATATCTAGCTCCACCAAGACAATCCATCAAATCTTCTATCCTTGGTATGGGAAACCTATATCAGATAGTGATCATATTTATGGCCCTAGATTTAGTACACAACCTCCAAGTACCATCTTTCTTTGGGGCTAAGACTATGGGAACAACACATGGACTTATGCTCTTTCTAATCAACCTTTGGTCAATTAGTGCTTGGATTTGGTTAGCAATTTTTGCATTCTGTTGTGGGGTCATTTTATAAGTAGCTTTATTTAGAAGTGAGGCTCCTGGGATAAAGTCAATCTGATGACTAATAGATCTCTTAGGTGGTAGGGTAGCTGGTTGAAAATCACTAACTACAGTCTGATACTAAGTTAACAACCTTTGAATCTCTAAAGGTAACTCTCCTCTCTTATTACTCTCTTCATGCTTCAATTTCAGAACTAAAGCAAAGCCTACTCCATCTTCTTCCTTCATTGTCTTCAAGAACTCTTTCTCACCAGCCAACAGTAAGTTGCAACCCCCTTTATTCACTTCACCTTCTTCTAAGATTGACTGTATCATGAAAGTCACTTCATCTTTCTTAAAGGAATAGGAGTTCTTGACTCCATCATGCACTGCAGCTCTATCAAACTGCCATGGTCTACCCAACAAAAGATGACAAGCATCCATGGGAAGGATATCACACAACACTTGGTCCTTATATCTCCCTATGGAAAATTCCACCCAATATTGTTCATTAACTAATACATGTTGATCCTTATTCAACCAAGTAACTCTATAAGGATTAGTACGAGGAATCCTTTTTAACTTTAACTTTTCAATAGCTTCTAAAGAAACAATAGTATTAGTAGACCCTAAATCTATGATAACTTTATAAACCTTACCGATTACCTTGCATTTGACTTGAAACAAAGATCTTCTTTGGCTTGGCTCTTCTTTGCTAGGTTATTTGAGGATTGCTCTGTGAATCATTATATTCTCTCCCATCTTAGAATCTAGTGCAAATTTTTTTGTCTTGCTGCTAGAAGACTCTTCTTGCACATATTGGACTCTCTATTCTCCTCCTTGTGATGTAGAACTCTTCTCAGGGCACTGATATGCAGGATGCCCAAACTGTTGACAATTATAACACTTCATTGAAGATAAATAAGATCATCTCCCTTGGTTATTAATTCTTCCTCTTGAACTATTATTTTAACCTCTTCCTCTATTGTAACCACCTCTTGTGTTACTAGATTCTCCTTGGTTCTCGGTGAGTCTTGACTCACTCTAATTCTTAGCCTCAGAATTCCTTCCTCCATATCCTCCTCTATGACCTCTATTGTCTCTTCCTCTTCCTCTACTACTTGAATCTTTCTTCTTCTTGAACTTCTCCTCCACTTTGAGGGCTAGTTGGTAACATTGGTGTACAATCTTGGGACTTAAGAGACTAATTTCCTCTTGGATACTCAACTTGAGACCATTCATATACCTAGCCACTTTTAGGATTTCTTCTTCCTTCACATGAGACCTTAAGCATATCTTATGAAACTCTTTTGTATAGGCACTAAGTTCCAAGTCTTTTTGTCTCAGATTCTACCTTTTCTTGTGCAACTACACTTCATAATAATCAGGAAGATAATTTTCCTTTATCTTAGCCACCACACCTTTCCAACTGGTTATGGGCTTCTTTCCTTCTTTAGTCCTTTCATCTTGGAAAAATTTCCACCAAGTGAGAGCAGTTCCTCTCAATCTTGTCTTGATTATTCTTACTTTCTGAGATTTGGTAAAACTATCACAATCAAAGTGATTATCAAGACCTTCTATCCACTCCATGATTAATTCTGGATCCATCTTGCCACTAAATAGAGGTACGCCTTCTAAGGACTTAACACTCGTTGCCTTCAATGCTTTCAAGAATGGCTCTTCTTGAAGCACATGGTCTAGCTCTGGGATCAGGTAAGACCTTGGCCACTGATTTACCCTTTCCATCTTCTTCTCTCATTAGTTCACTGACTCCTATAGTCCTAAGCTACACTTCTTCCAACTTTGTTGCCATTTCTACCAACTATTCTTTCAGGAGTCTGTTCTCCTCTTTTTTCTCTTCTACATTCTTTGCTAGCTCTTCATTGGTCACCATCTTGGATGAATCTATAGATTCTACTAAAATTAACACCCAAAACAACACAAGCCCAAATCTTCAAGAGCTCTGATACCAATCTAATGTAAGGGAAGTGGGTCCAATATTAGAGAGTCAGTCTGACTCTACTCTAAGGTCTCTTGCACAAACCTTGAAGGGTATTCTAACCCTAACCCAAGGGAAGTCACTAAGATCTTCACCTTTCACTCAAGACCCAGTCCCCCATCAATAAAACATCTCTCCATGCTTTCTAAACCTACAAGGGTAGATTCATGCTCCTAGCCGTATCAACTTATTTAGCCAATACACTCATAACATTTTCCTCCTACTTTTCTTCCCTAACTGGACTATCCTCAAGCTCACCTAGGGTAAGAACTCCACTTGCATGTCTGACCTCTCTTCTACTGAAACAAAACCTAAAAATATATACAAGGGATCCTCTCAAATCCTATCTAGGCACATGATTCTCACCATGGATTCAAGAACCTCGAGGAGCCATGCAATATTACAACCCAAAATGGGTTAAAAACTTACAACTTGCAAAAAATAAAACTAAGCTATATGCACTTGAATAGAACAATGAAAACTCAAAGGATACACTAAAAACATACTACAACTTATATTCAAAATCCTCTAACTATTACAGTAAGCATCCATCCATCCATCCATCTAAACAACATGCAGGTAGATATTTATCCCGCACTCCTCCAACAACTTTTACCAACCTCGTAAATGCAGGTATGGCAATCATTTTGCAACTTCCCATCACTTCAGCCAGGTGTCACTTCCTATTGAAGGCAAGGTGAGACATAATGAGCCATTAAGATTGACTAGGTCTATCAGAAAAGACAAATTCATGATTTTTTTGTTGTTAACCGACATTACCAAATGCCAGTGTTGACTTTACCGAGCAACAGAATCAGCGTCGGTTAAAAATAGAATCATCAACACCCGAGCATCAGAACAAACCCAAAATCTGAAAGCAACCCTAAGAAACATTCCCGGGCACCAAGTGTAACCTACAAGACATCAACGAGTGACATTCCTGAGCATTCCACACAGCATACCCGAGAACCCTAATGTAACCCAAGCAAGGTTCCTGAGTAGCATTCCCGAGCAATAGAGTTTCCCGAACACCAATGTAAACCAAGCACCAGTATAACTTGGTGTCTTTTCACTATTTTTGGTTGCTAGAGCCTCTATTGGATTCCCAAAGGTTGGTAAGCTATCCTAACACACATAATAAACTACAAACCAAATTACTAAGCAACTATGGTGTTTTTTCACCGATTGACCTTGGTCATTACAACAGTAGTAGAACAAAACACCTTACAAACCAAAAATGCTTCATAACCAAGGTGCCCCTGCACCACTTTCACATATGTCTCATACCAATCTCTCGACCGAGTCCACTATAAATAGTCTTTCTCAAATGATTTCATCATTAAAACAATAAAAAATTTCAATGAATCAAGCCAAGTTCAAAATTCATAGATGTGACATTTCTATCCCTTTGTCCATGGATATCATCTATATCATTATTCATCAATACATGGTAATATCTCACTTATAGACTTGTGATGGTAAAGGTGATCCCTTGACCCATGTTAAGACCTTTCAAATATTTTGTAGTGAATTTTTCATGATCATAGGTTCACGGATAAGCTATTTAATAAAAGCTTTTAAGAGAAGGCCTTGAAATGGTATTGTTATTTACCTCCTTATTCCATTGATTCCATTCAAAAACTTTCTAATTCTTTCATCAAAAAATTTCAAAATATCATTGGTCCTAAGATATATTTTATTAATTTAACGCATTTTAAACAAGGTGTTAAAGAAAAAGTGACTAATTTTATTGGTAGATTTAATAATTTGCATGCTCACATTTATTACCATGTGCCTAATGTTGATATTCAACACATTTTCATTGCTAATTTACAAAAATACATTAGGGATAAGATATTACTTTCTCAATTCTCTTTTTTTACTCAATTATCTGTAGTACCTCATAATTATCGACTTTGAGTGAGTCAATTTGAGAGCACTCCTCCAATGGCTCTAGTTGATAAGAGTGATCCATCATCTCATCCTTTTTAGAAGTTTCAAAAATGAAAAGGCTTAATCAAGATCAACAATTCATCAAATAGTGTTGATGCTTAAGTGGCAGAAACATCCAAAGGTGTGGCTCCTTTGTCATCTTATTTTAAACCTTCTCTTAATTTTACACCTCTTTCTGAATATTTGTATAATATGATGTTGAAGTTTATTAATGCCAATGTCTTAACACTCCCCCCATCAAGCTAATTGATCCTTTCAAACAAAAAAACAATAACTTTGATCCCAAAGCTTTTTTCCAATATCATCGTCAACCTAGTCATAATACTAAAAAAAATTATGTTTGAAAACTATTGTTCAAGACCTCATTTATTATAAAGCTATGTATGTTTAGGTTATTAAAATCAAGGAAAAAAATAAATTTCCCTTCCCAACCAAAACTTGCAAATCTATAACAACCCTTTACCTTAACATTCAACTAATATCATTGAGCCTATTTCCTTCTTCATCCACCCATGTTTTTTACTCTCTTATAGATGTTACCTATGACACTGAGAGCGCCCAAAACAAAAAATTTGTCAACCTTATTGATCAATCTAAACCTAAATCTAAACCCAAACCTGAACCTCATGTTTGCATTATATTGGATCCTAGTGGGACTATTAGGGCACATGATGGTCTTCTTACATAGTTGTGAATATTGTCGTCTTCCTTATCGTGGAGTCCTTATAGATTCTACTTATATGGTAACCATTATAACTAAAGAACATATTTAGACTAGACAAATCCAACAATATTTCTATGACAAATCTAATGTGACAATCAAAAAATTAAATGGTTTCACTTATCCTACCCATGGTTGCATTATTATTCCCATAGAAGTTGGTAAGAAAAACTTAGATGTCACCTTTTTTGTCATCCCAACTTATGACCAGTTTCAATTTAGACTTGGTCTTCCTTGGCTCACTTCTGTGAAATCTATAGTCTCTCCTATCCATAAGTGTTTGAAATTTACCTATGATAGAGAAATCATAATGATTAACCATAGTCTCTATCAGCCTTTAGCTACTTGGGGAAACTTTGACATTGATTTATTTTGGTCTCCCATGCCTCAACCATTCCAGCCTTGCAAAGATAACTATTTCCTATCCTATCAAAAATTCAAGATTAAGAAGATTTGTGAACTTATAAATTCCTCTCCTATAGTTCCATATCCTTTCTCTAGACCTGGAATTCTTCCTACACCTTCCACACCTCCTATTTATGCTTTAGTTCTACCTCCTATATCCTATAAACACTTTGAAGTTTCTATCTCTCAACCCAGTGTGGTGCCTTTTATTCTTCCTCCAAAAGAAGAAAAGAACTTGATGTTGATTGATCCTAAACCGTCTCAAATCTCAATCAAAACTAAATGTAACTATTGTGGTCATGACTATCATTGTAAACATCATGCTAGAGCCTATGAGTGTGCCTCCAAAAACCTTTCCTCCCCAAGATAACTATTAGTTATTTAATTCCATTTGATCATCCTATGCATAGCCCAAGGAATGAAGTTAATCTCAAAAATATTAAATTAAAAAAATATGAAGATTCTATTCGGATTAGAGATCCTATCTTGATTAATCTAGATGAAAAAGATAATCTTGATGATGATTTAAATTTTTGTAATTAAAATGATGTTCATGCTAGTGATTCTAATGATTTGTATGAGCTTATTGATATTAATCATGATTTACCAGCTAGATTTGCAAAATAAATTATCTCTTGCTCCTAGTGACAAACAAAGTGACTTGTCCTTAGAGCATGGTCATTTTTTGGAATTGGATATTGTTTTATTTTTTGTGCTTGATGTTTCTCCTCTTGTGGCTTTCCCACCTTCCCTAAATGATACAAACCATGATGGAGGGAAAGTGATATACTTGATTAGCTCCTCTTGTGCGGTGGATTCCTTTGTGTTTTTCTGGTGTAATGTGCTTCCCCTGTGATGTGCTACTTGATATATATTTTGTTTAGATTTCTTTAGATGGCCCTTATTGCTCCGTTGGTGCAAGGTGATAAGGGAATTGACTTATATTGACATTTTTCTATTTTTATCTCATTTCTTCTATATATGTGTCATATACATGTTATGGTGTGCATGTCCCACTATTCGTAAATATGACTTTGTGGTTTTTGATTGGGGATCATGCAAAATAGTAGATGCCATTATTTTTTGTCTCCATAATGCTGTCCCAAAAAGACTCTTCTTTGTATCTCTTATGTGACCATTCTTCCATTTTTTCTTGTAGTTATACTACCTTTGGGGGATGATGAAAGTTCATTTTGATGTAATTCTTCATATACATGAGTTATCATATTATTATAATAACCCCAAAGTTAGTAGATCCCTTTCATTCTCTCTTTTTTCATGTGTTCATTTCCCTTGGTTTTTCCTTTCTTGGGGGAATCTCATTATGGAAATATTGCATGCGGGTGTATGTATGCTCCATTAAATCCATTTCTCTCATTAAGGCATTTGAAATCTCTTTAAAGTTGGGGCATACAATCTACTCCTTATTTCACATTTTACACACGCACACAATGATTTAATGTTGTCTCTTTGGTGGATGACTAAGGAGATAGGATTTTTCCTTTTTGTTCATCCTCTCATGCCCTAAGCACTATTCAATGGACCCTAAGACTGACTAGCCATTTTTTATTTGGTCCTTAGACTGACCAATTTTTTTTGATCCCTTAATGGAGACAAAATTTCTTTAAGGATTGATCCCTTTTTTTGGGTTGACTAGAATCTCATAGATTGATAGACTGTCAATTTCATCTTTTCCAGCAGAATTTTCCCTTTGTATGATCCATAATAAGGCAATACCTTTCTAGGCTAGTTGGTCATCTCTCTCTCTCTCTCTCTCTCTCTCTCTCTCTCTCTCTCTCTCTCTCTATATATATATATATATATATATATATATATCTTTATNTCTCTCTCTCTCTCTCTCTCTCTCTCTCTCTCTCTCTCTCTCTCTATATATATATATATATATATATATATATATCTTGATGAAATACAACTGGTTGTATGTTTGAAGTTATTTTTTTGATGGGTAAAAGCACAATAATCTATCACCCTTTTATAAAGGAAAAGGCTAACAAAATCAAAGTTGTTCAACTTCAAGAGTATAAAAGTGACATTTATGTTTGGAATTTGAAGATGATGTAAACTAAATAAATGTGTTAAAATGGATGAATTTTATGATTAATATTTTTAATAATTTTTTTGAATAATAATTGATATTTTTTTTTAATTTTTAAAGATGATTTTTCAGTTGCTGAAAAATGTTAAAAATTAGGGGTCTAGTTCCCACCAAAAGATTATATGTAAATGAAAATTTTTCCCCCAATTTAAAAGTATGTTATAGATGAAATATATAGCTAATGCATGAAGAAATGAAAATTGACTTGTGACCTATATTTTCTCTTTTATAACAATTCAAATTCCAACTCAGTTGAAATCGACAGTTTTCATCTCCCACCATATTTCTCATAACAAATCTATCCCAATAAAAAATATATATATATATATATATATATTCTTGAAGAGGAGTCTCTCCTCTAGTGCACTATATGTTTTTCAAATTTATTTAATATGATTTACTATTTTTTCTTTCTCTGAATCAACACCTCCTTGACTGTTAAAATACCTAGTTGCGATATTTTTTAATTACAATAGACTATGTCTAATTAAAACACTATAAAATATATATGAGGATATGATTAACTGTGATCTATAAAAAAGGGTATTTTTGTATTTTTTTTAAAATATCAATAAAAAGACAAAGTTATTGAAACGTCACTTTTTTGAAATAATTTTATTTCTATGGTAATTGGACTCAAAGTAGTATAAAACATGCATTTAATAAACATTTCCAATTGGAAATGTTAAATCACTTATCTAACTTAGCTAGAATGAATCTAGCTAGACCATATGTTTGACCAAAATTAATTTTTATTTAGAAATACTAAAATTCACTTGTGCTGATAAGTTATCCTAAAAGGTGACACCTGATTGTGCTTTCACCCTAATGATCAACCGAGTTACAGATGTGATGATAGACATTAATCAGTTTATGTATTGTCATTGATGTCAATTTGTTTTGATTATCATTATGGTAAAAAACATCTATTATGAGTTAAAGATCTGGAAAAAATAAATTTTATGTGGTCGGTAACTGAAGAGTTCTGTATACACTGAGTAACAGTGAACACCGAGTATATATAGTGTATACTGAGCACAGTGATAATTGGGCTAGGGATCACTGACAAATCACGATATTAACTGGGTAATTAAAAGAAGTTGAGGCCGACTAAAATTATGAGCTAGAAAATTGATGATTCTGAGGTAAATAATAAGATTTTTTATAAAGATCAAACGGATATAAAAATTTAAGGATGATCGGACGAACAAGATTGAAATGTGTTTTTGACACAATTATCAAGGAAGGTTTAAGCGGCAAAATCAATGATGGAGATTAAGCAGAAAAATCTAAAGGATGGAAATTAAATGAGCTATAATGTCTATATAAGAGACAAGAGATTCATTAAGAAAGATATGATGCACAAAAATGCAAACTTCATGCATGATTGATCAAACTGATTGCAGACGGAACTGAGCATTTTTGTAGACAACACCGAGCGATGGAGGAAAGTGCATTTACCAAGCAGAACATAGTATGATGAATCAGAGGAATGAAAGTGAAAAAATTGATCAGAGGTATTATGTACTTAGCATAGATCTAAAAATATGTAAACAAAGTTGTATTTAAATCATATCATTACTGTATCAGTTTAACCATTGTTACAGATAAATCTCTTAACTGAGTAGGACATGAAAGTCTTTATTATGACATTCTAATAAATGTTGAGTGTTTTCTTGTTGACCCTATAGTGAATGATTGGTCAAGAGAGAATTTTTAGTGATAAATCCTCTAACCAGGTCACATTTAACAGTGTGCTTTGTAACCTTTAATAGGGTTGGCTCTTAACCGAGCTCACTTCAAAATAGTAATATTTTGGATTAGTGGTCCCAAGTGATTTTTCCCTTAGCAAGGTTTCCACGTTAAAAATCTTTGTGTTAAAGTGTATGATTGTTGTGGATTGTTATTTTTCTTTATAATATTATTTTATGTACATTGGTCGGTAATCACAATATTGATTTACTGCTACTTGGTAGATGACTAGACAAGTTGGTAACTAAAGTTTGAGATCACAGTTTACATTTCACCGATTTGATTTATATGTTTTAAATTGTTGTTATATATATCTGGGAGAATTCGGGACTATAGGATAATTGGAGCTAATTGATTCACCCCCCCTCTCATTTATCTAACAATTGGATCAGAGCATAAAGTGCTTAGAAGAAAAATTTTAAAGGACTTAAGCTATAGATCACAAGATGTATAAGAGAGATGCACCAAAGTTGAACAAGGAGAACTTCTCAACATGGAAGAGAAGAATGAGACTGTACCTATCAGGGATTGGGGATAACATAACGCTATACCTGGATACTGAATTCATCCTATGTACTAGACCTTTGATAGTTAATCAAATGAGAGAGAAACATGAACACAATACTATGATGGTAGAACTTGCTTCTTCACTAACTCCTGTTGAATTTGAGGATATTAAGACATGTACATCAGCCAAGAAGATGTGGGACAAGATTACACAATTTTATGGAGGATATGCAAATGTGCAAAGAGATAAAGTTGAAAGTCTCCAAGGAAAATTTGATGACATGAGAATGAAAGAAGGAGAAAACATAACACAGTACAGTAACCAAATCAAGGAAGTTGTGAATGTTATTCATGGAGAAGGTGGAACTATTGATGAATACACTATTGTAAGTAAGATTATTAGAAATTTGTTGCCTATTTATTCTATTAGAGTCTCTTCAATACATGAAATGAGAGTTGCACTAGGAAACAACATTACAATTGATAGCCTTGTTGGTAGACTGATTTCATTTGAGCTAAATAATTTTAACAACAGTGTTGTTCCTACTGTTGAGTCTACATTTTTGTTCTCTCTAAAAATTAGTAAATATGGTAACAAACCCATGATAAGAAATGACAGTGATGATAAAGAACTTGATGAACTTGAAGCATTAATGGCTAGAAGATTGCACAAAGGTAAAGGAAGGTATAAAGGTAAACTACCTTTTATATGTTTTCATTGTAAATAAATTGAACACTTTGCTGCCAGATGCCCAAACAAAAAGAGTGATGAAAGAAATGAGAGATCTAATGATAGAAAAGATGATCGAGAATATAGAAGCAACTGACAGTATGACAGAAGGAGTAACCAAGATTACAAAGTCAAAGGCAAGAAGGCATGTTACATTGTTGAAGATAAAGACAATGACACCGACACCGACACTGATGAAGACATTGAGAAAATATTTGTAGCTTTGAATGAAGATTCAGAAGAAGATGAAAGGTATGTTGAAACATCACTTATTTCTAAAGTTAGAAAGCATGAGATTTGGGTTATTGATAGTGGCTGCACACATCACATGACTGGAGATAAAGAAAATTTTAAATTTCTTGAGCATTATAATGGTGGATCTGTTAGAATGGGAAATGATACTCCTTGTCAAGTAAAAGGAAAAGGTACTATATTATTGAACAATAAGATCAAATGTGAGAATGCATATTGGGTGAAAGGACTTCATTATAATCTGTTGAGTGTTTTATAGTTGAATAACACAGGTCACCGAGTTTCATTTGAAAATAGAAAAGCTAGAATTAATGATGGAACAGGGAAGTTGATCGACACTGGAGAACAATCAAAAGGCATTCTATTTTATCTTGACACTGTTGAGACTACTTTTTTTTGGATAAGAATGAAGATATATGGTTGCGGCATAAGAGGCTATGTCATGTAAATTTTGACAACATGGTTAAGATCATTAAGAAAACAAAAGTAAGAGGCTTACCAAGCTTATCTAAACCTGACCATGTTATGTGCAGAAATTGTCAAATGGGAAAAATGTCAAAATCTAGTTTTAAGAGCAAGAATTTCTCTTCTAATGATATTTTGGAGTTAGTTCATATAGACCTATGTGGACCAATGAGAACACAGAGTTATTATGGTGAAAGATACTTTATTTTATTTGTTGATGAATACTCTAGAATGATGACTATTATGTTCTTAAAAGAGAAATCTGAAGCATTTAAGATGTTCAAATGGTACAAAGATAAAGTGGAAAAAGAAACTGGTAAAGAACTGAAATTTTTAAGATTTGACAAAGGAGGTGAATTTATTTATGATGAGATCACTAACTTTTGTAATGAGTATGGAATTAAGAGACAGGTCTCTGCACCGAGAACACCATAGCAGAATGGGAATGCTGAAAGAAGAAATAGACCAATTATGGATTATGCTAGAATGTTGATGATTGAAAAGAATGTTGTGGAAGTATACTGGAGAGAAGTTGTTAGTATTGTAGTATACACACTGAATCGAGTACAACTAGAGAAAGATACAAATAAGACACCTTATGAATTATGGTATGGTTATACACCTAATGTGAGTTATTTTAGAATATTTGTAAGTCAATGCTATATTCTGAAAGATGATATAAATGGTAAATTTGATTCAAAAAGTGATGAAGGAATATTTCTTGAATATTCTACTAAGAGAAAAGCTTATAAATTTTTGAACAAGTCTTCTAACAAGATCATTGAAAGTGCAAATGTAAGAGTTGATAAATATGCTGAGAAAAATGATAAGGAAAGCCAAAGAGAACCTAAAGACTACAATAGATTTGTTACCATTGAAGAACCTAAAACTTTGCCTAAGAAAATACCTAACATTAACGAGCAATAGGGTAATGTTACTGAGCATCAAGTTGCACCAACTGAGAATCAGGAAGATATTGTAATTGAATATCATGATGAAACGCCAATTGGAGAACACAATAAAGAATAAAGAACTAAACCTGTACTTGCAAAATATGTAAGAAGATAGCATCCAATGAATCAGATTATTGGAGATAAAAGAGCTGGCATGATGACACATAGTAAGTTGAATAACAATAAATGTTCGATTTGTGAATTTGAACCTAAAACTATTAATGCACTTGAAAATGAAGAATGGATTAATGCAATGAATGAGGAAATTCAGCAAATACAGAAAAACAAAACATGGAAATTAGTATTGAGACCGAGTGGTAAGAATGTCATTGGAACCAAATGGATATTCAAAAACAAATTGAATTAGAATAGAGATGTAACCAGAAATAAAGAAAGACTAGTATGCAAAAGGTATGCACAAGAAGAAGGTATTGACTATGGAGAAAGTTTTGCACCCATTGCTAGACTTGAAGGAGTTAGAATATTACTTTCTTATGTTGCATACAAAGGATTTAAAGTATATTAGATGGATGTTAAATCTATATTTCTGAATGGAATACTGGACGAAGAGGTATACATTGAACAACCTTAAGGTTTTGTTGATCCTACTCAGGAAAGCATGGTAAGTAAGTTACACAAAGCATTATATGGATGGAAACAAGCACCGAGAGAATGGTATGAAAGGTTACACTCATATCTTATCAGTATTAGATTTGGTAGAACAAGTGATAACATCAATTTGTAGTTTAAAGGAGGAAATAATGATAAGACTCTTATTGCTGAAATTTTTGTTGATGATATTATATTTGGAGGTAATGATAAATTATGCAAATTATTCGCTGATGAAATGAGGAAAGAATTTGAAATGTTAATGTTTGGAGAGATTAATTTTTTTCTTGGCTTGCAAATTTTACAATGGGCTAAAGGCATCTACATTACTCAACCCAAATACATCAAGGAAGTACTTAAGACATTCAAAATGCAAGAATCAAAACTAGTCGGAACACCTATGGTTATAGGATGCAAATTGACCAAAGAAGATCAGAAAACTAAGGTAAATCAGACATTGTACAGATCTATGATTGGAAATTTGATGTATGTTGTACACACAAGACCAGACATTGCACACGTAGTTGGAATTGTAGCAAGATTTTCTGCTAATCCTAAGGAATCACATATGACTGTTGTAAAGAGAATTTTTAGATACTTGAAGAACAAAAAATATTATGCATTGTGGTATAAAAGAGAAGGAAAATTATAGGTGCTCACCATTATTTCTATCAGTGACTTTGTCCCAGGCAAAGGTCGACAAATCTTATTCTTACATCATCAAAACTTTGAGATCAAGATAAATCAACATCTGTCCTTAGAATTACCCTTGTCCAAACATAACTCAGACTCTCCTAGAAAGTGTAGACACCTGAAAATGGACAGGCTTGCGACTTTACATTAAAAACACTAATTTTCATCTATCAATTAATGGTTTTTTAAACATTAATTAATCATCTATTTTCCTCTAAATTCATTCCCCAAATCATTTAATCAAATCTCCAAAATTAATTAACCTTAATTGATTAATTACCATTAATTAATTAATTAAATTCAATTTCCTATAGTTTAAATTCAAATATTTAAACTTACTAATTAAATTAATTTAATTTCATTCAATAAAGCAATTCTAAATCAAAAAGAATTCAATTATCTCACATGTTGAAAATTTTAATTAAATAAATGAATTAAATATTCATTTATCTTCAAAGAGATAACCCCAATCAGATCACATGGGTAACTTCACCGACCTCTCGAGTCCACATGGATAACTTCACCCACCTCTTCAGTTCAAAAAGGTAACTCACAATTAGCTCTTCAGTCAACCAAAACTTTGTCTCCTCTTTACAAATTGAAGAGGTGGAGTTTATTGATGGCTTCTCCAGTTCCCTTTGATCTCAACCGTTCATCTCCCTATCTCTGGGATTGATCTCAACCATTCATTTCATCCCCAATTCCTATATAATAAACCCTTCATAACCATTTGAAGGATCTAGGATTTCAATCTCTCGTGCGCCATTACTATGTTAGTTTGGTTCTAGCATTCAAGCCATCTTGCGATCACACACTCATTTCAATTAGCAAATTTGTGACACTTTTGAAGTCATAGACGCTGCCCACCCCAATACTGAGTATCAAGAACAACGTTTCCGAAGGAGTAGAGAGAAATAATAGAAGCTTCAAGCGCTTCGAGGTTTGCATTCATTTGTTTTCCTTTCTTTGCTTGTACATTTTATTAGTTATGCTTCGAGTTATTCATTTTATTAGTATTTGTGTATTGGATTTATATCATTTGTAAAACCTTTGCTACTAACCCTTGCCTTTGGAAAGCTTGAGAACCATGAATCATGAAAAGAGGCGTACATTTTGGTGAACCAGACGTGAACTTACAACCCGCATGAAATTTGGTCATATCTTTCAAATCGCATGGAATTATTTTATGAAATATTTTTCATAGGTTGACGTTGATCTAAGGAGGCCCCAAACAAAATTTTAGATTTTTCTGAGTTTCTTTTATTTTTTTATAATTTTTCTGTGATATTTCATAAAAAATCATTTATGGGCACAAATCAGAGTTTATTTTCAAGAAAATTACATTTTTGGAAAGATTTTGAAATTATAGAGGGGGTTTATTTTCTGTAATTTTAATTTCTATGAAATTATTTTGTAAAAATAACAAATCTTTTCAAACTAGTCTTTTATGATAAATTGGATCCCTAGGGCACAAATTAAGAAATTATGTTCTAAAAAAATTTTTGCAGGTACCCTTTGACATAAGAAATCCATAGTCCAAAATTTAGATTTTTCTGAATTTTTTACGATTTTTTATAAAATTTTTATGATATTTCATAAAAATTTAATTTTGGACACAAATCAAAATTTCTTATCAAAAAATTTACATTTTTGGAAATTTATTAAAATTATAGAAGGGGTCTATTCTCTGTGATTTTAATTTTTGTGAAATTATTTTGCAAAAATAACAGATCTTTTCAAACTAATCTTTTATGATAAAATGGGTCCCTAGGGCACAAATTAAAGAATTATGATATAAAATTGTTTTTGAAGGTACCATTTGACATAAGAAACCTACATTAAGAAATTCAGATTTTTCTAATTTTTTTACGATTTTTTATTATTTTTTTATGATATTTCATAAAAATTTAATTTTGGACACAAATCAGCATTTCTTATCAAAAAAGTTACATTTTTGGAAAGGTCTTGAAATTATACAGGAAATTTATTCTCTGTTATTTTATTTTTTCTGAGAAATATTTTCAAAAAAAGAAAGATCTTTGAAAAAAAATTATTTTTGTGTTCTTTCTTGATTTCTTGGGATTGAGAAAATGACTAATGGCCAAGAGGATAATCAGACGCATACTAGGTGCTAGAAAATTAAGAGTTGCCAGAAGGAGAACCATCAACTATTGATCACAACAAAGGGCTATTCTCGCAACCATAGCTAACGATCAAAGTGAAGCAAACATGAGGTACATTGATTCAATTCAGAGATTCACAAGTATAAAGTCACCATTAATTTCAACAATCTCAACAATCCTAGAGTTTCCAAATATTTTGCTTTTTTGGATTGAAAGCTTTCATTTCTAAAGATACTAAACACTTTCTTTAACAGGTACAAATCAAGGAGGCAAGATAACAATACAACTTAAAATTCATTCACTTGTCGATTTGGGTTTAAAAAGAACAGTGTTTGTCACACATCTTACATCTCACATTTCAAAATTGGGCTTAAAATTGATATGGGGACTAAAATTGAACAAGGAAAATAATTTCTCGATTTGGTGCATTAAAATTGAACAAGCAATCAACACCTACTTTTGGGCTTAAAATTGAACATTGGTGCTTGTATGGTGGTGTAGCTTAGTTCACATTTCAAATTTTTAGAGCTTAATTGATTTACCTTGTGTCTTAAGTTTTGGGTGCACTTGCACAAACTGTTAGATTACAAACCTTTATAATTTTTAGAAAGGCCTGTCCGGGGAATGCGCTTCTTCCTTGGAGAATGACCTTAAACTGGTAATCCTTCCGATCGGTATATAAACAACGCGCAGACCAAAGTTTCATCTTATCTAGCCAAGCTCGAGCAAGGTGTGTTGGTAATAGTCTAGATCGGGTGAATATCCCTAAGGAGCCAGCATGATCAACTAGGCTCTTAAGTAAGTCACACACATACAAACTGATTGGAGAGACACCACAGACCCTTACTACAACCTTGATTAATTAGAGGTCAACCCCTTTTACCTCCGAACAGGTACCTTATTATAGTGCAAGGGGTTGCAGAATTTCCCCCCAAGATCCCCAACATATGTGTCCCACGGTATTTGTGTAGTGAAAGAGATCTTCACTCCATGAAAACAATACCTAGAAATGGAAAAAACATGGGCACCTACGTCACGGACCTTCGTTTCCTAGTAGTGTGACAATTGTTGTGTGAGACAATGGACATTCAAGCATTGGGCCTATAACATTGTATTTTGAAGCCATTGACCAAGATTAAATCTGACTGTTCATTGTTGAGACCTCGTGATAACCTTGCAACTTGAAAAATTTGTAGAACATACACAGTGTCAGTCTTCATTCTTCAAAACACTGTGTCTATTGTACTTGTTTCTTTGATCAGTTTCTGAAAATGCAAAACAAAACATCCAAACTATCAAAATGAGTCAAACATGTTAAAGTCTAGGGTTTTCAACATCAATTGTCTTGCAAATCAGAAGCATTGTTCCAAAAATATCAAAATGGTCAAGCAGTGATACCCATCTCTTAGTCTTTTTGAGACTGTTTCCTATTTATTGCAATTGCCCGCATTGTGCCGCAATTGAAGGAAGTTTGCCGCAGTTAACTTGTTTATTACCGCAATCATATTGTTTATTACCACAATCGGTGATAAACTACCACAATCAACCATTTACTTTGCCGCAATCGGTGGAGTTGTACTGCAATTGACTAGAGATACGTTACACCTATTTTTAACCTAAAAAAACCTTGAGAGAACTCTTCATTTGGTGTCCAAAACTAGTGTCTATCCCAGGAAAATGCGAAGAACATTGTGTGAATCTCTAAACATTAAAGATCATCCCTTCTCTATAAAGCATGATTATTGTCAAAAACATTGTCAGTTTGAAAGCTCAGACTCGAAATACCTTGATCTCATCATATCAAACATCATCATCCTTATCAAAGTGACTTTGTCCAAGGTAAAGGTCGGCAAATCTTATCTTTTTACATCATCACCACTTTGAGATCAAGCTATATCAAAATCTGTCCCTAGAATTACCCTTGTCCTAAACATAACTCAGACTTCCTTAGAAAGGATATTCTTCTGTGTTTGCTTTATATCACTTATTTTAGTTACAAATCCTGGACCACACTATGTCTCAAACACCTCATGGAGGGCCTTACATAAGATCTAAGGCTAGAACACAACCTGATGAGTCATATATCAACCGATTCCCCACTTGGGAAATAGAGAAAGAGAATGATCCTTTCATAAATACCAGTTCTACTATGTTCCTTGAACAACCCCGTGGGGCAGCTCTTTTCCAAAATGTCATAGAAGAGGAACTAGAGGATATAGAGCAAGATGCTTATTCCACACAAGTAGTTGACATTGTTATAGAGAGGAATCCCAAATTCTTCTTATCCATGCTGATAAAGAAAGGAGTCAAGCTCCCCGCTAAATCCAGTGTATCAACCATATGGCCTAAAAACCCTCTCGCAGGTCAAAACACTACTCAGCCTCCTCAAATACTGCCTGTTGTCTCTCAAATATTCCCACCATTGGTATTACCCACATTAACACAGACAATACCCAGTCAAACCAATGACACAAACCAAGCTAGCACATCTTCCACTCAAAACATGGCAGGCTCACAATTGAGTGCACCTATGGTTACTAGTATGCTCCCACCTTCGGTCACATGGCTGAGGCAATCAAGCTCTCAAGCTACACCAAAAATCAACTATTCTAAAACTATGTCATTGCTACAGTCAACTCATACTAGTCTTGGGATCAATACGTCATGCCCACAGGGATCCATCTCTACAGGTACAACTTACAGTCAATGCCCACCCAAGGCTAAACCTTTGCGCATTCTGACATCAATCCAACCCCCGCAATAGCAACCCCAGCTTCAGTTGCCTAAATTCCAACCCCCACAATAGCAACCCCAGCTTCAGTTGCCTCAATTCCAACCCCCACAATAGCAACCCCAGCTTCAATTGCCTCAAATCCAACCCTTGCAGTAGCAACCCCAGCTTCAGTTGCCTCAATTCCAAACTCAACAATAGCAACCCCAGCTTCAACCCCAACCTCAGCAGCAGCAATATCAACCCCAATTTCAAACACAACAACAAATGCATCAAAACCCACCATGGGCTACTCATGTGCCCCCATTTCCAAATCACTTGGTGGAAAACCAATATCAAGTCCCCAGGATGAAGTCCTATGTTCCTACTCAAGGGACATAGACGCGCAGCCTCATACCCACTACAGCACAAAGGAACGTCCTCACACATCAACCTCAATATCAAATGGACATGTTAATGCAACAAGTGCAAACCCTTCAAACCCAAATGATGGATATGCAAAATCAGGGGCAAACTAAATCCTACACCGTAGAGGATTCCCCTTTGACCATTCTATCCACATGTCTCCATTCCCAAATCACTTCTTGGTACCTAAATTTGACAAATATAGGGGCAATACCAACCCTATTGAACATATTCGAGAGTTTTTTGCTAGTTGCGTTGAATTTTCCCATGATGAAACATATTTAATGCGACTGTTCCCACAAAGCTTGGTCAAACCAGCAATGGAATGGTTCTCACATTTACCTCATGGAATTCAGTCTTGGGGTGAACTGGCTGAAAAGTTCATAGCTCACTTCCATCATAACATCGAGTGCAAGGTCAACATCAAGGACCTTTGTGATATCAAATAGAAAGATGGAGAGTCTTTTGTGAAGTTCCTACAAAGATGGAGGAATACAGAAAACTGCATAACATATGATGTGCCTGAACAAGACTTAATAGTCATGTTTGTTTACAATCTAATTCTAGACATGTCATTCACAACAAAGTTATAGTTAGCTCTGAACTTCACACAACTCATTGAATGAGGAGTTTTTTGTGAACAGAACATAGTCAAACAAAGAATCCTTGCAGATCCAACACAAACAAATACAAACAAAAATGCACCGGACAAAGCTAAGTGGTGGAACAAAAATAAAAATGTCAATAGCGATGGTGTCATTGATGTGAAGACAGTCAACTATGCAAAACCCAAGGTGTCACTTCAAGGCGCACCTATGGCCAACCAAAAACCCATAGGGCCCACTCAACAAGCATACACCCAAAACCAACCTCCCCCTGTACAAGTGGCTATTATGTCAAACAGTCAACAATAGAATCAACGCAGACCACAATTTCAATTCTAGCAATGAGATTTCACACCATTAGGAGAGCCGATAGAATCAGCTTTACACAAGTTGATACAATCAAACACTATCACTTTCCCTGAAATAAAGGACTTTGAATAGGATGAAAACAAACCAAGGTGGTATAATCACAAGGATTTCTATGAGTTTCATTGGGTGAAAGGGCACAAAATGTCTAACTGTTACTGATTGAAACACGCTATCCAAGATCTGATTAACATAGGGGTCATCGATGTGACAAATACCCAAAACAAAGGCACAACTGATCACATTATCTTCAATGATACCTTCCATGATCACAACAAGGGAATAGCCTTCGGGTCTGGTGGACAAGCAAAACAAGTTAACTATATGTATGCCAACAGTGATAATGTTATCAATTGCCTCAATCCTTCAGATAGCCATGTGGCTACAATCACTATCAAAGACCAAGGTAACAAATGTGTTGTAACAACACGTCACACTAGAGTCATCTACAAGGAGTACCACTCTCACCTACTGTATCTGCCAATCCTAAAGCAAATTTAGATCCACAGCCCAGCATAATGGATCAACTAAAGCACACACCTGCCCAGATCTCCATGTTTGACCTATTGCGCATATTTCCATAGCATAAACTGACACTTGACCAAGCCCTCCAGAATGCAGCTATTCCAAGGGACATAACACCTGAGAGCTTCCAAACGATGGTTAACTATATAGCTACTAACAAACATGCCATATTCATGGACCGTGATGTGCCACCACATAAACCCCTGCATAATGATCCCTTTCACTTACTTGTCTAGATCCACAAAAGCACTATCTGTAGGGTCCTTGTTTATAGTGGAGCTGGGTTAAACATCTATACTCTAAAGTTAATCCAGCAACTAGGCTATTCAAAATCAAGCATTGATGTCACAAGGAGGATAAATATCAGAGCTTGTGATAAAGAGGAAAGGTCCTCTAAAGGTATTATCATTCTACCTGTCTGTATCGGTCCAATGGTCAAAAACACTCCCTTCCAAAACCTAGACCTTGAGTTGAGATACAACATGCTACTAAGGAGACCCTGGATACATGAAATGCAAGTCATACCTTCGACGTACCATCAATGCATCAAATTTCCATACCAGGGAAAGGAAATGATCATAGAGGGAGACCCCAATCCTTTTCAATACTATAATGTTGTCCAAATCAGCATTGATAACTAGGTACCCTTGAACCAAGATGCAATCATCCCATCCTCTTTAGATTCAACTCCCAAGGATGTCACACGGACAGCAGGAAAGATAGCCATTAAACAAAATGCAAGTGTTCCCTCCTCTTCAGTTTCAAATCTTCAAGATGTCACATGGAAAGAAGGTAAAATATCCATCACCAACAAAGGCTGTGGTGACTACAGGTATGAAGAGGCTTTCACCATCACACACATGCCTAAGAGCCCAAGAACTTATGGCATGCCACAACCTGTTATTACAACAGAAACTATGTATCTTGTTCTATTCAGATGTCCGTCCACAACCTTTGTCCAATGGGGAGACATAGCAGAATAAAAGCCATTTGAACAAGATATCAGTACATGGTTATACCAAGACCCACCAGAAATAATCAGACAAACCCTACCCTTGTCAAACTATGGTAATGGTTATACAATGTTACAAAGATTCGGGTACGATGGTTCAACTGGCCTGGGGGCAAGACAATAAGGCATAATGGAATTATCTCTCTCACTAACCCAGAGAAATGCAAGAGGGTTAGGCTATGGACAACAAAGAACTAGTCATGTGATCCAAGACATTCAAGTCAATCAGGAACAAATAGCAAAGATGCACCGGGGGCACAACACAGAACATGTCTTGATAAGCAACATATTAGCACAGTTGTTGCCTGCCAAAGAGGGAACCACACAAACTTGAATAGACCTCCACATAGAAATCGATGATAACAAAGGAAGTGAGACATCGGATGAACATTCTATTGAGACTGACTCCCATTAGAATGAGTGGAGATCCCTTCATGATTCTGAACTGTCAATCCCAGATTATTCCCCTCGGTCAGACACTATCATAAACCTAGAATACTTATTTGACCAACTATCCATTATCAAGAAACCTTGCATAGACAAGCATGTCATTTATCAGACCTCAAGTGGTGCATCCACATCACAGTCCAATTTTGTAGGAACCATATATTTAGTCCCTTTCAGTCAACTGGAGTCAGACAACCATGAAAGTATCTGTCTTATACACCCAGAGCTAATAGAGTGGGATCAACAAGGACCCCCTGATTTAGATATCTTCAAGAATGATGAGGCTATTGCTGATTTCAAGGGACTTAGGAAAGGCATTCCCTCAGGAGACCACAAGGCAGGCTTCTCAATTGACCTCGACAAAGTGTCATATTTCGGGGAGGCAACTCCTCTTTCCAATCAACAAAAGAAAAAAGAAAAAAATAAAGATAAAAAGCTAAAACAAGACGTATCTTCTAGTGAAAACCTCACTAAGGTGATAGAAGATGGAAAGAAGGAACTCCTCCCCTTGATAGAGGAGAAATCGGAATTACTAGCAGAAGAAATAGAGGAATTCAATTTGGGAGATGACAAGAACTCAAAGAACATATACTTGGAAAAATCACTCACCCCTGAGGAGAGAGAATAGTTTATCAGATTCTTTAAAGAAAGGATGATCAATTTTGCATGGTCCTACTTGGATATGCTAGGGTTAGATCCAGATCTAGTACTACACCATCTCCCGTTGCTACCCAATGCCAAACCTATCAAACAGAAGCTGAGAAAGATGCATCCCCATGTTGCATTGCTAGTCAAAGTAGAATTGAAGAAGTAGCTGGATGCTAAGTTCATAAGACCTATACCATACGCAAACTAGATATCTAACTTGGTGTCAATTAAAAATCACAATGGTCAGATATGGATTTGCATAGACTTTAGAGATCTCAACATAGCTTGTCCCAAAGATGACTTTCCCTTACCCAACATTGATATGATAGTAGATCTAACCGCTGGACATCAAATGCTATCACTCATGGATGGCTTTTCAAGGTATAATCAGATAAGGATCGCACCCAAGGATCAACATAAAACATCTTTCACATGTCCTTGGGGCACTTACTATTGGAATGTCATGTCATTTAGTCTCAAAAATATGGGTGCAACATATCAAAGGGATATGACAACAATATTTCATGATCTCATCCACAAAACAATGGAAGACTATGTGGATGACATACTAGCCAAGTCAATGCTTCACAAATATCATCTACAAGTATTGGGACCAATCTTTGACAGAATGCAACAATACAAAGTTTGTTTAAACCCAAAGAAATGTGCATTCGGTGTCACAGTAGGAAAGCTACTGGGGTTCATAGTGTCACATAGAGGCATCGAAGTAGACCCAAAGAAAGTCAAAGCAATATTGGACATGCCTCCACCATCGAACCTGAGACAACTAAGAGGGTTACAAGGAAGGCTCCAATCAATTAGGTGCTTCATAGCTTAGCTAGCAGACAAGTGCCACCCATTCCAACATCTACTACACAAAGACATCAAATTCATATGGACAAAACAGTGTGAACAAGCATTCCAAACATTCAAGGACTACCTCCTCAAGTCTCCTATATTGGTGCCACCAGTCCAAGGTAGACCATTGCTTTTGTATATCTCAGCAACGGAGTCAGCATTAGGTGTACTCTTGGCACAACATGATGACACAGGTAAAGAAAGGGCCATCTACTATCTAAGTAGAACATTTTTAGGATATGAGCTCAACTATACACCAATTGAAAATGCATGCCTTGTAGTTGTCTTTGCTTCCCAGAAGCTGAGACATTATATGTTGAGTCACCAAACAAAGTTGATCGCACATATTGATCCTTTAAAGTACCTCCTAAGAAAAGCAATGCTCATTGGATGACTGGCGAAGTGGGTAATGATCTTGAGTGAGTTTGACATTGAGTACATGGATAGAAAGGCCATCAAAGGACAAGTGATCGTGGATCAACTAGTAGAGGCACCCATTCAGAACCATCAGCCTATTATTTCTGACTTTCTTGATGAATCTATCATGACACTACAACCAGCGATTGAGGTGTGGAAACTATACTTTGATGGGTCATGCATGAACCATGGTGTAGGGGCAGGGATAGTGCTTATCACTCCAGATCATGATACAATTCCAAAGTCTTTCAGACTCAACTTCCTGTGCACCAACAACATAGTAGAGTATGAAGCACTGGTCATCGGTCTAAAGATAGCAATTCAAGTGAGAATCAAGAACCTTAAAGTCTTTGGAGACTCATAGTTGATCATCAGTCAAGTCAATAATGATTATACGACCAAAGATGAGAAGCTCATACCATACAGAGCACAAATGGAAAGACTACACACCAAATTCCATTACATCTTCTTTGAACAAGTACCACAGGCACAAAACAAAGATACAGATGTGATGGCTATCATAACATCATTGATTGTTATGCCAGACAATGAAACAAGATTCCAATTTCTAGTAGAGCAACTCTTTGTGCCATCACATCAAGCATCCATCATAGAATTAGCATGCATCCTTGTTGGTCCTAAATCCCCATGGTATCAAGATGTCTATAACTATCTCCAAAACAATGTCTTACCTCCCAACTTATTTATGAACCAGAGAAAGTCCCTCATCCGCCAAGCCTCTAGGTATACCATCCTCTCAACTACTTTATATATACAAAGTCTAGACGAAACACTGCTATGATGTCTCACTTCCACAGAATCCCAGAAAGCTTTGTACGAGGTACATGAAGGAATTTGTGGAACCCACGGAGGTGGCAACAGCTTAGCTAAGAAGATCATCTGCATGGGATACTATTGGCCCACAATAGAGGCAGATGCACACAAAGATGTACAAAGGTGTAGACAGTGTCAAATTCATGGAGACCTCATCCATGCACCAGCCCAAGAACTAAATCCTATCACATCACCATTGCCATTTTTCATGTGGGGATTTGACCTAGTGGGAAAAATTACACCTTCTTCAGCAAATGGACACAAATACATCATAGCAGCAACCGAGTACTTCACCAAGTGGGTGGAGGTAATTCCCCTCACTTACATCACTGGAAACCAAATAGAAATGTTCATACTTAACCACATTATCTGTCGATACGGGATCCCTCAAACTATCCTGATAGATCATGGTACACCTTTCCAGAACAAAGATGTTGAAGAGCTATCCAAACATTTCCATATCAAACAAGGGTTCTCTTCATTTTATTATCCTCAAGGGAACGGCCAAGCCAAAGCTACAAACAAAACAATCTTGAAAATCTTGAAGAAAACATTGAATGAATCAGGGTGAGACTGGCATTTACAGCTTAGTCCCACATTATGGGCATATAGAACTAGTGTGAGAACACCTAAAGGAGCCACTCCTTTGTCCCTAGTCTATGGATTAGAGGTAGTATTTCCCCTCAAAGTGGAAATCTCATCCCTAAGGATATCTTTGAAGAACCTGATTACAAATGAGGACTATAGAGTAGCAAGGCTCAGTGAACTAGAGTTACTATATGAAAGAAGATAACATGCCTTCAACCACTTACAAGGCTATCAAAATAGCCTTAGAAGAAACTATCATAAGAAGGTGAAGCCGGGAACATTTGAGGTAGGAGACCTTGTCCTCATGGAAAATCAGAAGAACCAAGCAGAGAGAGTCAAACCCAGCAAGTTCGAGCCTAACTGGCTAGGACCATTTGTCATTGTTAGCTCTACTCATAGTGGGGCATTCATACTAGCGACACCAGAAGGAGATCAGCTCCCCAGATAAATCAATAGAATGCACCTCAAGAGGTTTTACCCTTGAAAACTCTATGGTTAAGACACCTATCTACATATCCAAAAAATACCAAAAAAATCAAAAAAGCAAAAAAAGTAAAGAGAAACGAAATCGCTCTCTCAGTGAAAACCTGGCAAATAGGTGCTATTGAGTAGGTACCTTGATCAAAACCTGGAAAATAGATGCCAAGTATTCAAATCTAGCTTCACTATCAATGAACTCCAAGATCAAAAACTTGAGCACACTACAAATGCAAGACTGGCTACCCAAGCTATATCTAGAAGCACACTCCCCTCTGAGCACCAAGCACTTACCCATGGTTAATACTGGTCCACTAGACTAGGGGGCGATTCTAAATATCCAAAAAAATCCAAAAATTTGGAAACTCATAAAAAAATCCTAAAAAGATCAAAATGTCCTGAGAAAATCAATCTTCATCAAAAACATTCAAAAAATTACAAAATCCAAAGCAATAAAACCAACTCAGTTATCTAGAGAGCAAAGGGCAATCACGCCTAGTCAATCAATGTCACAATCATGAGCTTTGAAAATCAGCATTGTGCTCATCTAACACAGCTTTATCATTCTATCAAATCAATCAGCAAGCAACTGGCGACCAAGCCAAGCTATCAATTGTCACAATCATGAGCTTTGCTAATCAGCATGGGGCCCATGTGACACAGCTTGATCAGTTGCCAACATGATCACAATCAATCAATCAAATCATATCAATCATCTTATATAGGGATGGATACACTCAAACTAGACAGGGCAGTCTTATATGAGTAATCTATTACTGAAACCAGAAACATTCAAACAATCAAGCCAATCAAGCCAATCAAGCCTATCCAAAGAATCAAGCCAATCAAAAGAATCCAACTGCATCGAGGAACCATCCAAAAAATGTTGACTAGGTCAATTAGTCGGTCAAATGCCAGTCTATATTTTGCAGTTATTCTCTTACGCTACTCCAGGATCCACCATGTGAGGAGAGTAGCTATGATAGATCATGACTTATTTTCTTTGATTATTGTCTACTGAATGTTCACTTCGATTTCAGGGCCATGATGATTTAGGATAAATGTGGTAGGTGTTGTCACTTATCTGGCAGCCATGTAGTTCCATGATCTAAGCTTAACCCTGGGAAAGAATTGGACATTCCTTCTCTTTTATTTTGCTTGTTTGGTTTTATAGAATCAAGAGCTCGCAGTGCTATTCAGATGGACTCTGAGTGTTTTGGAATTCTATCTTGATTTCTATGGTTTTTCCCTTTTTATGTTGCAAACAAGAGCTCACGATGCTATCCAGATGGACTCTAGGGGCGTAGGAGTTCTATCTTATTTTCTTGGCTTTCCCTTTCAGAAATCAAGAGCTCACAGTGTTATCCAGATGGACTCTGGGTGCATAGGAGTTCTATCTTGATTTCTTTATTTTAGATTAATTCAGAGGACAAGAAGTATCTAGATGGTCAATATTTGGGTGCTTTTGGCTCTCTTTATTTTCAAATAGGGAACATAGTTGAACCCAGATGGTCAATATTTGGGTGTACTAGGTTCTCTTTCTATTCAATCTCTCTACTCCTTCCGCTATCAAGAGGTCATGGTAGTATCGAGGTGGTTTGTGATCTGGATCATTCGACGCTCTTCAAAATTTTGGAAAAAAAAGATGCAATGATGACAAATATTGGAAACAAGGGCAGCGACTTGGGACACTCATCCTTTCTATCAAATCGTATCTATCAAAAAAGTAAAAATTTCCTCTCTATCATTCCTTATCTATCAATCAAGCCCAGAGATCACATTCCAAACTAACTTCCTTCTAACTAACACATGCATTACTCAAAAATTTTGTGCATGGTAGATTGCATTCATTTATTGCATAAGGAAAATCCAAAACATGTGCATAGTAGATCATATAATCAATGCATCCATCATCAATAACATCATAAATAACATAGAAATGCATTCATCATCATCATTAGTGATTCATTTTTTCAACAAATTAATGCTCATCTGACGCATTTTCTATGCTTAATTTGTTGAGGGGGCATATAGTCCACTTGCTATCACTGGGGCAAGCTGGGGCAGGATCAAATCTAAAAATTCTTTAACACACTGCAACAAGTCACATCGCATCAAAGAGGGGCAAATGTAGACACCCAAAAATGGACAGGCTTGCGAATTTACATTAAAAACACTAATTTTCATCTATTAATTAATGGTTTTTTAATCATTATTTTATCATTTATTTTCCTCTAAATTCATTCCCCAAATCATCTAATCAAATTCCCAAAATTAATTAAATAATTAAATTTATTTAATTAATTAACCTTAATTGATTAATTACCATTAATTAATTAATTTAATTTAATTTTCTATAGTTTAAATTCAAATATTTAAACTTACTAATTAAATTCTTCCAATTAAATTAATTTAATTTCATTCAATAAAGCAATTCTAAATCAAAAAGAATTCAATTATCTCACATATTGAAAACTTTAATTAAATAAATGAATTAAATATTCATTTATCTTCAAAGAGATAACTCCAATCATATCACATGGGTTACTCCACCCATCTCTTCAGTCCACATGGGTAACTTCACCAACCTCTCGAGTCCACATGGGTAACTTCACCCACCTCTTCAGTTCAAAAAGGTAACTCACAATTAGCTCTTCAGTCAACCAAAACTTTGTCTCCTCTTTACAAATTGAAGAGGTGGAGTTTACTGATGGCTTCTCCAGTTCCCTTTGATCTCAACCGTTCATCTCCCTATCTCTGGGATTGATCTCAACCATTCATTTCATCCCCAATTCCTATATAATAAACCCTTCATAACCATTTGAAGGATCCAAGATTTCAAGCTCTCGTGTGCCATTACTATGTCAGTTTGGTTCTAGCATTCAAGCCATGTTGTGATCACACACTCATTTCAATTAGAAAATTCTCAACACTTATCAAGTCATAGACGCTGCCCACCCCAATACTGAGCATCAAGAATAGTGTTTCTAAAGGAGTAGGGAGAAACAATAGAAGCTTCAAGCGCTTTGGGGTTTGCATTCATTTGTTTTCCTTTCTTTTCTTGTACATTTTATTGGTTATGCTTTGAGTTATTCATTTTAGTAGTATTTTTGTATTGGATTTATATCATTTGTAAACCCTTTTCTACTAACCCTTGCCTTTGGAAAGCTTGAGAACCACGAATCATGAAAAGAGGCGTACAGAAAGGTTATCCTTTTCTGTTTGCTTTATATCACTTGTTTTAGTCACAAAATATGGACCACACTATGTCCCAAACACCTTATGGAGGGCCTTACACAAGCTCGAAGGTTAAAACTCAACCTAATGCATCTTATATCAATAGATTCCCTACTTGAGAAATAGAGTGAGAAGTTGATCCTTTTAGAAATACCAGTCCTACTCTATTCATTGATAATCCCCGTGGATCAGCTTTGTTCCAAAATGTCATAGAAGAGGAGCTTGAAGATATAGAGTAAGATGCCTATTCTGTGGAAGTGGTTGACGTTGTTGTAGAGAGGAACCCTAAATGTTTCTTATCCATGTTGATAAGGAAGGGAGTCAAACTCCTCACTAAATTCAATGTGTCAACCATATGGCTCTACTACAGTTAATCCCTACTAGCCTTGGGGTCAACACATCGTTCCCACAGGGATCCATCTCTGCAGGTCTGACTTTCATTCAATGCCCACCCATGGTTACACCTTTTCTCATCCACCAACAACCTCAACCCCAGCAACAACAAAAACCTCAACCCCAACAACAGAAATCCCAGCTTCAGCAGCAACAACAACCCCAATAACAAACACAGTAGAATCAACCTTGGGCCACTCATGTGCTCCTATAGAAAAATCATGTGTTGGGAAATCAATATCAAGTCCCAAGGATGAGGTCCTATGTTCCTACTCAAGGGATGTAGAGGTGCAGCCTCATACCTACTATAGCACAGCGGTACAATGTCACAAGTCATCCTCAGTCTCAAACAGACGTGCTGATCCAACAAGTGCAAAACCTTCAAACCCAAATGATGGATATAAAAAATCAAGGGAAAACTAAATCCTACACTGCAGAGGATTTATACTCGTACCCCTTTGATCACTCTCTTCACATGTCTCCATTCCCAAATCACTTCTTTGTACCAAAATTTGACAAATATAGGGGCAATACCAACCGTATTGAGCATATTCAAGAATTATTTTCTAGTTGCATTGAGGTCATACATGATGAGAAATAATTAATGCGACTAATCCCACAAAGCTTAGCCAGACCACCAATGGAATGGTTCTCACATTTACCTCATGGTATTCTGTCTTTGGGTGAATTGGCCAAAAATTTCATCGCTCACCTCCATCATAACATCGAGTGCAAGGTCAGCATCAAGGACCTTTGTGATATCAAACAAAAAGATAGAGTCTTTTGTAAAATTCCTACAAGGATGGAAGAATACTGCAAACAGAATCATGTATGATGTACCCGAGAAAGAGCTAATAGTCATGTTCGTTGACAATATGATTCCAGACATGTCATTTACAACAGAATTGCAGTTAGCTCCAAACTTTAAACAACTCGTCGAATGGGGAGTTTTTTGTGAGCAGAACTTGGTCAAATGAGGTGTCCTTGCAGATCCTACCCAAATGAATACAAACAAGACTGCAACAGACAAAGATAAGTGGTGGAATAAAAACAAAAATGTCACCAGTGATGGTGTCATTGATGTGAAAAAGGTCAACTACACCCAACCCAAAGTTTCACTGCAAGGTGCACCTATGGCTAACCAACAATCCATGGTGCCCACTCCACAAGCGTACACTCAAACTCAACCACCCTCTGTCCAAGTTGCCACTATGTCAAACAGTCAACCAGGCACAATGCCAACCATGGTTTCAGTTTCCAAAATGATATTTTACACCATTAGGAGAGTTGATAGAATCAGCCTTAAGGAAGCTAACACAATCCAACAATATCACTCTCCCTGAAATCAGAGAATATGAACATGGTACAATAAAACCAAAGTGGTACAATGATAATGACTTTTGCAAATTTCATCGAGTGAAGGGACACAAGATGCCTACCTGTTATCGATTGAAACACGCCATCCAAGATCTAATTGACATAGGGGTCATCGACGTAACCAATACCCAAAAAAAAGGAACCATTGATCATACAATATTTAATGACACATTTCGTGATCACAATAAATGGAAAACCTCCAGTTCTAGTGGACAGTCAAAATAGGTCAACTACACTTATGCCAATAGTGACAACATGTAATGACCCGAACCGGGTCTTTCCCAATATTTCTCAAATATAACTCATGCAGATTTAAACAAATACAGTCATGCAAATAAAACATTGATTCATAGCAAATACCCAGCAAAATGTTCCAATAAAACCCTCAAAAAATAATATTGCATTCTACAACAGCAATACAATAATAATGGGATTTCCACAATCCAAAATCTAAACTACAATATTCTGTAGTAATATCAAATGATAAGAAGAACTTGGAAATGCAATGGTGAACTCTGATGTGAATCTACACTAAAGATGAACTGGGGCTATGTCTAATCCACCTTTAAGCCAAAAGGGTTTTTGTCCTCACGGTTGTATTCAAAAGTTGAAAGCCTCCTAATATCTCCAAGAGATAAATATAATATCAAAAACTAAGCATATCACAATGAGACTCCAAGTCTTCTTTTAAAGCTGCAACTATGACTCTTTAATTTCCCCACTTTGTCTCTTCATATTCCACTTAAAGTCACTTTTTAAATAAATACAATTGTTGGGTTATAAAGTAACATAATAAAATAAAGTAGGAATCTTCTGGCATTAAAATGGAGGCCCAAACCAACTCGAATGAAGATGTGTGATAGCTTGCCAGAAAGATCTTGGTGAGGCGCTCCAAGTCCACTACTGAAATGCTAGGAAAACTAAGTTCTACTAACTTACTATAAATAGTAAGTACCCTAGAAACCCTGTAGAACTGATATAATTAGCCTGAAACTGAAAACACCAAGGCCAAACATCCCTCTAATCACCTTCCAAGCCTCTGTTAGCCCACCGAACCATGATGAAATGCTAACTATAAGGTATGAAATAATGTGCCCCAAAAAGGGGACATTACAAATCATCCCTTCCTAGAGATTTCTTGCCCTCAAGAAATCAGTATCTGCATGCTGTGATCTTAATACCTAGATCCCAAACCAACCTCAAGGAAGTTTCTCCACCAATCTGTCATGGGAAACTAAAACATATATTATACCCTAACCTGTGAAGCCATTCACACAACAACCAGTCTAATGTCAGGATCCCAAATCACTGCAGGATCAGTCATACTAAACTGCCCTATGTCACCATCACCTATGAGAAAGTCCTCAACCCAACTGAGACCCTCACTCCAACTGAGATCACCAACACCTCTATGGTCAGATGCAGGGGAAACCAAACCTCACACCAATCGATTCCCTGAATAAATACCAACCGCAAGTATGTCCCTCCTAGATCCCATAAGAAAAAGGGGCATCCATCTCCCCAGATGGATGAAATATCCTGATGCACTATGACCCTACTGAGTGAATCACCAAAAATTTCCAACTGCCATAACATTGCCCCTCTGATCTATCGCCTGAACTGGAAACTATACTGACGAGGCAAGATATGCAGGCTATCGGACAAGGCTTCCATCTGCAAGCGAGGAAGCGTACCAACCCAATCACTCACCCCATGCCTCTGCAATAATTGGAAAATAAATCTCTCCGTAGATGAGTTGAAAAGAAAATAGCATGCATCCCATACAAAGTGGCTAACATGTGATGCACTAACCAACTCTACTAGAATTCCTAAAGCAACATAAGGATTCCATAACTGTCTCTCAATACCATAAGCACTGGATGAGTCAGTATGGTAATGTAGATGAGTCATGGCTATGTGCAAAGAGGAATGATCCAAGGGATGCTCTCTAAAATGAGACATCTCACTATCAATGAGAGGTAGTACATGGAAAGGCATATCACCCATCATGCCACAAGACCTAACTGTCCATCCTAGACTGCTGGTGTAAAGACCACACTACACAACAACTAATATCATCCTGCTACTCCACCCTAGTGACCAAGACTCTCCTCTAATAACTAAACCTAGGTCCCAAATCTTGTAATCAACCTCATCCTCATCATGGAGATAGGAAATACCTTCCTCATCTAGCTCAAAGAAAGGATTATCAAATATCAAATCAGCATCGATCTCAAACAAGAAATCGTCGATCGCCTGAAAGTTATCTAACTCATAAGGAAACTCTGGATGATCCAAAGATATTTTGGGCCAGTTGTCCAAGTCATAGGTCTGTTGTATGCTATCGAGTTCCTAAATCACCTCCTGAAATAATTCAGACCTTTCCCTATCGTCTTGTTCCCTGTACTAACTAGTGGCAACAATATGATTTCTTGCTTCATAAAGAGAAAGATGTGTGTGCTCCAATTTTTCCTAAGCAATGTTAATCTCTCTATTGAGCTTATTAACCTCGTCATCTTTTTCTTTCAACTGCTCAGCATATTTTCCATCAACCTGTAATAGGTAATCACAGTCTGAAAGTAAACAAAGATATCCTGATTTCAAATCCTCAAAAGTTGTTTTTACCTTTTGTAAATCTGCAACATAAGATCCAATCCTTATACCACCTAGTCATGTCTCTTTCTAACCTTTCCTATAAAGATCCTCAATGATCTGGTGAGTGCTATCATGGTGAACAAGATCTGCAGTAATAGCATCATTATTGACCTTCAGTTGATGTTGCAAGGCATGCTTCTTATCGTTATCATTTTCAAATGCACTCACAGATTGTTCATCCAATTCATCATTATGCATATGTGATGCGTTGCTATAGAAATCACATGATTCCTCATATTCTGTACCCTGCATATTTGCTACCTCTTCTTTAGTCTCTCCTTCATGCCTTGATTCAATATTTGTTTTGCAATTCTTGACTTCAACGACAACCTCATAAGGCTTTTCTTCAATAACTGACTTAGTTTTTTGTTCACTTATAGGTTGATTAATGATAGCTGGAAACTCTTCATATAAATTTCTTCACCTACCTTGTGCAAGTAGATCTCGAGCCAAATCCTGACATCACTTCCTTTCCATTAAAGTCTTGTGTTGAAACTTTGGATGAAATTCCATGAAACTAGAGAAGGTTAAATCTCTCTAAACCTATGGAGGAAGTGTGTTATAGTCATCATACATGTCAAGAATTTCATTCCTTTTATCAGGTTGTAAAATCTGGACAATTTGTTGTTATACCCTAACAAGATCCTTCGAGACTTTTTCCAAACCATGCATCTTTCCTCTATGTAATGGTTCTAACTGGCTGTTTGTAAAAAGGATTGCAAAATTTCTAAACATAAGGTTGTGCTAACTCTTGTAAAATAAGCAATTTTAACTTCCATGAAATATCTAGTGAAATCCAAGGACAAACAACCTTTCACCTCCTAAACTCAAATCATTGTAAAATGCAGCCCCACTGAAATGTCCCAATTCTGAACCACTTTAACTCTCAGACATTTTGTTAAATAGTTTTCTTATTGGATAGTAATGAAATGCTTCAAAATTTGTAGAGATCAGATATGGTTTGGTATAAAGAGATTACATTTATAACCAATGATAGCTCAATTTCCTCAAATAACTAGCTGTAGTCAAGATCTTACTTTACTATCCAACGGCTCATAAGAATCTAAACTTTTCAACAGTAGTTACCACTCTTATTCACAAAAATCAAGCCATGGACAAAATCTTCACTTACAGGTATTTACTACCTTTTCAACAAACTAAGAGTTATGAGCAGTCACGTGCTTCAATAGAAATTCTGACATTCACTACTCTAGAGTGTCAGCAGTTGAATTTGATTCATAAATGGAATCTAGTACAATTTTTGGAAAAGCCGCCACTAGCTAGAGCTTTTTACCAGTCTCTTACCAATATTGAATTACTGAGGACAGTAATGCTCACATAATAAATAAATGCTCCTACTTGCAGGTCCAGCCTCACCTCAAACTAAACTCACTAGGCTTCTGTTAGGCAAAGATGGAGTCATGGAAAGAGAACTTGACATCTCCTCCAAATATCAACAATCCCAAAGAGACTGGGTAGAGATTACTGTATAAAAATAAACCTCTCTTGTTATAGTTTATCCTAATTTATCATGCCTTGTGCTTGCAAACTTCTGGCACTTTAATAAAACTAATCAAAACTTCACCTGAAGGGAATGAACGAACACAACTTGAAAGATTGCTTCATATACAAGCCAATAGATAGAAAGGAAAGAGCCATGATACCAAAAAATTGTTCTAATTCCACACCCGATGACTATATAGCTCCCTAAATGAAGAAATCTTTACCTCAAATTCTTCTGATAATAGTTGGCTACCCTATAAACACCTGAAACTCATCTCTTTGAACACATAATCCCTTCACGGTTCCTCTCCCAAGTTGTAGAAGCCACTATTTTTAATAAATAGTGATGCACATATATGCTACATGCGCTGGAAGGATAGACAGTCCACTTTGGTCTGTAGAAAGTAAGTAAGACTTCGTGAGTGGGGGATTTCTTCAAACCAATCATCAGCCCTACAACGTCCTTACTATCATATCCACTGGAAACTGTTGTCACATACTCAACCCGTGCCAACCACTACACACTCTGTGTCTCCCAGTTAGATCACACTACAACTCCCACACACATAGTAACTCTGCCTACGCCCGACTATTACCAGGAAGATGTCGCACACAACACCCTTCTCTTTCTGAGAAGACCCACCATGTGTCTCTATGTGCATTTCACTAACCGCATGTGTTATGAAGAGACGAATTTCATAGCTCTCAAAAAATAATAAATTTTCTTTTTCGGCCCAATACTATAGTCGTTGTTTAAAATCTTGAATATTTCTTTTAACATTCATATCTAGGAATAACACCCCGCAGCAACTCAGTAACTCCAATGGCCTTGTTAAATCTTATTATATCACACAATATAGATTCATGGATAATAAAATATTTATGTGCCCGACTTCAAAATAATTAACTTCAAAATAGTTTCCATAAATTAAATCGAACTCCACTCATAATCGTGCCAATAAAATATTTCCTCTGTCATTTATTCACAATTCATTATTATATCTATAACTTGAGTCGATTCATAATCCAATGAATAAACAATAATATTAAGGGGGGTGTTGATATAGTCCAACTTAATACTCTGGCTCAAATATATTCAGAATAAAAAAATGGGCCCGCAAACAATTAAATCACTCCATCTTTATTTGCATCACCACCTTGGCCAGATATTGAATTGGGTCCACGAAATTATGGAATATAATATTTAACATAACCTTATTATTCCTGATTAAAATAAGAGCACTGGAAATATTAATCTTTCCACATTAGCCACACTAATATTAAGACGCTATTATATTCGCCGCTTCAGAAAGGAAGACCCTCAATAAGGTCTGATGGCTCTTAATATTGGCAAGATCATATCAAGCCAGGCTTAAAAACTAGTCGCAAATACTGAGAAGAGCGGCCATTACTAAGAGTAATGATCTGAGGGTCATGATTCTGATAGGAATAGTAAATCTTCAGCAACAAAAGGATTTCATTTCTGGAATTTTGAACCCTCACAAATTCAGCACAACTACACTTCTTTACTCATAAATTTCAAAATCAAATATAGACATTAAATAACTTAGTCTGTAAATTTTTGTTACCCATCAAACCTCTTGGTCTGAAATTTTTTCTCTGATAACAAAACTCTAATAAACCTTTCTGAAAAACTGTTTCTATATCCATAGGCAGGCATGAAGACCACCTCTGATACCAGTGTAATGACCTGAACCGGGTCTTTCCCAATATTTCTCAAATATAACTCATGCAGATTTAAACAAATACAACCATGCAGATAAAACATTGATTCATAACAAATACCCAGCAAAATGTCCCAATAAAACCCTCAGCAAATATTATTGCAATCTACAACAACAAATATTATTGCATTCTACAACAGCAATACAATAATAATGGGATTTCCACAATCCAAAAGTTGAACTACAATATTCTGTAGTAATATCAAATGATAAGAAGAACCTGGGAATGCAATGGCGAACTCTGCTATGAATCCACACCGGAGACAAATTGGGGCTACATCCAATCCACCTTTAAGCAAAAAGGGTTTCCATCCTCATGGCTATATTCAAAAGTTGAAAACTTCCTAATATCTCCAAGAGATAAATATAATATCAAAAACTAAGCATATCACAATGAGACTCCAAGTCTTCTTTTAAAGTTGCAACTGTGACTCTTCAGTTTCCCCACTTTGTCTCTTCATATTCTACTTAAAGTCACTTTTTAAATAAACATAACCGTTGGGTTATAAAGTGACATAATAAAATAAAGTAGGAATCTTCTAGCATTAAAACGGAGGCCTAAACAAACTTAGATGAAGACGTGTGATAGCTTTTCAGAAATCTCTCGGCAAGGTGCTCCAATTCCACTAGTGAAATGCCAGGAAAACTTAGTTTTTCTAACTTACTATAAATAGAAAGTACCGTAGAAACCCTGTAGAACTGATCTGATTAGCTTAAAACTAAAAAAACCAAGGCCAAACATCCCTCTAATCACCTGCCAAGCCTCTGTTATCCCATCGAACCATGATGAAAGGATAACTATAAGGCACAAAATAATGTTCCCTGAAAAGGGGACATTACACAACACTATCAATTGCCTAAATCCTTGAGATAACCATGTGGCTACCATCACTATCAGAGACCAGGATAACAAATGTGTTATAACCATGTGTCATACAAAAGTTATCTTGCAAGGAGCACCTTCCTCATCTGCTACACCAGTCAACCCTCATACAACCTTAGATCCGTAGACAAGCCTAGTGGATAAGCTAAAGCGCACGCCTGCCCAAATCTCCATGTTTGACCTCTAGCGCATATCTTCACATCATAAACAAGCACTTGACCAAGCCCTTTAGAAATAATTTGTCCCAAGGGACATAACCCTAGAGAGCTTCCAAACGATGGGTAACCATATAGTATCCAAAACGCATGCAACATTCACAGACTGTGACGTGCCACTACATAAACCCTTGCATAATGATCCCTTGCACTTGCTTGTCGAAGTCTACAAAAGCGCAATCCGTAGATTCCTTATTGATGGTGGGGCTGGAGTAAAATTTTATACTTTAAATTTAATCAAGCAAGTAGGCTACTCAGAATCCAGTATTGATGTCATGAGAAGGATCAACATCATAGCCTATGATGAAGAGGAAAGATCTTCCAAAGGTATTATCATGCTACCTATTCAGATTGGCCCAATTGTCAAGAACACTCCCTTCCAGATCCTAGACCTAGAATTGGGATACAACATGTTACTAGGGAGACCATGGATACATGAGATGAAATTTGTACCCTCCACATATCATCAGTGCATCATGTTCCCACACCAGGGGGGAGAAATCAGTATTGAGGGAGATCCAAATCTATTCCAATACTCCAATGTTGTTCAAACCAGTACTGACAACCAGGTTCCATCAAACCATAAGGAAAGTATCTTGTCCGCATCAAATTCATTTCCCAAAGATATCATAAGAAGAGCGGTGAAAATATCCATTACTGACAACGGATGTGGTGAATATAGCTACGAGGAATCTTTCACTATCACAAACATGTCTCAGAGCCCAAGGACATATAGCATGCCACAACCACCTATTACAATAGAAACCCCAGAACCTGTTATGTTTAGGTGTCCACCCACAACCTTTTTCAGATGGGGAGACATTGTAGAAGAGAACCTATTTGATCTAGATATCAATACATGGTTGTATCAAGATCCACAAGAGACACTTCAACAACCCCTACTCGTATCAACATATGGAGCTAGCTATACAATGGTGCAAAGGTTTGAGTATGATGGTACAATTTTTCTGGGGGCAAGACAACAAGGTTTAATTGAACTATCTCTCCTGCCAACCCAAAGAAACAAGAGAGGGTTAGGCTATGGGAAACTAAGAACTAGTCCTACCACCTGAGACATACCCGTTGATCAAGAACAAATAGCAGAGTTACACCGGGGGGAAAACACAGAACACATCTTAATCAGCAACATACCTCAATAGTTGTTTCCAATCGAAGTGGGAACCTCTCAATCCTGATTAACCCTCAACCAAGCAATCCACGATAATGAGGGAAGTGAAACATGTGATGAGAATTATAGAAAAATTAACTCCCATAAGTATGAGTGGAGATCCATTCATGACTCTAAGCCATCAATCCCATATTATTCCCCTCGGTTAGCCAACACCATACACCTTGATGATTTGTTTGACCAATTAACCATAGATGACCAACCCTGTATCGATAAACATATCGATAGCAATTCATTTGGTGGTGCATCCACATCACAGTCCAGGTTTGTTGGAACTATCTCTATTGTCCCATTCAACCAAACATAGTCAACCCACCATGAGGACCTATGTCTTGTAAACCCAGAACTAATATAGTGGGATCAAGAAGGACCGCCTGATATGGATACCTTCAAAAATGATGAGGTTATCGCAGACTTCATGGGAGTTAGAGAGGGAATGCCATCAGGAGACCATAAAGCAATTTTCTCCATCAACCTCAACAGATCAACATACTTTGGGGAGGAAGCTCCTCTTTCTAGTCATAAAAAACAATTTAAAAAAGAAAAAAGAATCGTCAGTAAGTGAAAACCAAAAGGCACTTACTGACACAAAAAATGATAAAAAGACAAAACAAGACGTATCTTCAAGTGAAAACCTCACTGAGGTGCTAGAATATGGAAAGAAGGAAATCCTCCCCTTGACAGAGGAAAAATTGGCACTTTTAGCAGAGAAAATGGAAGATGTCAGCCTGGGTGATGAAAAGAACCCAAAGAACATCTACTTAGCAAAACCACTCACCCTACAAGAGATAGAAAAAATCATCAGTTTCTTCAAGGAAAGGAAGGTCAATTTTGCATGGTCCTACTCAGACATGCCAGGATTAGATCCAGAGCTTTTGCTACATCATCTCCCATTGCTACCCAATGCCAAACCTATCAAATAAAAGCTGAGAAAGATGCATCCCCATGTTGCATTACTATTCAAAGTGGAATTAAAAAAAATCCTAGATGCTAAGTTCATAAGACTGATCCCATACGCAGACTAGATATCTAATCTGGTACCAGTTACCAAGCATAGTGGTCAAATTTGCATTTGCACAGACTTTAGAGATCTTAACAAAGCTTGTCCCAAGGGAAACTTTGCTTTGCCTAACATCGACATGATAGTAGATCTCACCGCAGGACATCAGATGCTATCACTCATAGATGGCTTTTCAGTATATAATCAGATAAGGATTGCACTTGAGGACCAACACAAAATGTCTTTTACATGTGCATGGGGAACCTAATATTGGAATTTCATGCCATTTGTCTAAAAAATGTCAGAGCAACATATCAAAGGGCCATGACAGCCATCTTTCATGATCTCATCCACAAGACAATGGAGGACTATGTTGACGACATACTTGCCAAGCCAATGCTTAGAAAGGATCATCTACAAGTATTGGGACCCATCTTTGATAGGATACAGGAATACAAGTTCCATTTAAACCCAAATAAATGTGAATTCAGGTTCACCACTGGGAAGCTACTGGGATTCATAGTGTCACATAGAGGCATTGAGGTAGACCTAGAGAAAGTCAAAGTAATACTGGACATGCCACCACTGACCAACCTAAGGAAACTAAGGGGGTTACAAGGCAGGCCCCAATCTATTAGGTGCTTCATAGCCCAATTAGCAGACAAGTGCCATCCATTTGAATATCTACTACACAAGGACATAAAATTCATATGGACAGAACAATGCAAACAAGCATTCCAAATATTCAAGGACTATCTACTCAAGTCTCCCATATTTGTGCCACCAGTCTAAGGTAGGACATTTATTCTATGTATCTTGGCAACCGAAACAACATTAGGCTTACTCTTAGCACAACATGATGACCCAGGAAAGGAGAGAGCTATCCACTATCTTTGTAGAACATTGGTAGGCTATGATCTCAACTATACGCCAATTGAAAAATCATGCCTAGCACTTGTCTTTGCTTCCCAAAAGATGAGGAATTATATGTTAAGCTATCAAACAAAGTTTATAGCAAACATTGATCCCCTCAAGTATCTACTAAGAAAAGAAACACTCACCAGACGACTAGCAAAAGTGGGTGATGATCCTAAGCAAATTTGACATAGAATACATAGACAAAAAAGACATCAAAGGGCAAGTGATTTCGGATCAACTAGCAGAGGCACCTATTCGGGATCATCAGCCTATCATATTTGACTTTCTAGATGAGTCTATGCTTACACTCCAATCAGAAATAGAGGTATGGAAACTATACTTTGATGGGTCATGCACAAACCATGGTGCAAGAGAAAGGATAGTTCTCATCACTTCAAACAATGATGCAATTCCCAAATCTTTCAAACTTAACTTCCCATGCACAAACAACATATCTGAATAGGAAGCACTAGTCATTGGAGTAAAGACAATAATTCAATGGAGAATCAAGAACCTTAAGGTCTACAGATATTTTCAATTGGTCATTAGCCAAGTCAACAATGACTATATGACAAAAGATGAGAAGCTAATACCATACTGAGAACAGATGAACAGGTTGCACACTAAAATCCAATACATATTTTTCAAGAAAATACCAAGAGCTCAAAACAAAGCTACAGACATGATGGCTACCATAGCATCCTTGATCGATATGTCAGGCAACGAAACTAGATTCTAGTTTCTAGTAGAGTAGCTCGTGATACCATCACATCAAGCACCAATCATAGAATCAGTGTGTGTCCTTGTTGGTCCTAAAACCCCATGGTACCATGATGTGTATAATTACCTCCAAAGTAGTGCCTTACCTCCCAACTTGTCTAGGAACAAGAAAAATTCCCTCATCCACCAAGCCTCTAGGTACACCATTCTTGCAATTACTCTATATAGACAAAGTCTAGATGAAACGCTATTACGATATCTCACTTCCACAGAATCCCAGAGAGCTATGTACGAGGTACATGAGTAATTTGTGGAACCCACAGAGGTGGCAACAACTTAGCTTAAAAGATCATCCGCATGGGATACTACTGGCCCACAGTAGAGACAGATGCAAACAAGTATGTACAAAGGTGTAGGAAATGTCATATTCATGGAGACCTCAACCATGCACTAGCCCAAGAACTAAATCCTATCACTTCACCATTACCATTTTCTATGTAGGGATTTGACCTAGTGGGAAAGATTACACCATCTTCAGCTAATAGATATAAATACATCATAGCAACAATAGATTATTTCACTAAATGGGTGGAAGAAATTCCCCTCACCTACATAACTAGAAAGCAGATCTCAATGTTCATACTCAACAATATCATTTGTCGGTATGAAATTCCGCAAACCATCCTAACGGATCACGATACACCTTTCCAAAATAAAGATGTTGAAGATCTCTATGAATAATTCCAAATCAAATAAGGTTTCTCTTCATTATATTATCCTCAAGGGAATGGCTAGGCTGAAGCGACAAACAAAACCATTTTGAAAATATTGAAGAAAACAGTTAACAAATCAGAGCGAGACTGTATTTATAGCTTAGTCTTGCATTATGGGCATACAGAACTAGCGTGAGAACACTTACAGGAGCCACTCCTTTCTCTCTAGTATATGGATCAGAGGCATTCCTATCCCTTGAAGTGGAAATCCCATCCCTAAGGATATCATTGAAGAACCTGATTTCAGACAAAGATTACAGAGTACCAAGGCTCAGTGAACTGGAACTACTAGACGAAAGAAGACAAAATGCATTCAACCACATACAAGGCTATCAAAATTAGCTTAGAAGGAACTATCATAAGAAATTGAGGCCATGCACCTTTGCGGTAGGAGACCTCATCCTCATGGAAAATCAAAAGAACCAAGCAGAGTGAGTGAAACCAGGAAAGTTTGAGCCTAACTGGCTAGGACCATATGTCATTGTCAACTCTACCTAGAGTGGGGCATACCAACTAGCGACACCAGAAGGATATTATCTCCCTGGATAAATAAACAACATGCACCTCAAGAGGTTCTATGCTTGAGGTCTCAATGGTTAAGGAAACTATCAAAATATCTAGAAAATACAAAAAAAAATCAAAAAATACCAAAAAAAAATCAATCAAAAAAAGCAAAAAATTAAAGAGAAACAAAATCACTCTCTCAATGAAAACCTAGAAAGTAGGCACTATTGAGTAGGTACCTTGGTGAAAACCTGGCAAACAGGTGCCAAGTGTTCGAATCCAACTTCACCATCAAATGACAAAGAACAAAGATTGAGCACTTTGCATGCAAGACTGACTACCCAAGCTATATCCACAAGCACAATACCCTCTGAACACCAACACTTATCCATGGTTAGTACTGGTCCACCAAACTAGGGGGCAGTTCTAAATGACCTAAAAAAATCCCTAAAAATCAAAAAACTCATCAAAATCCTGAGAAAATCAATCTTCATAAAAAACAAATTAAAATAAAATTGCAAAATCCCAAGCAATAAAACCAACTCGGTTATCAAAAAATAAAAGGGTGATCAAGCCAAGTCAATCAATGTCACAACCATGAGCTTTGCGAATCAGCATTGGGCCCATATGACATAGCTTTATCAATCTATCAAATTTATCAACAAGCAAACTGGCGACCAAGCTAATCTATCAAATGTCAAAACCATGAGATTTGCAAATCAGCATCTGGCCCATCTAACACAGCTTGATCAGCCACCAAAAATGATCAAAATCCAATCAATCAATCAATCATCTTACACAGTGATGGATATGCTCAAAACTAGATAGATCAGTCTTATATGAGTCATCTATTACTAAAACCAGAAATAATCATGACAACCAAGCATATCAAGCCTATCAAGAGATTCAATCCAATCAAGAGAATCAAACTGAATCAAGGAATAATCAAAATATTGACTAGGTTAGTCGTCAGTCAGATGTCAGTCTATATTTCACAGTTATGTTCTTACGCTACTCCAGGATCCACTAGGCGAGGAGAGTAGATATGATAGATTGTGACTTATTTTCTTTGATTGTTGTTTGTGGAATGTTCACTTCAATTCTAGGGCCATGATGATTTAGGATAAATGTGGCAGGCATTGTCACTTATCTGGTAGCCACACAGTTCCACGATCTGAGCTTAACCCTATGAAAGAAACGGACATTCCATCTTTATTATCTTCTTATTTATAACCAATAGAATCATAGTGGTATCCAGATGGTCTAAGATCTGGGTGCATTGGATTTCTATCATGGTTTATTGTCTTTCTTTTCAAAATCAAGAGTTCATAGAGGTATCCAGATCGTCTGAGATCTGGGTGCATTGGAATTATATCTTGGTTTTTTTTCTTTCTTTTCAAAATCAAGAGTTCATAGCGGTATCCAGATGGTCTAAGATCTGGGTGCATTAGAATTCTATCTTGGTATAATTTATTTTTTTTGGATGGTCGGGGAGAAAATCAATATCTAGATGGTCAATATCTGGGTGCTTTTGGATCTCTTTCTTTTCAAATTAAAGAACAAAGCGGTATCCAAAGGGTCAATATTTGGTTGCTTTTGGATCTCTTTCTTTTCAAAACAAGGAACATAGCTATATCTAGATGGTCAATATTAGGGTGCACTAAGTTCTCTTTCTATTCAATCTCTCTACTCCTTTCGGTTATCAAGAGGTCATAGCGGTATCCAGATGGTCTAAGATCTGGATGCATTGGACACTCTTCAGAATTTTATAAAAAATATGCAATGATGACAAAAATTGGAAACATGGCAGCGACTTGGGTCACTCATCCATTTTATTAATTCATATCTATCAATCGTCAACCATCCATTCTATCAATTCATACCTATCAATCAGTCCCAATATCTAAGTACAATGAACAGTCGTAAGTCTAAACACAAAGAAGGTGATCAACCTATATATCAATAAATATTAGTGTGTCAAGATATAATCATCGATAAGCCTCAGAGTATATCAATGGAACATCACTACCAAAAATGGTACATGATAACAAAAATGGAAAGTCTACAATGTCAACAGGAGCTACCCCCACCCTCACCGCCCGGTGGACGAGGGGGTGACATGTCATAGGCAAGTCTCTGTGATGAACTAGAAGCACCAACACCACTACTCTGGGATCTCTAATTCCTACTAGATCTCTATGAAGCTATATAGCTGGGAACCCGCTAAGCTAAAGGAACAACACCCTCATAGTGGCACCGCCAGTAATCAATATCTCTCTAGGCCTCATGCCATGATCTCTAGAACCGGTCGAATACATCCCAATGCAAAGAATCTTGTAAACTATCAATAAAGGATTGAATCTCAGAATGATCTTGTCTCTCTCTATCCTCTGTCACATTCACCCTAGCCTTGACTGCTGCAAACCTACTCTCTAAATCAATGTCACGAGCATTAGAAGAAGCAAGTATACCCTAAAGATCAGAAACCTATTGAGTGAGTCTCTCCAGATTAGGAGGATCTATATCCACACCCCCCCCCATAGCAACATCCATGTCTCCCTCCTCCTCTCTACCTCCTATCCCCTCATCTCCCCTTCCCCTCACAATCCATGAATCACTACTCTCACTCTCCCTAGTATTACTGCTAGTACTATTGTTACCAGTAGAGGCACTAGAGCCAGAACCTTCAATATTTAACTCCTCGATCTCCACATCCCATAAATCAACATCAACTGCAGTTGTCTGATCCTCTTCTCTTGGATCCAACACAACAGTAGTGTGAGGATGCACTCTAAGAACCAACTGTGGTGCCTCCTCCTCCATAACATCCTCCTCCTCTAGGACAACACCCAGACCAAATCTACTACCACTACTTTGTCCGCCCCTAGTCCTCACCCTACCACTAGAACCACCAGGACCAGGAACAACTCCATCATCCCCATCACCACGGCCACCATCTCTACCTCATCTATTGGTTGTATTTCTATTTTTGTAGTCTTCCCAGTAAAATCTTGAAATTCCCAGTCATTTCTATGCTCAAGAGCTGAAAATCATGTCTGAAATTGTTTAAATACTTCTACAAATGATGATTTTAGCCACAAACCTAGTGAAATCTGCAAAAAATCCTAAGTCCTAGGCTTGCTCCTGTTCGAAAATGGCTAAAAGACCTAATATCTCAGTCTTAGTTCTATTTTGAAGTTACTTTATCGTAACTTAAATCCTTAATAAATCATGTGCTTTTAATTGTTGTCGCTTAGTCTCGTGAAGCCAAAAGAATATTCAATTTTGTTTAGAGACTTAGCAAAAAGCCTTTGTTGTGTTATCTCTTGATGAAAAGGATATACCTCAGATGATATGGAGACTTAGCACAAACCATCCATCTTAAGTCAAATCCAACGGTGGTCGGGATGTCTCGTGATATACTCCATAGTTAGAAAATCATTCAGTGACACTGAGTTCTTTTAGTCGCAAAGTATTCTGAATAAACCAGAGTTAGATGTCAGTTCCAGTATTAGTGTTGTCACTGGGTCACAAAAGAAATCAAGAGTTAAGTTAATAGTCATGAGACTTGGCGACAACCATTAGATGAAAGAAGATCTGACGGAAGTTGCAAGGTCAATGTAAAAGTTTGAAAAGTCTAAAGTGATCCGGCAATTAGGAGACAAAAGGATAATTGAGACACGTGTTTATCAGTCGCGTAGTCTCTGATAAAATTTTAAAATGAAGAGTACATCTAGCGACTTGGAGATAGTAGTCACATAGTCTCATGAAAAATTAGGGTTTGCTTTTAAAATCTGTAGACTCAACGGAGACCATCAGATGTAGATAAAGGAATATCAATGGTAGTCGAGTTATCTCCAGATCAAAGTAATAAGTGAAAATTTACTCAGTGATTAAGAGATAAAGGTATAGTCATGTTGTCTCCTATTAGGGTCTATTTGAGTCACCATGTTAAAGTGTCCTTGACCCTTTGATATAATTAATCATTTTCTAGTTTCCTCCATTTTCAAATCTTGTGTCAATGGATCTTTCAATGTCGATTTTGCTCCTTGAGTCAATCGCCGCAATGTTTCAAAATTGTCTTGTTGTAGTCGAATCCCTTCCACCAAGTATTGGAAGTCCTTCATCACTCATGAACCACTTTGAACCACTTTGAACCTCAAATCAAATTAGTTCAAAGAGGTTCAAAGGTTTCAAAATGGTTCAAGTTGGTTCTTATGGTTCAAATATAGCCAAGTTCAGTACAGAAATTCAGAGTTCAAGTTACAAGGCAAGGTTTATAAGTTTAAAGGAACAAGCTTGGGAGATATGAGGTATAGTTTTGAAGGCTTGACCCATCATTATAGAGACATAATCCCTTGGTTTGAATTTCTCAGTTCATGGTTATGATTTCAAATCTATAATTCAAGAATCCAAACAACAGGATTGACTAATTGAAACTTGTCAAATTCAAAAGGATTCTATAGATTTATTGCATGTTGCTATGAAACATTCCAAGATAATAAATACCCACTCTTATATTGTATATCATGGGTATCAAAATGAATCTCATCATTATCATTTGGATATTTATTTTATGTGACATCAAATCTTGGTGGGAGCCATAATGACCGTGCAGAAGAAAAGATCAAACAAATTATGTGATCACGAATTTGCAGGAAGCAAAAAATAGTCATATTACAGGGGGCATAAATTCCAACTCCACCATTGGATCTTTCTCAAATTGAAATATGTTTGAAGAAACCTAGTTATCTAAATCCTCTCCAAAGATTTTTTTCATATTCTTGGTGGATCAAAAGTTATGGATGTCTGAGTGAACTACTATCAAAATTGCCAATGACTGTCATGAAATGATGACAACTCTTCATCACCAGCAAATGCCACCTATCCAAATATCTTTTAAAACATTGAATTATATCTTTATAAGATTTGCATAAATATTTTATGAAGATATAAAATTAAAAAGGTGAGGGATGTTATCGGAAAGTAAGAAAAAGATTAAAAAGATTGAGTGGAAATAGTTTCAAAGAATCAGTTAATATAACTGACAAACATTATTAGGGAAAGAAGATAAATATGCCAGAAAAAGAAAGCTGAGGGTTCCAAATTTTCTTCGAGAGAGTCTTTGTGCTACAAGGGAGAGGAATTTTTTTCCAAATTCTGATTGTAAAAGGGAAAAGAACAATTTTTTTTATTTCTAGATTTAATTTTGAGTGTGGACAGGAATGACAGTCTTTGACTATCATTCTTTATCAAAAAATAGATGCAATATGTTTTAAATCTTTGAGTTTGAATATATTTATTTAGATTTTCATCAAAATTTGTGTCAATGCAATCATTTTTATAAGATCTTGTCCATGAAAATGCATTTGTGTGTTTAAATAAATCTGTGAGTTTCATGAATCACACATAATCTGAAAATAGAGTTTTGATCTTTCCCTTGGTCTTTGATTTGAATGTTGAACTGGGAATCTTTATTTTCTTGGTTCATGCGTACTTATTTGTAAATTGTCACATCTATCCCATATTTATAGATAGATGGTTTCTCACCTTCTATGCCTTCTGGTTAAAGGCATACTAGTAAATTCCTTGAATATCTTATGAGGGAGTTGTACCTTATTAAAATTCAGAGGGCGCTTGCACAATCTCATTGCAAAGCGACCCAACTGTTGGTGGCTTATTGTGTCTCTATTTTTGAGCAAATAAGGGTTATTCTGGAGGTTTTATTGGAAGAAAAATATGTTCACTAACATATTTTTGGCAACTCCACTAGGGATCCAGAAATGATAGACCAATGCTTTCTTTCCTCGGTGAAATGTTTTTTTATCTCTGCAAATAGAGATTGGTAACTCTGTGTTTTAAATCTGTTGAATCTTTGGTAGAGGAGTTCCAATGTATATTATGGATATGGTTGCCATTCAGCCATGGGGGGCTTGGATCAGACCATTTTCCTTGGTCTAGTATTCAGTCCTACCTAAAGGATCAAGGGAATACCTTCCCAAGTTTTCTGGAGACAAGGCTCAGGATCCAAATAACCACATCAAAGCAGTCATTATTGCATGTAGGATTCTTGGCATGCAAGAAGAAAACATATTTGTTAGACTCTTTGTCCAAAGCCTTGTGGGAAATGCTATAGAATGGTTTCAGAATCTACAAGATGGATGTATCACCATTTTCTATGATCTTATGGTAAAATTTCTTGAGATATTTTTGCATGTAATCAATGCATATCAATTGCTGACGAATCTTTTTCAAATTCGGATAAAAGAGGATGAATCTATAAGGGAGTTTGTTGATAGATTCAACACAAGTATTGGTAAAATTCCTCTATCTCACTAGCCTAATGAAAATAATCATTTATGCATCTTTACTGCTACAATGGAGGTTGAAGTCAAGTTTTGGTTAAAACGTCTCAGAGTGCAAAGTTTGGTAGATGCACAAAGGGAGGCGATCAAGTTGGATGATGACTTGATTATTAGTGGCCTAAAGTCTATAAAAACTCCACAAATGAAAGTCTTCCTTGGTGACCAGCTCTATTACCCCAAGACAAAACCTACGCATAAGAGATTGGTCCTCAAAGCAGCTAAATCAACATCGCCTACCTTTCTTTGTTAAAACTTTACAATTTTTAATGAGGCACATTTGCAAATTCCTCCTATAGTTGAAAGAAGTTCTCCAAATATTTCAGGAGCTTATCATTTACATGTTGTGAATGATGATGATAATTCTTCATAGTTAACTAATGTAACCTCTTTTCATGATGTGCCTCCTATTAAGCTAGGGGTCGATGGTGAAAAAGCAAATGAAGATTTATCAAGACTTGTTTCTTTTCCAAAATTGGAATCCTTTACATTTGAAATTTGTTGTGTTGTTCCAGCCACTGATGTTAATCCAAATAGTAAAATGGATAAGCATGAACCAGGAATGTTTGATGAGGAATAAGTAGAAGGAACTTCTCAATTCGATGAACAGGCAGAATATAAGACCTTTTCATTCGATTACACATCATGTCAAGAAGAATGGTGGAAGCCCAAAATATTGAGTAATCAAATAGATGTTCAAAGACAAGATAAGGTAAATCCATTCATCCCTAGGCTATCACAGGCTGAATTTGAATTTTTCAAAGTGGATTTTAAAAATGAATTGTTGGATCAATTCCCCGCGGTTGAGGCATTTTATTTTGAAGATGAATTTGATGATGTATTTATTGGTGATAAGTTTTAGCGAGTGTATTTTTAGACCCTGATGCAGAAATCAGTGCAAGACATTCTTCTAATCCTCCATCGGTCAAAATTTTAATCCATTTTTCTGAGATAAAGGAAAAAGGTGTTCATGGTAACACCCTTGTCCAAATTAATGAGGAAGTGTTACAACCGGACATCTATGATGAGGAGTGGCTCTGTGGGCTTGATATGACCTTAAAGAAGTTTCTACAATATAATGATATGAGGTATTTTTTGATGATGACTGCATAATTCTTGTTGGGAGTGATGCATCTTGCATATCAGCCACTCTTTCATTTTGGAAGTTATTTTTTACCGTTGGTTAATGGCTTCACATGAGCAGCAAGACACATCTTTGGAGGTATGGGCTGATAGCCCTATTTTTTTGTAAATAAAGTTTTATCATGCTTAGTTTATCCTTCTTTGCTTCAGTTTGCTGGTAGTTTATGTGTTTAGAGTAGCTGGTTCTACTTTTGGTTTTGTTTCGGTAGTTGCCTTGTTCCTCTCTGCCCTCTCTGCAAGCAATGTTCCTCTTTATTTCCATGTGCTTTGACTTTGCTGCCCAATGGTCCAATACATTGTTCCTTAACCAAAGATACTAGAAGTTCTCTGCATATTTGGAAACGTGCAGTCCCCCAGATAGAGCCAATGTTAGGGTCTATTTGAGTCTTCATGTTAAAGTTTCCTTGACCCTTTGATATATTTAATCATTCTCTGGTTCCCTCCATTTTCAAAGCTTGCGTTAATGGGTCTTTCAATGTCAATTTCTCTCCTTGAGTCAGTCATCGTAATGTTTCAAACTTGTCCATTTGTAGTCGGATCCCTTCCACAAAGTATTATAATTCCTTCATCACTCATGAACCACTTTGAACCGATTTGAACCTCGGTTCAAAGTATTTTGAAGAGGTTCAAAGGTTTAAAAATGGTTCAAGTTGTTTCTTATGGTTCAAATGCAGCCAAGTTCGGTACAGAAATTTAGAGTTCAAGTTACAAGGAAAGGTTTATAAGTTCAAAGGAACAAGCTTGGGAGATCTAAGGTACAGTTTTGAAGGCTTGACCCATCATTCTAGAGACATAATCCCTTGGTTTGAATTTCTCAATTCATGGTTATGATTTCAAATCTATAATTCATGAATCCAAACAATAGGATTGACTAATTGAAACTTGTCAAGTTCAAAAGGATTATGGAGATTTATTGCATGTTGCTATGAAACATTCCAAGATAATAAATACCCTCTCTTATATTGTATACCATGGGTATCAACATGAAGCTCATCATTATCATTTGGATCTTTATTGTATATGACATCAAATCTTGGTGGGAGCCATAATGATTGTGCAGAAGAAAAGATCAAACAAATTCTGTGATCATGAATTTGCAGGAAGCAGAAAAATAGTCATATTACGGGGGGCGTAACTTCCAACTCCATCGTTGGATCTTTCTCAAATTAAAATATGTTTGAAGAAACCTAGTTATCTAAATCCTCTCCAAATAATTTTTTTAGATTCTTGGTGGATCAAAAGTTATGGATGTCTGAGTGAACTACTATCAAAACTGCCAATGGCTGTCATGAAATGATGACAACTCTTCATCACCAGAAAATGCCACCTATCCAAATATATTTTAAAACATTGAATTATATCTTTATAATATTTTCATAAGTATTTTATGAAGATATAAAATTAAAAAGGTGAGGGATGTTATCAGAAAGTAAGAAAAAGATTAAAAAGATTGAGTGGAAACAGTTTCAAAGAATCAGTTAATATAACTGACAAACATTATCAAGGCAAGAAGATAAATATGCCAGAAAAAGAAAGATGGGGGTTCCAAATTTTCTTCGAGAGAGTCTTTGTGCTACAAGGGAGAGGAATTTTTTTCCAAATTCTGATTGTAAAAGGGGAAAGAATAGTTTGTTTTATTTCCATATTTAATTTTGAGTGTGGACAGGAATGACAGTCTTTGACTATCATTCTTTATCAGAAAATAGATGCAATATGTTTTAAATCTTTGAGTTTGAATATATTCATTTAGATTGTCATCAAAATTTGTGTCAATGCAATCATTTTTCATAAGATCTTGTCCATTAAAATTCATTTGTGTGTTCAAAGAAATCTGTGAGTTTCATGAATCACACATAATCTGAAGTGGAGTTTTGATCTTTCCCTTGGTCTTTGATTTGAATGTTGAACTGGGAATCTTTGTGTTCTTGGTTCATGCTTAATTATTTGTAAATTTTCATAGCTATCCCATATTTATAGATAGATAGTTTCTCACCTTTTTTTCCTTTTGGTTAAAGGCAAACTAGTAAATTCCTTGAATATCTTACGAGGGAGTTGTACCTTATTAAAATTCAGAGGGCGCTTGCGCAATCTTATTGCAAAGTGACCCAGCTATTGGTGGCTTATTGTGTCTCTATTTTTGGGCAAATAAGGGTTATTCTGAAGGTTTTATTGGAAGACAAATCTATTCACTAACATCTCCATATAAATTATGAGTTAAAAGGTTTACTCGGCGACAAGGAGATTACTCAGTCGCCAAGTCTCCAGAAGCAAACCAAGGTAAAAAGGGAGTTAGTAGATGGCTCAGTCACGGTGTCTCCTAAAGAATATGAGTTAAGATATTTCATCTGGGGACAAGGAGATAACCATTTATTAGGAAGTTGATCATGTGGGAGTCACCAAGTCTCAGTAAGAAACCACAGTTAAAGTAAACTTTCAGTGACAAGGAGATTACACAGTCGTGAGGTCACTAGGAGTAGAACCAGAGTTTGAGTAAAGACTTTTTCTTGGCGCCAGGATGTACAATTGCCAGCCAATGGAATTTTAGAGATTTATGACAAGTGTGTTAAAGGGTAGTTGAGTTGTATGAGAGATATCCAATTAGATCAAAATTGGATCCTATTTGAATATAATATGGGTTTTTATCAAAAAGCACTCATTCATATTTGATTTCCTATCACTTTCAGAGGATATGGCTAGAACAGGAATTGATTTTGCAGCATGAAGAATTGAAGACAGAAGTGATGGAATCAAAATTATGTGAATTATGCATTAATGATTCAAGGATAAATAAGGGTTACCATTAATCATTGCATCTTGCCAAGAGTTTATTTTTTTCAAAGCGGAATTTTTATAAGTTATCAGTGTGTGCGGAAAATAGAGTTTCTTGAATTTGCAAAGAGAGACAAGCTGATTTTCAGTCTAGAATTTGAGGAATTCAAGTGGTTATCAGTGCTCCAAAATAATTTGAGTGATTCACAGTTGAAAGTGTGTGATCTGGAGGTAGATTTGTTTCAATATCGGTAAGAAAAATTGGAACAGAACAGTGGAAAAGATGAATCAAGAAATGAGCGTAGCTTCTACCAGTGGAAGAAGTGGTGATGCAGATGATGACATGAAAGGGAAGAAGAATTATTCTAAAGAATTCATCTCTTTTTTGCTTGGATCAAGTTAGAATAGAAAGGTAAATGCCGACAATCTTGCAGATGATTTGCAATACATTAGGGATGTTAAAACTCTAGGATCTTCTATTTATTCCCTTTTCAATTAATTTTATAAGAATAGTGATGAAGTTGTGCCAATTTCAAAACCCATGGACCTGTGGACTAGCCAAATTGGGAGTCCCTAATATATTTATAGATGTTGATTTCATTTTAGAAATGGCCAGTAGGTATGATGCCCTAACCAAGACTAAAAAAGGGATGATGGGAAAGCCCTAGTAACCCTAGATAGGAACTCATTCATGAAGGCATTCAATGTATATCATACAATGGCTACATAGATAAATTTGAAGAGTTTAGAGAACAGGTATACTAGAGAGTTTGGTATTGCATCGAAGTTGATCCAGGAGTATCATGTCCCTAGAATAATGAAGAATTACATAGCACCTATCCCAGGAACCACTCCCTAATACTACAAAGACCTAATTTTTTACATGAAATACATTTCATATGCATTGTGCGGAGTTTTGGGAAAGGATGGAGGGCCTAAGAGAATAACCTAAGATATCCTTATGATGGTCCTAGATATGCAGAGCCCTCATACCAGTACCAAGTATGATTATATTCAGTATATAATTGATAAAATGCATCAGGGATTTATTGACATCCAAAACAAGGAGAAAGACCCCAAATTCATGCATTATTCCATATTGATGCATTTGATTTTGTACTACAACTTTCCTCTCATGAATTGCCAGTATTTGAGGCCTCAAAGGTTTCATCAGAATTAGGCCAACCCCATACATTTTTGGTTGAGAGTGTGGAACTACACCTCCAGAGAGCAAGAATTTTGTGCTTTTGAGAACTGGATAGTATATCCAATACTTAAGTGTCTAGGTTTAGATAAGACTAGGCTACCAACGAAGGTGCTACAGCTACTAAGGCCATGCCAATATGTTGATAAATGGCCAGGAGACCACAAATGGGGGGATTTCTATTATGAGAATAATTTCACTTTAATCAGGGTGTATGGTTGTACTCACCCACCCCATGTTCTACCATTTCATGTGCCACCCAGGATTGCAGCAATGGAGTTTATTAGATAGTTGATTTTGATAGACAGAGAGAACTTGGATCCTCATAAGAAGGGTACATTTGCCCCAAGGTAGTTCAAAATTTATAATTTTACAATTGGTAAAAGGGCAATACATCCAATGAATAATTAGATAAGACATTATAGAATGAATGTAGTCCTCTATAGATACATTAACACAGAAGGCTTTATACTGAGTGCCAAGAAGATTTTGACACCCACTATTCCTTATACAAAAGATCATGAGGAATGTATGGAGGAAGACCTTATTAGGAATATACTAGAGGATGAGGAGGTCAACCAAAGGGCTAACAAGTTTACTGAATTGATGGACTTGGAGAGGAAAGTGAAGAGAAAAGGCATCTCTTTTGGGGGTTTCTTCCCAGATTTTCCATATTTGAAAAGACTTGATGCCATGGTTGAGTACTATAGTTTGTTGTGCATTCAACTTTAAGATGCACATGTAGTAACGGAAAAGGGCCATAAAGGGAACTCAACATCATAGTATGATGAAGGTAGTGATGAGGAATATTCAATTCCTAGCTCCCCTCCAATAAATCATCCATTTGTTGAAGAACATGCAACTGAGGGAGAGAATATAATTGACCTAACAGAGGTCCCAAAGACTGAGGTCACTAATGAGCCCCCACTGAAGAAACAAAGAATAGAAACAGGGGAGCCATCACAGAAAAAAGAGAAGAAAAAAGATAGAATTGGTGCTCTTATCACTGGTGATAGAGCCTATGATCATCAGCTAAGGAAGAAGATAAGAGAAGGAAAGAAGCTACAGAAAGATAATGAAGAGGAGATAGAATTACCTCTTATGACATGCACTGATGAGAGATTGTTGCATCAGGAGCAATTCTTAAACGATGATAATTTTATTAAGACAAAAAATTTCAAAGAGTTTCTCATGTGGAGCAAACTAAAGCAAGTAGGTGCATAGTTGCAGTTAGCAGGTGGAGATCCAGTGACTAGTGAGGCTTTACAAGTATTGCAAGATAATGATCCTGACTCAGAGAAAATCACACCAGAAGAAGCTAGGCAACTGGTAAAATCTAGTGGGATGTTATTGATAGAAGGATGGGATTTAGCCTCTACCTTCATAATAGACCAAATAAGAAAGAAACCTGATGTTAAGTTGTCATCAGAAATATAGGTTGGAGAAATGATAAGAGGATTTGCATACAATCCAAAATCCCAGGTTCTGGTAATGTGGAGCTTAGCTCCAAAGGATCAGAAGCAATCCCTGTTAAACATACAAGAGAAGATGGAAGGGGACAAGATCATCTGGTCTGTCAAGAACAAAGGAGACTTGGAAATTTCCCAAGTTCTCACTCATTTTGCACAGTTGAATGAGGCCAAGGCTGCCCAAATGTCTGAGAGATTCAAGAAACTATCTAGTGAAACCAATGACATAAACAAGGATAGGGAATTGGGTCTAATAAATATTACGTCACAAGAGAAGTTGATTGTACAATTAACACAAAAACTGCTAGATATGCCTGAGGTTGCCCCTATAGAGCACAAAGAGGGAAAATATGCAGAGATTCAGATAGAGGAAACAGAGCATGTTGCAGAAGAAATAGAGAAATCAATCTTAGAACATAATAAGGTTGTTTTGGAAGCTTTAATACAGATTTTTCAACATAGGATTAGTATCCTTGAGGACAAAGTTGACCTAGTGTATAATGCATATATAAAACTACCTGGTTTACAAATAGAGGCAAACAATTACGTGTTAACTTTGAATCCATATTTTGTAACATGGTTAGTCAGGACTCAACTTTTTGAAAGATTGGCATCTCTGCAGCCTCATAGGACAAACCTCCTAGAGATTGTGTGCCAAGTGGGAGAGGAGATAGATTAGATCACTGCTACCTTGTCCTTCTTCAAAGGTAAGGTTAATCAGATAGAGGCCAGAATGAATATGTTTGGCCTAGGATATAATAGGTTCATTCCTTCAATAAAAGGAGAAGGTGATCAACTTAAAACCATGGAAGTGTGGAAAGGTGATTTTAACTCCTTATTTCCTAGTAAGGAGGCATTTATCTCAGATGATGGCACCTTACACATGAAAAGATTCAAAAAAAAATTGGATGAAGCTTTCAAAGCTGAAACAGACTTTAACAAGTTTATAAAAGATGTTAAGGTGATAACATATGCCTAATGGGGGCGGCAGAAGACACAAATTTAGAGCACTCAAATTTTAGTTGGCCTACAGAGGCGGAGGTAACAGCATGGGACACTCTCACTAAGCCCAAAAAGAAGAAGGTTGCAACAATTGATCTAGATGTACTGGATGAAGAGTAGAGAGGACACCTGACACCTGATCTCTGAGCACAGGGAGGATAACTATCTCAAATACTAGTGTAAGTTAGTCTAAAATGGGAGTCACTAGGTCTCGTTGTAACTACATGAAGTTATTCATAATATCAATAGACAAAGGTGCCATTTGTTGAAGATTGAAGATCAAACTCAGTTGTCAACTGATTTTGTCTTTCCACCGGCAAAAGGATTAACTAAAAGTTTTTTCTTTTAATGTCCTTAGGGTTAGCTTAGCCATCTGAAGCTTGTTGCATCCTTGAATTATAAGGATTCCAAGATGGCTAATGCTGGGTATATATAGCAATTTGTAATGTATTGTTAAGGGTGCTGAATTTACAATTGCAAGGCAGACTTAATATTTTGTCTAGTTCTTCAAGCTTTGATTTGATCTAGATGTACTGAATTAGAAAGATATTAATAAAATAAAGTGGAATCTCCAATTTCAATTATATGGTGTCTTTTTGTACTTATTTCATGCTCTTGTATGTTTAGTTTGTAAAGCATTTTAGACATACTAGGTATAAGGTAACTGTGTGATTGCTTACAAGTTTCTTTCAATGAGGGAGTCAATTTTGTGAGTAATTCCAGAGGGTTCGGTGTTAGTACAAAAATTTGATACATGGATGTGAGGATGAGAGGACATTTTGTAAGGCATTCTGTCTGGGGTCTTAATGGTGTTCTTATTAGTTGTTTTTCTGTTGATTTGCATTTCATTTGACTCTTTGCCCAAGATTAGGCACTGGTCTAAGTTCTGATAAGTGGTTCTCATCATCAGTTTTAAATCAAATTAATATTTTCTTTATTGTGTATTGAAATCATACATGTCTAATTGATTGTATTGAGAAGTACAGTCCATTGTGTTGATTCCTTAAAGAGAGAATCAATAGGTTATCCTTCCTAGGTCTGAGACTAAAAAAGAAGAGGGATGAATGTCCTTGTTACACTGACAGTAGCTCTTGTTAGGTTCATGATGTGACTTGTTAAGCTCTGCATTAGGTTAGTAATAATCATCTACAAGGTGTGTATTCAACTATTATAGTTTAAAGTGAGAGTGAATCAGTTATCCACCATTGAGTTACTAAGAAGTAGTAATCTAGAAGTAGGTACACCTGCCTGGGTCTGTGGAACCTGAAGTGAAGAAGGATTATATCCTTGTTAATTAGCCTTTTCCCTGTGTGAATCTAAAGCTGGGAATCTAAGATTAAAGCTTGAATAGCTATAAATTGATTCAACAAGAAAAAGAGCTAACACCGTCCACCATCTCTACCCCATCCACCGTCACCTCTGCCTCTCCCCCAACCTCCATCATGGCCTCCATCCCTCCCACCATCCCTCCCACCATCTCTCCCACAACCCTGCCTCTTACGTGGCCTCCTCAAAAGTCTACCAATAATAGGGTGAGACACATCAGTCAGTGGCTCTGGATGAGATGCCTACCACCATTCATCATATTGTGGATACATGCCTAAGAAGAAACCAATTTTAGACATCAGTAACATGTAGATGATAAGCATAAAAGATGAATCAAGAGCAGCTACAACTAAAAAGGCAAAAAAGATAACTACACTAAGATAAATATTAAAAGAGAAGTACATCAGGTAGGGGCAAATCAAACACATACTGGCATCAACAGTGGCTGACCGCCAAGTCCATGCAATAGGTAGAAGACCCTGGAACTCAGTAACAGCCACATCAAGAGGAACAACTACACCCCATAGAGTAGTATCTCTCACTCTATGAGCAAATTAGGCATACAAATCAATGACATCCTGCCTCTCTCCAAACTGCCGCAACACCCTGTTGGTGTTGTGGAAATCTATCATGTAAACATGCTGACTAACATGGCCGATCAGGAATCTCCTCTATCGACAAAAAGGAAGATGAGCATCCTTTCCATCCCAAATAGGACATTCCCTGCAAGGCCTCCAGATAAAGTACAACATCATATCAAGCTGCTAGCACCAGAACATCAAGTGTCCCATATGAGACTGAACGATAGCACTGTCATACATAAATACATAGGGTCTCCCCACAGGAAGATCCCAAGCACCTACAGGCCTGCACACTACAATATGCTCCCAAGCCCATTTTTGAAGCAGAGCAGCACCGCAACGTAGGGACTTACCTCTAATGCAAGAAGCATAGAACATATGGAAGTACATGTGGGCCAATATGCAAGGACCCCAGGCATATACAGTATGATCTTGAACCATACCCTGAAGAAAAACACCAAACCTGACAAAGAATCTATGCTGGCGATGATCTAGACACAATATCCCACAAATCAAATTGCCTAACAAAGTGGACAGCCTATTTAACCCCATCCTAAACCTAGACCATGGGATATCATAGGGATCAGACATCCCAATTTGATCCTAGGGAAGACCAGAAAGCTCAGACAAGGTAGTCACACTAGAGTCCTAGTCATACTCAAAAAAGGGCACCCTAGATAGGAATCTACAGGATGCGATAAACATCCTCCAGAGTGACTGTGCACTCGCTAGTTGGTAAACTAAAAGTACAAGTCTCAAAGTGCCATCTCTTTAATAAGGAAGAGATTAGACCCCTATTGGTCATGATCTCAGGCATATAATACACCCAGTAGAGGCCTAACTACCTTAAAATATCTCTCTCTATCTCAATAAGCTAAAAGCGCAAAACCAAACCTGAAGGTCTCGACTCCCAGCAATGTAGGGTAGTCCAAGAAAATTGAAAAATAACAAAAAGAAAAGTATCAGTAATAGGTCAGGGGCAGAGTATCATCAAGTCATTAATGCATACTAAAGAAGTACAAATAGGTCAATTGTGGCATTCCACAAATAATTGCAGTACTTTTAAGGACTTTGCGGCAATCAAACTTCAATTGCGGCAATCAACCAACAAATGCAGTAATAAACAAGCTACTTGTGGCACACTTATCAATTGCGGAATGCAATCGGCAATTGTGACATCAAAACCACACCCTATTGCGGCAACATTCAGAATTTTCAAAAAAGCACAAATTTTAAAAGCAATAAATGAACACATTAATGACAAGGAGGACAAGGTCACTCACCCGATGTCCTATGTCAACTAGAAGATGAAAAGTGCAGACTCGATCCGACACATGCACGACCCCAGGAATGCCTGCCATAGCTCAAAGAACAAAGAAAAAAGTAGAGAAAACAAGAGACAAACTTACCAAAGATCCAAAGCTCGAAAGGTGCAAAGTGAAAAAAGAATGGCTCTAGCTATTTATAAGGGTTTTGAAAAAAAACTAATTCCTCCAGGACCTCAAATTTATCTTCCCGAACCCTGAAAACTTCAACACTCAATATCAGGGGCATAATGAAGCTTTTTCAAGATCAGTCAGATACCCAGGTTATCAATTTGCAGTTTCAACAAATTAACATTCATGTCATGACTTTTTTCTCAAATTTGTTGAGGGCCCAGCATAAATACACTTGCTATCACCAGGGCAAGCTGGGGCAGGATCAAAATAGAGAATCTTTGACACACTATGACAAGCCACATTGCATCAAAGAGGGGCAAATGTAGACACCCTAAAATGGATAGACTTGCGACTTAACATTAAAAACACTAATTTTCATTTATTAATTAATGGTTTTTTAATCATTAATTAATCATTTATTTTCTTCTAAATTCATTTCATCTATTAATTAATGATTTTTTAATCATTAATTAATCATCTATTTTCTTCTAAATTCATTCCCCAAATCATCTAATCAAATTCTCAAAATTAATTAAATAATTAATTTTATTTAATTAATTAACCTTAATTGATTCATTTTCATTAATTAATTAATTTAATTTAATTTCCTAAAGTTTAAATTAAAATGTTTAAACTTACTAATTCAATTCTTCCAATTAAATTAATTTAATTTCATTCAATAAAGCAATTCTAAATCAAAAAGAATTCAATTATCTCACATGTTGAAAACTTTAATTTAAAAAATGAATTAAATATTTATTTATCTTCAAAGAGATAATCCTTAATCAGATCACATGGGTTACTCCACCCATCTCTCCAGTTCACATGGGTAACTCCACCCACCTCTTCAGTTATAAAAGGTAACTCAAAATCAGCTCTTTAGTTAACCAAACTCTATCTGTTCTCTCCCAGTTGAAGAGGTGGAGTTTACTGATGGCTTCTCAAGTTCCCTTTGATCTCAACCGTTCATCTTCCTATCTCTGGGATTGATCTCAACTGTTCATATCATTCTCAATTCCTATATAACAAACCCTTCATAACCATTCGAAGGATCCAAGATTTCAAGCTCACATGCACTATTACTCTATCAGATTAGTTCTAGCATTCAAGCCATCTTGCGATCACACATTTCAAATAGCATATTCTCGAAACTCCCAAGTCATAGATGCTGCCCACACCAATACTAAGCATCAAAAACAATGTTTCGGGAGGAGTAGAGAGAGACAATAGAAGCTTCAAGCAATTGGGTTTGCATTCATTTGTGTTCCCCTTATTTGCTTGTAAATTTTATTGATTTGTAGTTTCATTTTTAGTATTTATTTCTATTTGATTTCACCCATTGCAAATTGGTGCTACTAACCCTCTTTGTTGAGTGTTACAGAATTTTATCCATGCATACGATACACATCTTCAAAATTGGTCCTACAACATTTGTCCTATGAAAAGAAAACTATATCAATCTTGGTCCTACAACATTGTCCTATCAGCGTCTCATTAGAGTAGAAAACATAATCATCAACACATGTCCTAAACATTCCACTTGGCTCATATCCTCATGTACTATAACTAATTGAATGTTTGAAGATGATAAGTTGATGATCACTGAGTTGCAGAAAGTAAATGAAAGACATTAAATCAGTTAATGTATTGTATTGTCATTGATGTCAACTTAATATGTTATGATTTATCATACACATATTGTCACAACACTTGAAGATCTAAAGAGATAAAGTTTTTGTCTTTGATAAAGGTATACACCGAGTGACAGGGTTACCCAAGAATAGTGAACCCCAAGAAGTTCACAGTGTTTCCCAATGGACAGTCAACACCGATAGACAGTGTTACCTGAGAGACACAATGGTACCTGAGAATAGTGTTACCCAAGATCAGTAGTACCCGAGCAAGTGTTACTGAGAAAACTAAGAGTTGATGACCGAAATCAACTGGAGTTAGAAAATGACAAAACTAATTAGCTGGTAGAGCTATATTTAGAGTTAACTAATTGATTGCTTTATTTTCATCAACTAGTTGAACTAAGGATAAGAAGAAGATTTAAAGCTAGTTTTATTCATAGTTGTCAAGGAGCAATCTACGAAATAAAACTAAAGAAAATATTTAAAGATTAAATCAATGCATGGGGGGATTTGCGGATCAAGAAGAAATATACATCAAGAACAAGAAAGACAAGGAGATTGAGAGGTGAAATCATGTCTATATAAAGAGACAATAAATTTATTATGCAAGAGAGGGATGTTGAATATAATTCTGATGAAGATAGAAGTCTTCATGTAGATCTGATCATACAGGCTGAAGAACATAGCCAAGGAATTCTGCAGACACCGAGCAATAGAAGCAAGAGCATTCATTGAGAAGAAAGAAGAAAGAAGGGGAGCAAAGGAATTGAAGAGAACATTGATTAGAGAGGTATTATAGACTAACAATAGATCTTAAAATCTACAAGTTAAAGTTGTATTATTGAATAGATCATTTACTATTTCAGTTTAACCATTGATTAGGAAAATCTCTTAACCGAGTGGGATCTAACCATCCTTATTGTATTGAGATACTCAAGAGTATCAAAAGGTTTTCTTGTTGATAGCATAGTGAATGCGAGTTCAAGAGACAAAGTGTTAGTTTTGAATCCTCTAATAAGGTCACACTTAACAGTGTATTTATAACCTTAAATAGGGTTGGCTCTTCACCGAGCTCACTTCAGAAGAGTGAAAATTTTGGGTTATCGGTTCCAAGTGGTTTTTCCCTTAGTAGGGTTTCCACTTTAAAAATTCATGTGTCAAATATGTATGTGGTTCATTGCTTTGATGTTTTTCTTTACACATTACTAAAACAAGATTGGTCGGTAAGCACTAAGTTTAATTGTTGCTACTCGGTAAAGGCTAGAAAAAAATAAATAGTATATTCACTGAGTAGTTTATATTTGATAGAATTACATAAGGCATACATCTTTAAGGACTAAAAGATAACTACAGGATATTATAAGTTTTGGTTGGTATTATTGGAATTATTTTTTAGGCCACTGATTCCCCCCCCCCCCCCCCCCTCTCAGTTATTCTAACTATTGGTATCAGAGCTTTGGTGCTTGGAAGAGAGTTTAAAGACTCAAGCTAAAGATCACAAGATGAGTAAAAGTGATGTGCCTAAGTTGAACAAAGACAACTTTGCATCATGGAAAAGAAGGATAAGAATCCATCTATCAGGTATTGGAAATGTTGTCACACAATACTTGGATGCTGAATATGTTGCACCTACTAGACCTATGACTGTTGATCAATTGGGAGATAAACATGAACATAATTCTATGATGATAGAACTTTCTTCTTCACTATCTGATGTTGAATTTGAAGATGTCAAATCATGCACAACTGCAAATAAAATTTGGGATAAAGTCAAGCTAGTACATGGAGGAGACACCAATGTGCTGAGAGCTAAGCCTCAAAGCCTAAGAGGAAAGTTTGATGACCTAAGAATGAAAGAAGGAGAAAACATCACTCAGTAGAGTAGCAGAATCAAAGAGGTTGTTAATGCTATTTGAGGAGTAGGAGGTCTACTTGAGGAAGAAATAGTGGTAAGTAAAATTCTGAGAACCTCACTGTCTATTTATGCAATTAGAGTATCTGCAATTCAAGAAATGAGAGAAGTAGAAAATAAAAATTTTACTCTTGATAGTTTGATTGGTAGACTTATTTCATTTGAGATGAATAACTATGACAACAGTGTCTTACCAACTATTGAGTCTGCATTCAAATCTTTTCTTAAAATAAGAAAATCTAGTCATAAACACACTATGAGAAATGATAGTGAAAGTGAAAGTGGTGAACAAGAACTTGGTGAAATTGAAGCACTAATGAATAGAAGATTGAAAAGAGGTAAAGGAAGATACAAAGGTAAATTACCATTGGTATGTTTTAATTGCGAAGTAATTGGACATTTGTTGCTAAATTCCCTAACAAGAGAAAGAATGAAAGAAATAATGACAGATCTTATGAAAAGAAGTTTGATAGAAGTGATGACCAAGACTACAAAAGCAACCAACACTCTGACAGAAGAGATAACTGAGACTACAAGGACAAAGGCAAGAAGGTTTGTTACCTAGTTGAGAACAAGGCTGAAAATACTAACACCGAGTCTGATGAAGATATTGAGGTAGTATTTGTTGCTATGAAGGATGATTCAGACGAAGAAGAAATGTATGTTGAAACTGCACTCATATCTAAAGTTATCAAAAATGATGTCTGGATTATTGATAGTGGTTGTACTCACCACAAGACTGGAGATAAGGAAATGTTTGAAATGTTTGAATATTATAATGGTGGATCAATTAGGATGGGTAATGACTCACCTTGTCTAGTTCAAGGAAAAGGAACCATCATTTTGAATGATCTGATTAGATGTGAAAATGCATATTGGGTGAAATGACTTAACTATAATTTATTGAGTGTTTCACAGCTAAATAACATAGGACATCGAGTTGCATTTGAGAACAAAAAGAAAAAGATATATAATGGAACAAGAAGGTTGATCGGTACTGGTGAAAAAACAAAAGGTAACCTATTCTATCTTGATGATATTAATACCATTTCTTTATTGGCTAGAAATGAAGACATTTGGCTATGGCATAAAAGGTTATGTCATGTGAATTTTGACAATATGGTTAGGATAAGAAAGAAAAGGAAAGTAAGAGGCTACCAAACATGTCAAAGCCCAACCATGTCATGTGTAAGAGTTGTCAAAAAGGAAAAATGACAAAGTCTAGTTTCAAGAGAAAAACCTACACATCTAATGTTATTCTAGAGTTAGTCCATATTGATTTATGTGGACCTATGAGAACAAATATTTATTATGGTGATAGATACTTCATTATATTTATTGATGATTATCCTAGGATGATGATTGTCATGTTCTTAAAAGAGAAATCTGAAGCATTTAATATGTTCAAATGGTATAAAGCTAAATTTGAAAAACAAATTGGAAATGAACTAAAATGTTAAAGGTGAGATAGACGAGGAGAATTTATTTCTGATGAATTCACTAACTTTTGTAATGAGCATGGAATTACAAGATAGGTTTCTGCATCAAGAACTCCACAACAAAATGGGATTGTTGAAAGGAGGAATAGATCAATTGTTGATTGTTCCAGAACACTAATGATTGAAAAAGGCATCACACAAACCTGCTAGAGAGAAATTTTAAGTACTTCTATCTATACACTAAACCAAGTTCAATTGAAGAAAGACACCAATAAGATGCCTTATGAGCTATGGTATGGATACACACCAAATGTGAGTTACTTTAGAATTTTTGGAAGTCAATGTTATATATTGAAAGATGATATAAATGGGAAACTTGACTCTAAAAGTGATGAAGGAATATTTCTAGGATATTCTACCAAAATAAAAGCTTATAAATGTATGAACAAATCTTCTAACAAAATCATTAAAAGTGAAAATGATGAGTAAAGCAGAAAGGAATTGGAAGATTAAAACAAATTTTTCTACATTGATGAACCTGACACTCTTCCTAAGCAACAGCGTAACACTACCAAGTGACAAAACAATGCAACCGAGCAACAGGCTGCACACACCGAGAATCAGGAAAATGCTCACAATGCTGAACTGAGTGATGATGAAGATCAAAATGAAGGTCAAGATGATGATCAAAATGATGAATAGATATATGAACTTGTACTTGCTAAGTATGTCAGAAGAAACCATCCATAGGACCAAATCATTGAGACAAAAGAGCTGGAATGAGAACAAGAAGTAAGTCACTTAACACTAGATGTTTGATTTGTGATTTTGAGCCTAAATATGTTAATACTACACTTGAGAATCAAGAATGGGTTAGTGCAATGAATGAAGAGATTGAACAGATTGAAAAGAACAAAACACAGACATTAGTACCTAGACCAAGTGACAAAAATTTCATTGGTACCAAATGGATATTGAGAAACAAACTAAATGAGAATGGAGAAGTCACAAGGAATAAAGAAAGACTGGTATGCAAAGGGTATGCATAATAAGAATGTATTTACTATGTAGATACCTTTGCACCCCTTTCTAGACTATAAGGAGTAAGAATTATAATTGCTTATGCTTCTTTCAAAGGATTCAAAGTATACCAAATGGATGTAAAATCTGCATTTTTGAATGGAATACTAGAAGAGGAGGTATACATTAAACAACCTAAAGGGTTTGTCGACCCTAACAAGAGGAATATGGTTTTTAGACTACACAAAGCCTTATATGGATCAAAACAAGCACCGAGAGCATGGTATGAAAGACTTCACTCTTATCTTATTAGGATTGGATTTGTAAGAACAAGTGATAACAGTAATCTGTATTTGAAAGGAGATACTGATGATAAAATTATGATTGTTGAGATATTTGTTGATGATATCATATTTGTAGGTAATGATATGTTATGCAAGTCATTTTTTGAAGAAACAAGCAAAGAATTCAAAATGTCAATGTTTGGAGAGATCAAATTTTTTCTTGGTCTACAAATTCTACAACAGGATGAAGGCATCTACATCACACAATCCAAATACATCAAAGAATTTCTAAAGATATTCAAAATGGAGGATTCCAAACCAGTTGGAACACCTATGGAAACCAGATGCAAATTGACAAAGGAAGGAAAGACAACCAAGGTAAATTAGACCTTATACAGATCTATGATTGGAAAACTAATGTAGCTAGACTAGATATAGCACATGCAATTGGTATAGTCTCAAGATTCTCTGCTAATCCCAAGGAATCACACATGACTATTGTTAAAAGAATTCTGAGATATTTGAATAATACCGAAGACTACGATTTGTGGTATAATAAAGAAGGCAAATTTGAGCTACAATTTTATACCAGTGTTGATTGGGCTAGAAACATAGATGATAGAAAGAGCACAACAGGAGGAGCATTCTTTATGGGTGACAGACTTGTCACATGGATAAGAAAAAAGAAAGGATGCATATCTCAATCAACTATAGAAGCAGAATATGTGGTTGCTGCTGCAAATTTCTCTAACATTGCATGGATCAAGCAATTGTTGAAAGGTATGAATATGGAAATTCTTGAACCAGTAATTATCTATTATGATAATATAAGTGCTATCAAAATTTCAAATAACCCTGTGATACATTCTAAAACAAATCACATAGCTATTAAGTATCATTACTTGAGGAAACAAGTACAAGAGAAAGAAGTAATACTAGAATATGTACAATCCAAAGAACAATTAGTAGACATATTCACAAAGTCATTGCCAAAAGATACATTTGAGTACCTAAGGAAGAGACTAGGGGTTTGACCCTTGTCTACTGGTCACTAAGCTGACTAGAAGGTTGCATCAGCCTACACATTATCAGAAGATCAATCATGTTGAAGCGAGCTGATATATGGACTGCAATGACATATTGGTATAAGAAGGTACCTATCTAAACCACACACCAGAGATATTGTTGGCTACTACAGAGCTCTATTGATGACGGAAAGGAGATTCAATGATATATTTTTGTTTGGAATTGCTGTCAAAGGGAGAGGAATATATCCATATGAAATATCTATCAGGAAAAATAACATCATTCAAAGGGAGAGAAAAGATTAGAGAACAAAGTTTCTACAAAGTGAGAGAAAGATCCAAGAAAGATTCAAAGAAATAATGATCCATCCAAGGGAGAGAACTGGAAAAAATTTAACATTGCATATCTACCCAGAAAAGGGAGAAGAGATTCTACAACAAAGGGAGAGACAGAAGGAGAAGACACAATTGGTACACCTATCTATTAAAGGGAATGAAGAAAGGAAAAGCACTCTGCAAGAATCAAATCTAAGCTAGAAGAGCTTACCGAGAGTCAAATATTTGAATTGGTTATAGAACAATAAGTTTGGTATGTTATGGCATGTTATGGCATTACATATTTCATATTGTGTTGATAGTATGTTTCCATAAATGCCAAAAGGAGAGATTGGTGAACTGTAACTAATTGAATGTTTGAAGATGATAAGTTGATGATCACCGAGCTGCAGAAAGTGAATGGAAGACATTAAATTAGTTAGTGTATTGTATTATCATTGATGTCAACTTAATATGTTATGATTTCTCATACACATATTTTCACAACACATGAAGATCTAAAGATATAAAAAAAATTTCGTTGGTAAAGGTATACACTAAGTGATAGGGTTACCCGAGAATAGTTAACCTTGAGCAGGTCATAGTGTTGCCCGACGGACAATCAACACCAACAGATAGTGTTACCCGAGAGATACGATGGTACCTAAGAATAGTGTTACCTGAGATTAGTAATACTCAAGCAAGTGTTACCAAGCAAACTAAAAGTTGATGACCAAAATCAACTGGAGTTATAAAATGACAAAACTACTTAGCTGGCAGAGCTATATTTAGAGTTAAATGATTGATTTCTTTATTTTCATCGACCACTTGAAATAAGGATGAGAAGAATATTTAAATCTAGTTTTATTCACAATTTTCAAGGATAAATCTACAAAATAAAACTAAAGCAAAGCTTTAAAGATTAAAGTAATGCATGGATGGATTTGCGGATCAAGAAGCAATCTACGTCAAGAACAAGAAAGACAAGGAAATTGAGCAGTGAAATCATGTTTATATATAGAGACAAGAAATTCATTATGAAAGAGAGGAATGTTGAGTATAATTCTGATGAATATAGAAGTCTTCATGCATATCTAATCATACAGGTTAAAGAATAGAGCCAAGGGATTATGTAGACATCGAGCAATAGAAGAAAGAGCATTCACCGAGCAAAAATAAGAAAGAAAGGGAAAAAAGGAATTGAAGAGAACATTGATCAGAGAGGTATTATGGACTAACAATAGATCTAAAAATCTACAAGTTAAATTTTTATTATTGAACAAATCATTTACTGTTTTAGTTTAACCATTGATTCAGAAAATCTCTTAACCAAGTGGGATTTAACCATCCTTATTGTATTGAGATACTCAAGAGTATCAAAAGGTTTTCTTGTTGACAACATAGTGATGAGGTCAAAAGACAAACTATTAGTTTTGAATCCTCTAACAAGGTCACACTTAACAGTGTGTGTGTGACCTTTAATAGGGTTGGCTCTTCACTGAGCTCACTTCAGAAGAGTGAAAATTTTTGGTTACCGATCCCAAGTGGTTTTTCCCTTAACAAGGTTTCCACGTTAAAAATCCATGTGTCAAATGTGTATATGGTTCATCACTTTGATGTTTTTCTTTACACGTTACTAAAATAGGATTGGTCGATAAACACTAAGTTTAATTGTTGCTACTCGGTAAAGGCTAGAAAAAAGATAAATAGTATATTCACCAAGCAGTTTATATTTGATAGAATTACATAAGGCATGCATCTTGAAGGACTGAAAGATAACTAGAGGATATTATAAGTTTTGGTTGGAATTATTTTTGAGGCCACTGATTCAACCCCCCACCCCCCCTCAGTTATTCTAACAATATCCAACATTTTAGCATCATCCTAAAAACATAGCTTGAATTTCCTAGAGGTCAAGTATTCACCTTTCAGAGTCATTTTTCTACATTAGAGGGTGCATTTTCCTAGGATATTCCAGTAGTGGTCTTGCGTATTATCTTGGCTTTGTCAAAAATCCATTTATCATCTCTTGCCTTGGCTTAGGCACTCATCATTCTAGTTAAAATTTGTCTTAGACAAACATCATTGCCAGTATCAATCATTTTTGTCCTAACTTTTGAAGTCAAGATAGTTCACAAAATCATTCAGGTATTTCTTTAGAGGGTTTACTTTGAAATTTGTATAATTTCTCTTAGGTAATATTACCCACACCTTAGACATCATTCATAGATTTCATTAGCATCCCAAAATCACAAAATCCAAAAAAAAAAGTTTCCCTTATAGTCATTTATCTTTCCTAGGTTGCATTTATCCTTTGGATATGTCGTTCACAAGATCCCAAAAGAAAAAATTCAAAATGGACCCCAACACATAGCATAGACATGATCCCAACAACAAGATTGATTTTCCTATTCAGAGGACCCTAACAATGGATTTCAACAATCCAGAGACCATTCAACATCATGAGAAAAGACATGTTGACATTCCAAAGTTACCTCATATCCCTCCACCAGAGGATGAGTTCTCATTTGAGAATGTTAAGGCTAATTGCAATAATAGTGAATAAGTTAATGATGCCTTAGCAAACCCTGGGGTAATGACTGTCATGGGATCCCTATTGGAAACTGACCCATATATATAATTCAAAATTCATGCACAACATGGTTCCAAACTACCCGTTGGATTTGAAACTTCCACCCTAGTAGAGGCCACCCCCATACCATAATCTTGGCTTGCTTTTGTGACACCTCTTCCAATTACTTCCATCCTGCCCTCTAGAAACACCACTTAATGCGCATCCCAGGTCACCACATCCTTAAATACTCTAGGTACCCAATACAAAAATCCTCTCTAACCAGTTTCCCACCCACATCTAGTGCATCTATCACCACCACAACACCTTCCATAATATGCTCCACCCATCTAGTGGGTACGTCCAATATGGCTACACCAGGTCATAATCACAGCAGTCTCTCAATAGGAATCCCCCAAATCAACCAAGGGGAACCTAAACAACAACTTACCTATAGTATCCTAATCGGTGTTCCTTTTGATTCAATAATCCCCAAATAATTCAGGGGAACCTCAACAAAAACCTCCCATCAATCCCAACAATCAAGGATTCTACCTTCCTTTTTGAAACATCATGGAGTAATTGGGCCCATCACTTCAAGCCTATAGCACAACCCCAACAACAACCTCCATACGTTCCACCACTCCAAAAACAACCTTCATACATTCTACCACCCCAACAACATCCTCCCTACATTCCAACACCCAAGAAACAACCTTCATACATTCTACCACCCTAGCACATTCAACAACCTCTATACATCCCCTCGCCTCAATACGTTCCACAACATCAGTATTTTCCAAAGCCTCCACATGTCTTGCAGCCTCCGTATATTCTACAGCCTCAGTACATTCCACTACATGTTCCTACTACATACACAAAAATGGGATTTTGGCCCTCATACAACCAGACACCATCTTATAATGGCGGGACAACATTTTTTTATCCTAATGTGTTGTCATCTACATTGACGCCCATTGAATCTTTTTCTCAACAGCTGCAAAACCTCTAACAACAAGTCATTAACATGAAAATAGGTGCTCTAAAGAGGTCTTACACTACAAATAACCTTATTCCTTATCCATTTGATAGGACATTGCACATGCCACCTTTTCCATGCAATTTTGAAACACCTAAATTTGACAAATACAAGGAAAAGGGTGATCCCCGAGACCATATACACAAATTTTTCAGGGATTACATAGAAGTGGCATATGATGAAACCTACATGATGAGGATTTTCCCACGTAGTCTTGGTGGGTCATCCATGGAGTGTTTTTATAGACTTCCTCCTAGGATGTGATCCTGAAATAAACTAGCTAAAAAGTTCATGTCACATTATTCACACAATGTTGTCATGGAAATAACATTAATGGATCTCTACACTACCAAGCAAAAGAATGGTGAGAACTTTGCCTTGTTCTTAAAACCTTGGATAAATTTTTCCTCCAAGGCATCTTTCCATGTACCCATGAAAGATGAGATTCATATGTTTATCAAAAATTGTCAGCTAGACATGATGTGTGAATTAAACTCCCAGTGAATTGAGACCTTTGAAGAGGTAGCCGAGAAAGGGATAAAGGAAGAAAGATCCCTCACCCTAAAGGGAGCCATCAAGAAAGAGACCAGTAATCAAACACCTTATGAAAAATTCAAATATTGGTCCAATAACAAGAATGTGATGAAGGATGGTGTTTTTTATGCTAATGTAGCCTAACCAGTCATGCCCATACAAGCACCACCAACACTTGTCCAGCAATCCCAACCAGTACACACTGTCCACAGGGTAAAAAATACAAACAAAGAAAATTAGGTAGTCAATCAGACATACCAAAAAAGTACTGCAAGAAGGAACATCACTCCACCTTGCGACTTTACATCTCTTGCAGAAACTCTTGAGAAAGTTCCTGAGAAATTACTACAATCTCAATCAGTCACTCTATCTAAAATTAGACATTACGAAGGTAACAAAAAAATAACATAGTGGAATGACAACACTTATGGTGACTATTACAAAATCTTATCAATGCCACTGATGGATAATGGAAAAGGTAAAGTCTCCACATATGGATATGAAAGAAAATAAAACTTCACTTACCCTAAACTAGATCCCAATCTGACCATAAACACCATTACTAACTAATGTCCAGACCTCAGTTGTGTTGTTGCTACCAGTCATTCTAAGATCATAGTACAAGGAGACCCATCAAAAGTTGTAGCACCAAATAAGTCATCCAACCCACCACTGGGTCAGTATAACTTATTAGATCATCTAAATAAAACCTCATCACAAATTTTTATCTATGAGTGGATTTGCATTTTTCCAAATCATAAAGCAGCCTTAGACACAGCTTTGTAGCAGTCATCTATCCCAAAAGACATAAATGTTGATGAATTTCAAGCCATGGTAGGAAATCTGTCCAAAAAACATGATGTTGCCTTCACTAAGAAAAATATGCCATTTCATAAACCATCTCACAATGATCCTTTTCATCTGGAAGTCTTTGTCCACCTCCATAAAGTCAGACAAGTCTTGATAGATGGCGGAGCGAGTCTAAATATTTTTACCCTAATGGTGAGGATCACCTAAGCTAATCTCTAATCTAGTTTCAATTTTGGCTTGTCATGACCTTATCCAAGTCATTAGTGGTTAACTTTTGACCTTAGAAGGTCTATTTGCATGTGTGTTCCTAGGTGGATTAGACTAGGCTCAATCCTACCTAGATGTTTAATGCTTTACTAGTGGATAGTGCTAGATTAGGCCTAAGATGGGAAAATGGGTCTTAAAGCCTTTAAGGATTGGGAAAGGGTAGAAATGTGCTCAAACTATTTCTTAGGATGTTTCTACATCTTTCTAGGTTGTTTAGAGATCCTTAGCATTAATTTTGCAAAAAGGTGTAAAAGTTGTCACAATGTTGCTTGACAATATTTTAGCAACTTTTAATGTTGCGTGACAACAATTACAGAATTGGATTATTTTTGAAGCATCATCATGGGTAGTTTCCATAATGTCCTAAAATCAAGGTTAATGCATATTAAGACATCTAGGATCCCATTTTCAAAGGCAGAGAGTGATGTAATGCAATTTTGAATGTGAATAGAAGCTCGGAGTTATGGTTTGCAGACACATTCGACTTGCATTATGTTTAAGTGATGTTGTATGGATTGAACTGAGATAGTTAGTGTTGGATCTATGCATTATAAGTTGTTCTAAGAATTTTTTGTTCAGTAGTGTAGTTGATTTGATTTCATTAGATTAGTTTTTGAAATTGTTTTGTAGATAGCACAGTTACTGGTGTAGTTTAGACTATTTTTGGTTTCATGGCTCCCCCATAGTTATCCATCATGAAAAAAATCATGGCTCAGAGGGATATGGAAGAGAATCCATTGAAGTTTTTTTGTGTGGAAGGAGGAGCTCAAAAGAGAAAGCTTTCTATTTTTAAGTTCATGCCCTAGGCGAGTTCAGTGTGCCCGACTAGGTGCATGACAGTGAACAATTGATGTGTAATTGTAGGGGAAAGAGAGGAAGTATAAAACCAAGCATGGTTTCAGAAAGGTAGAGTTCCTATAGACACCTATCAATGATATTAGGCATTGGACAATCCATTTAGGTAGATTTCCAAGTAGAAATCAAAGGACTGCACAAATATAGCCCAATTAGCCCTATTAGCCGTACATTTTAGGAATCCACTGTACGAATGCGTTAGGAATCTAAGACCACCAAAATATTCAAGGTCTTGAAAAAGGGTATCTAAATGTCAAGTTATTTTTTGGGGTTATTTGGAAGTTTTGAGAAATAATTTATAAAAACACCATGTTTAGGGCTAGTAGACCAATTAGGCCTATTAGGCCAAAACCATAGTCAATCTTGAACTCGATTGAGAAAGCCTTAAGGCCCTATTCAAATGGGATCATTGGGGAGAAAAATATTTTTTTTAGAGATGAATGCACTCCCTTTATCACTTATGACAAAAATGTGGTGAAGTTACACTTGGAGACATCCAAGTAGGAGTGAAGAGTTGAAGTACACTTAATGATAGTTACCCCTCAATGTGAAGCACAAGGAAACCAAATCATAGAGTTGAGTTAGTGAAGTCTTAGGCCAGTGGAGAAAAGACTTTTGAGGTCCTAGAAGTGAGTTTAGGATCTTGAGAAGGATAGGACAAGTAGAGTCCTAGATAGTGTTTGTGCAAGAACACCTTGGAGAGTCTCTATCATATTGCTATCAGAGCCAATCAGATTTGGCTTGTGGTGAATGTTCCAACCAACATAGTCAGTAGGAGAGTCTAAAATGGTGAAAAATGTAGAGTTGGAAAATAAGGTAGATGAGAAAGAAGAAGATAATATATTTATCAGAGAGATATTGGAACAATTAGAACACAAGGTGGACCAAGTGGAAGAAAAGACTGAGGAAGTGAAGGATAAGGTTGAAGGAAAGAGAAAAGAAACTGCATTAGATGATGAGGTTCCTGAAGCTAACCCTATCCTCACTGAAGAACCATTATTGAAAGAACTAAATGCTTTGAGTGGTAAGGATTTGGAAGGAATTCCTATCTTTAGTGGAAAGATGAAACCAGAGATAGTCCTAGATTGGATTGAAGGACTAGAAAATCACTTTGAGTGTGATGGCATAACAACTCAAAAGGTAAATATAGCTAAGGAAAGACTTAGAGGTTCTACACTCACTTGGTGGAAATTTATCCAAGATGAGAGAGAGAGAGAGAGAAGGAAGGAAAGAATCCCATAGCCACATGGAAGGCTATGGTAAAAAAAAATTGAGATGCCTATGTACTTGAAGATTATGAGATTCAGTTACATAAAAGGAGACAAAGTCTGAGACAGAAAGAATTAGATGTGAAATCTTATACTGAAGAGTTTCAAAGGCTATTCATAATGTCTCGAGTTGTAGAAGATGAGAAGGTGAAGGTATCTAGATGCCTTAATGGTCTCAAGTGGACTATACAATATGAAATGAGTCTCTTGACTCCTGATAGAGTTTAGAAATGCAATTAAATTGCAGTAAAAGTAGAAGAGAATCTAAGGAAGAAGAAAGACTCAAGCACCACTAGAGGTAGAGGCAAAGGAAGAGATGATAGAGGATAGAAAGGTGGATATGGTGGTAGAAGTTCTGATACAAAGGCTCAAGGAGAGACCAAACTTACTGAGAAACAATAAGGAAGTTCAAACAGAGGCAACTCTAATAGAGGAAGGAACTCTAATAGAAATTGGAGAGGAAGAAACAATGGTCAAGGCAGAGGCTCTTACTTTGCAACTATGAAGTGTTACCAATACAACCAAATAGGACACCCTGCATATAGGTTTCCATAGAAAGGCTCTACTTCTCATGGAAATGAGAAGAGGGTAAAATTTGTTCAAGAGGAGTCTAGTGGTGGAGGAAAACACCCTGAGGTACCCTTAGAGTTTGAAGAAGGAGAGAACTTGATGATGAGAAGAACACTAATCAAGGAGTCAGTCAAAGAGGAACCTAGCTAGAGAAGATCACTGTTTAGAGTGAAATGCAAAATGATGGGAAAAGTGTGTAGAGTCATCATAGACTCAGGGTCTACTGACAATATAGTGTCAGAGGAGGCAGTCAACAAACTGAAGATGAAGAGAATACTCCATAGAAACCCATACAAAGTTACTTGGTTGAACAAAGGACAACATGTCATTGTCAATGAACAAGCATGGGTAGAATTTTCAATTCAGAGATACAAAGACAAAGTGTTGTGTGAAATCCTACCTATGGATGCATGTCACCTACTACTTGGAAGGCCATGGAAATTTGACAGACATTTCATGCATGATGGAGCAAATAATTCTTATTCTTTCAGGAAGGACAATGTGACTTTCAAGATACAGTCACTGTTAGAGGAAGGAGAGATGAAGTCATCAGGCCCCAATATTCTTATGGTCAATGAACAGGAGTTCATAAAAGCCTTAAAATAAGGAGAGGGTGTAGGATTTGCACTTGTGTTCAAGCTAAAGGAAGAAAGTGCAGACAAGACAGTTAAGAAGACAGAGTTGCCTAAGGAAGTGTAGGAGATGTTGCAAAAATATGAAGGCATTGTAAGTGATGGAAAACCATCAACCCTACCCCCTAAGAGAGTTTTTAGTCACCAAATTGACTTTATCCCAGGAGCTACCCTCCCAAATAAGACAGCCTATAAGATGACCCCTCAACAAAATGAGGAAATTGCCAAACAAATTCAATAACTCCTAAGCCAAGGTCTCATTAGGAAAAGAATTAGTCCTTGTGTTGTACCCACTGTCTAAGAACCCAAAAAGGGAGGAACTTGGAGGATCTATACTGATTTAAGGGAAATAAATAGGATTACCATTAGGTATAGGTTCCCTATCCCTAGGATAGAAGACCTAATGGACTCTCTAGGAAAAGCCAAATTTTTCACTAAGATTGACTTAAAGAGTGGATACCACCAAATTAGAGTCAATGAGGGAGATGAATGGAAGGCCACCTTCAAAACCACATAAGGTTTGTATGAATGGCTTGTAATGCCATTTGGGCTATCTAATGCCCCATTTACATTCATGAGACTTATGAATGAAGTCCTTAAAGACTACATTGGCAAATTTTTGATAGTGTATCTAGATAATATACTAATTGATAGCAAGACAAAAGAGGAGCATCTCAAACATCTACATATTGTTTTCAAGAAGTTGTATGAGGAGGACTTGATGATAAATTTGAAAAAATGTGAATTCATGAAGCAGGAGCTAGTGTACCTTGGGTTTGTATTGTCCCAATGCAATCTAAAGATGGATCCAAGAAAAGTGGGAGCAATTATCAACTGGCCTACTCCAAGGACTGCAACAGAGGTGAGAATTTTTCATGGATTAGCCCAATACTATAGGAAGTTCATTAAGCAATTCAGTGCTATTTGTTCTCCTATCCTAGATACAATAAAAGGAGGAATGAAAACTAAGTTTGTTTGGAATGAGCAAGCTAACCATGGATTTGAATTGTTAAAGAATAATATTTCCACTCAACCAATTTTAACTTTACCAAGCTTTGAGAAGTTGTTTATAGTTGAGTGTGATGCTAGCAATGTGGCTATTGAAGTTGTTTTGAGCCAAGAGGGAAGACCAGTGGCTTTACATAGTGAAAATCTCAGTGATGCTAAGAAGAAGTACTCTTCTTATGACCTAGAGATGTATGATCTAGTCCAAGCACTAAGGAAATGGAGGCACTACTTGCTTCCAAAAGAATTTTTGGTCTATTCAGACAATCAAGCACTTAGTTTCCTGAATTCACAAGACAATATCAGTCATAAACATATGAAGTGGGTAGAGTATCTGCACGCCTACACTTTCAACATTAAGCACAAGAAGGGACTACAAAATAAGGTAGCAAATGCCTTAAGCAGAAGAATCTTGACTGTACAAGAGATACAACTGTAGAACATGGATATTGAGAGTTTCAAAGACCTATATGCAGAAGATGAAGACTTTGCAGACATCTATAAGGTATGTCAAGAGTACAAGAATCATTTTCTTAGTGAATTCTCTAAATATATTGTGCAAAGTGGTATATTGTTTAAAGGAAGTCAATTATGTGTTCCTAGAGGGTCAATTAGGGAAAATATGATTCAAGAGAAACACAATGGTGCACTTAGTGGGCATTTTGGTGTCAATAAGACCCAAGAGTTAGTGCAGAGGTTTTACTTTTGGCCTAAAATGAATTTGGACGTTAGGAAGTATGTAGAAAGTTATGTGGTGTGTCACAAAGCAAAGGGTACATCTTCCAATGAAGGTCTTTACCAACCTCTTCCCATTCCTAGTAGACCATGGGAATGTTTGAGCATGGATTTTGTTCTGAGGTTTCCAAAAACCAAATAGGGAATGGATATCATCTATGTTATTGTAGATAGATTCATTTATAACATGGCACATTCTTTCCCATGCTAGATAATGCATGATACTTGTCACATAGCACATTTATTATTCAAGGAAGTGGTGAGGATCCATGGATTACCTTTGAGTATAGTCTCAAACAGAGATACTAAGTTTATGAGTCACTTTTGGAAAACATTGTGGCACAATTTGGGAACTAATATATCTTTTGGGTCTGCATATCACCCTCAGATAGATGGCCAAATATAGGTGGTCAATAGAATCCTTGTAAACCTATTAAGGTGTCTTACAAAGGAATATGGTCAAACTTGGGATCAACTCCTAGGACAGGTAGAATATGCCTATAATGATACTATAAACAGGACTATTGGTAAGAGTCCCTTTGAAATAGTTTATGGTATACACCCTAGAGGTATATTTGAACTCATAGAAATATAGGATGGATCCAAGGGTAGTGGCCATGTAGAATATTTTTCACATTCTATGCAAGAAGTGCATGAGCCAGTAAGAAAGACATTAACTGGCAATATGAGAAGATAAAGAGAAAGGTGGATGAAATAAAAAGGGATGTCTAATTCCAAGTAGGGGATCTAGTAATGGTCCATCTAAATAAGGAAATATTGCATATTGGAGTGACTCATAAGCTAAAGATGAGAAGGATTGGCCCATGTACCATTCTAGCCAAATATGGCACCAATGCATATAAAGTGGAACTACCGGAGGATAGTGGTTTATCTCATGTGTTCAATGTGACAGATTTGGTCTTATACAAAGGACCAATACCATACCTAGACCAGAGCCTTACAGAGGTCATAAAGGAGGTAGAAGACCTAAATTTGACCCCTACACCACCTAAGAAGGCAGAGAAGATACTTGACTCCAGGGCCTACAAGAAGACCAGATAGAGAACTTATTATGAGCATTTGATTAAATGGAATGGAAAAGGGGATATAGAGGCCTCTTGGATCAAGGAGACTAAATTCAAGAAGTTGGGATTGAATTCCAAGTTACTCAATCCAAGGATGGATTGAAATCTTTCCATTTGGGTAGGATGGTGTGGGAACACCTAGGATAATCTCTAAGATAGTTTCAATTTTGGCTTGTACTAACCTTATCCAATTCATTATTGGTTACCTTTTTACCTTATAAGGTCTTTCATGTGTGTTCCTAGGTGGATTAGACTAGGCTCAATCCTACCTAGATGTTTAATGCTTTACTAGTGGATAGTGCTAGATTAGGCCTAAGATGGGAAAATGGGTCTTAAATCATTTAAGGCTTTGGAAAGGGTGTAAATATGCTCAAAATAGTTCCTAGGATGTTTCTACATCATTATAGGTTGATTAGAGTTCCTTAGCATTAATTTTGCAAAAAGGTGTAAAAGTTGTCACAATGTTGCTTGACAACATTTTATCAACTTTTAATGTTGCATGACAACAATTGCAAAATTGGATTCTTTTCGAAGCATAATTATGGGTAGTTTCCATAATGGACTAAAATCAATGGTAAGGCATATTAATACATCTATTATCCCATTTCCCAAGGCAGAGAGTGATGTAATGCAATTTTGAATGTGAATAGAAGCTCAGAGTTCTGGTCTGCAGACACAATCGACTTGCATTATGTTTAAGTGATGTTGTATGGATTGAACTAAGAAAGTTAGTGTTGGATCTATGTATTAGAGGTTTTTATAATCATTTTGTGTTCAATTTTGTAGTTTATTTGAGTTCATTAGATTAGTATTTGAAATTGTTTTGTAGATAGCACAGTTACTGGTGTAGTTTAGATTGTTTTTGGTTTCATGGCTCCCCCGTAGTTCTCCACCGTAAAAATAATAATGGACTAGAGGAATATGGAAGGGAATAAATTTAAGGTTGTTTGTGTGGAAGGAGGATCTCAGAAGAGCAATCTTGCTATTTTTAAGATCATGCCCTAGGCGAGTTCAGTGTGCTCGATTAGGTGCATGACAGTGAACAATTGATGTGCAATTGCAAGGGAAAGAGAGGAAGTATAGAACCAATCATGGTTTCAGAGAGTTAGAGATCCTACAAACACCTATCAATGATATTAGGCATTGGCCAATCCATTTAGGTATATTTCTAAGTAGAAATTAGAGGACTGGACAAATATAGCCCAATTAGCCCTATTAGCCCTACATTTCAAGAATCCACTGTAGGAATGCCTTAGGAACCTAATACCACCAAAATCTTAAAGGTATTGAAAATGGGTATCTTAATTTCAAGTTATTTTTTGGGCTTATTTGGAAGTTTTGAGAAACAATTGGGAAAAACACCTTGTTCAGGGCTAGTAGACCAATTAGGCCTATTAGGCCAAAACCATAGTCAATCTTGAACTTGGTTGAGAAAGCCTTAAGGCCCTATTCAAATTGGATCATTTGTGAGACAAATAGTTTTTTTAGAGGTGAATTCACCCCATGCAGCACTTATGATGATAATGTGGTGAAGTTGCACTTGAAGACATCCAAGTAGGAGTGAAGAGTTGAAGTACAGTTAATGATAGTTACCCCTCAATGTGAAGCACAAGGATACCAACTCATAGAGTTGAGTTAGTGAAGTCTTAGGCCACTAGAGAAAATAATTGTGAGGTCCTAGAAGTGAGTTTAGGATCTTGAGAAGGCTATGACAACTAGAGTCCTAGATAGTGTTTGTGCAAGCACACCTTGGAGAGTCTTTATCACCTAAAATTGGTAAAAGCATTGGGCTACTCTAAAATTTGCATAGATGTTACCAAAAATATCATAGTAAGATCATATGATGATGAATAATGTCCTTCCTGAGGTGTAATAAGCCTCTTGATTAGACTGGGTCCAGTGACACATGATACTGCATTCCAGGTACTAGATCTAGAGCTAGGTTACAATATGCTCCTAGGTAGACCATGGATCCATTCCATGCAGGTTGTACCATCTACTTACCATCAATGTTAAAAGTTTCCTCATGATGTAGTTAAAATCACTATGCTTGGTGATAGAGATCCTTTTATTTACTTTACAAATCTTAGAGGATCTATTTCTAATCAAGTACCCAACAATTGGGAGGCATGTGTTGCCTCCTCATCCCAAAACATAGATGGTGCAAACCTTGCTAAATAAATTGAAGAACCCACATTAGAGCTCAAAATCCAAGTTCTTGACAATGGATGTGGAGATTACACCTATGAATACTTCTTTTGTGTAGTCAATCTACCAATCTCACCTCATTCTTATGGAAACCCTAGGAAACATCTTAAGAGGAAACAACAACTATCGATTGTCTATCCACCAATGATTTTCGTAAGATGGGAAGACATACATAAGGAGATCATTGAAGACAACTTATCTTCCTAGTAGTATATAGATGAAGAACCTCTTGATGTTAAAATTCTAGTACATGATTATGGATGGCGGTACACCATTGTCCTAAAACAAGGGTATAATGGACCATCTAGATTAGGCAAAAATGAACAAGGAATTGTGGAACCAATTGCACCTACCCAAAACTAGAAGCATCATGGCTTAGGTTATAGACCACCAACGTAAGGAATTACAAGTACCTCATTACCCTCTGATATTAACGCTTGTGTTTATAACAAAGTTGAGACATTTGAGGAATTCCATTCAGAAACAGACTCGAATGACTTTGAGTGAAACTCCCCACACACCACCAACACCTTACATCTCAACATTGTCATTGCCTTCCTATCTTTGCACAATAGACCCATAGATTGTCGATCTTGGATTAATGAATTTTGGAACCTATTTGAACCTTCATCCTCATCCTCTTCAGAAACCCATAAATCAATCACTAATTCATATATCAATACCTTAACTGAACTCCCAATTTCATCCTTCCAAGCCAAAGATAGCATAGCTTTAGTTTACCCTGACCTTATTGATTGGGAACAAAAAAATCCACCGACCATAAACATTTTTGAGAATGATGAAGCTATTGTTGAATACTTAATGTTAGAATGAATTTACAATAACTGAGAGGGGAGGGGTGAATCAGTTATCCTCAGGTCTAGATGTAGCAAATAAAACTTTTCTATATTTCAGATCTACTCGGCAGTAGTAGCATATATCAACAACTTTAATCATGTAGTTTACTGTCTAATGAAATTGCTTATAGAAACATAATAGTAAAACAAACCATAAGCATTCACACAAGTTGACACAAGTGTAAGACTTGGAATTGAAAAATGTTTGCAAATGTAACGTGTTGGAATTGGATTGTGTTACTAAAATAGATAAGGTATAGAAATGATTGATTTGATTTATAGATTGTTTGTGAATTGATTATCTTGTAATGTAAGGTGTTGATGTGTAGATTGTTCTTTGAATTACCTAGATTGTATTAACCTTAATTGAATTGAATTGATTAGATGTTGTAATTGTGATGAAGGAGAAAATAAGATGTTCCTTTTTACCCTCAAATGCACAAATGGGAGATCCAAGTTGATCAACCCAAGGGAAGGGTTAATGCACAAATGAATCAACTATTTGAAAAGGAGAATAACAAAGGAGATACCTTAAATTCAGTTAATTCTATGTATAGGAATGATATATGACTATAATTGAAAAGATCTGAGAAATTCACTAACCTTGAAATATTTCAGATCAAAGAATGCTATTTTCTGAGGTCTGTAGATAGTTTCTGGAAAAACTAACAGTTGATACTGAACCGAAAGGCAGAGACAAACAAAACCCAGAAATAATTTTCCATTCCAATATCATCTTATGAAAAAGGTTGACCTTGACCCACAAATTTCAACCCTGACCCAATAATGTCGACCCTGACCTGCACAGATCTGAAAGTGACTTTGTTCGCGGATCTTGAAAGTTTGCCAAAAAGGGTATCCAGATCTGGGCTCAAATCCACTATTTTGTACCTGTACCTACAAGAAAAATGAGATTGTTTTATTGTGGGGGAGGGGTTTGCCTTAGTAAAACCCCGATTTAGGAATTAACCTTGAAATCAATAAAGTGCAGAATGCTAACATGTAGTAGAATTGAATCTAACAATGAAGCTATGATATTCAATAGATATTTGAAATTCGGATGTATGCAAGTATGTAAATATGAAAGCATGAACTCAATATGAACCATAAACCTCTAGGATTTTATGCTTGAAATCCACTTTTAAGAGATGATGAAAGAGTCTTGAAGAGGCACCAAGGATCTTGAAGGAAGATCACACCACCATGATGGCTAGATCTAGGATTTGAATGATGAATCTTGAATGTTTGCA